>CM073466.1:19525000-20125000 GCA_037074535.1 Gleditsia sinensis
TAGTTAAATTAATTGAATGTTATTATGAGTTAAATAGTTAGAAGTAAAGAGATAATAATTTTATGAGATTTTAAACATATATCTATATATGTATATATATGTAAAAAAAATAGAGTTGTCACAAAAACATCAGACAAGGGATGATCTTTGGTAGCACAAGGTGACCCTAGGTCTCATGGCCTCCATGTTGGTACTAAAATAGGGGATGCCCTATTCACAAATAGAGAAATATGATTTATGCCATGCCTGAATAGTGTGAGATAAACACATTTAGAGGTGAGCCAGTTGCTCATTTGACCTCTAACAATAGTGGGCTAGTTCTCATGGTAGGTTTATGCTCATGTAATTTTCATACTCAATAAACAAATAAAGCAAGTGAAATAGCTTGATAATGAAAAATCAACTTTATGGTATATTTATAATTGCTATGCTTACATGATATCTTATACATTAGACATATTATAATGATTATGGCTACATTATTCTGTAGTTTATACAACTAAACATGATATAATAATTGAGATTTCGTATGCATCATTCTCACTATGAAATATAATGGGAATTCTCATTCTCACTATGGTTTCATATTATATTCATATCAGTAGATTGTTATGTCAATATACGTTATGACCTTGGTATTTGTCATAAAGCTGCCCTACTGGGGCAAATTTCAATCGTGGAGAATCTAGTGATATTGGACATGTTTGAGCTCCCGGTGCATATGCCTCTACTACCACCTATGGCATCAAGAGATCCAGATGGACATTAGCCTATGTAGTAGTTAAAAATTTGTGTACGTATATATATGTATTAACTAGACCCCAAGCAATATATTATTTTTGAATAAAGACTGGGTACCTTTCTACTTTTTATGCTATAGATAATACCCTGATTACTATGGTTTGTATTGAACTGATATAATGGCTTCATGCATCTATTAATCTTTTGTTATGTATAAAATTATGATATGCTATTTTATTATATTTCTTGGTTAACTAAATATTCAATTAGTAATTGAGTAAGTGAGCAATGTAATTTAGATAAAAGAATGGAGGTAATTGTCACGACCTTAATTTTAGGGCACGTGAAATCCATATACCATACACATATATTTTCCATAAATGTACATAATGCCATTCTTTATCATATAAACCAAGACATATAAGTTCCCATACACATATACAATATACAGTTTACGTCTATAAACACCAGAATAACAGTAGAAGCAATGATCCTGCCTGTGACATTCAGAACACACTCTAGAATACAAATACAATACAGTACAAATAATGTGAGCCTTGAAAGCAATGTAGGCTCACCCAGAGGGTAAGATCACCTATCCGCAGGACCAGACTTTGTCTCCTTATCTGAAAAATATTTCCACAACGTGTAGTGAGTTTTACAACTCAGTGAGCAGATAAGACCTTCTATAACCTCTAAGGTCAGCATATGGATGACTTATCCTTCAAACTTTATCATATAGAAAGTACAATTCAGAAGTACATCCATATGGAACCCGTATTTCAAATATCCTCATTTAACAATATAACCCAATATTCAAAATCCAAATACAGTACAATACGATAATAAACAAATACTTTGATGCAATAAAAGATTTCACATGCTTTAGGAGGTTTCCATATTAGAACCAATACAATAAATAATCCCAAGCACACAGCAAGGGAGGGTAAATCACATATCAATAATAGGAGGCATCATGCTCTCCCCGATAACAATAATAGAAGGCATCCCGCTCTCCCCGATAACAATAACTCCCGTGTGTTAGCCGACACACGAGGCTAGCACCACCCCTGCTAGCTGAGGTATCAAGGTGCACCAGGGCTAACATTTCCTGCTGTTAGCAGACAGTGATTCCAATAGGATTCCTCCACAAATACCATATGCACATATACCATATAATTCAGTATAAAATTTTCAATATAAAACAGACTTTCAGTCTCAGTATATTTCTCTGTCCAAAACTTCCCAATCAGGGAATCACATATACATGCCCATATCCGAAGCAAACATATCACTGTATAGATCAATATCATGTGCATAATATATTTTATTTGCCATATAATAAAAAAAATACGTGTAAAAATCACATGTTCAATGCATTTCAAAATTCATCTATTAAAAATTACCCATTTTGGGTAATTCATATATATATGCCCTCTTTCCAAGGCAATCATATAACTTTATAAACCAATGCGTCATAGACAATATATTTCATTTACCATGCGGTAAGAAATGCATTTGAAATCACGTATTCAATGAGTTCCAAAAATCTCATTTTCAGAACCATACTCTTCTTGAATTACATTTCCGATAGAAATCATTTCCAGATACTTTAATCCATTTCAGATACATATAAAAGTATAAATCACTTGTAATAATAATCAATAATTTATTTTAAATTCAAGAAGAGCATGTAATAAGCTATAGAAAGAAATATCTACTCACAAGGTAGGGCTCCAGATTGGACAACCCTAAAATGCACTTTTCTAGTCTGAATTTGACCAAATAAGCTTCAAAAACGTGTCCGGAGGGTCCAAAAACCTTAAATGAGCCCGGGTACTGTTCACCGCCGGAAATACTATTCACCGTCACTATTCATCGCCGGAATTACTATTCATCCGCCACTATTCACGCCGGAAATTACTATTCACCGCCACATAAAAAGTTACCAAATGACCGAAAAAATTATATATTCTAATGTTTATCAAGCTTCTGAACCCATCTACGGTGTCAGATTTCTAATTTGAGGTCTTTAAGTAAGGTTTTTCAGAACTTACCTTTTATCGATATTTTCTACTTCAGATCTACGGCGATTCAACGGTTGATTTGAAAAACTGATTGGTCAAAATTGAAGTACTTTTCGTCCTGAATCCAATAACAATTTTGATTTTGAAATTGGAAGCCCTTAAACACTCCAAATCGAAAGGTAAAATTTGAGATTACTATTCACTCACTATGCATATACTATTCCTTACTATGCATCTTTTCGTTTTTTTTTTTTTTCTGATATCTCGTCCCCTCCGTTTCATTTTATCATTCTGTTTTGTTTTGTTTTTTTTAGTATAATAATATTTATTAAATAATTAATAATAAGATTTTCTTTTATAAAAATTCATATAAATTCCATTTTTCATCATAAAATATCCCAAAATTTTCTAAAAATTTCCTTTCTCTTAAACCTTTAGTTAAACTCTTAAATCATGATTTTTCTTGATAAAAATCATATTAAAACAAATTTCAAAACAAATTTCTTTATTCATATTAAAAGAAAGAATATTTCTAAAAATACCATAAAAATTCAATAGAGGCCGATATAATTATTTAAAACAATACAATACTTCTTTTACTTAAAAGTCAACTTACTTTTAACAAATCATAATTATTTCTACATAAATAATAATATGTTTGCTAATAGCGCGTCAAAAATATAAATTCTCATATTTCTTTTGTAATTCTTTAATCCATGTAATAAATATACATATTTTCAGTGGTTCTTATCTCTATTGTCAAAATTTTTTATTTTTTATTCTACATTCCCTTTAATTGGAATTTTTCGTTAAATTTTATGGTTATTACAGTAATGATATCATAAATGAGAACATATTGGTAAAAATAAGTTTATGAGGTCATTACACATTGCATATTCTTATTTCTTGGGAATCATTAGTAGTAGAGGAATTATGTGCAATGAAGAAAATACCAAATCCAAAGTATTTCAGGGTTCTAGAGTTTGGAAAGTACAAAGCAAGTACTCATCCTAAATTTCATCTCAAGATGGTGATAAGATCAAGAGATGAAAAGTTCTTGATTAACTTCTTTCATGAAAGCTTATATCAACCAAATCTTGGTCAGTACATGTAGCTATATCATCCAACGATTTAAAGATAGAGGGATTTGAATTTTAAAGCATAGACACAGACATGGATATAGACATGGAAACATAAGTTTTTTTGACGCATTGGAGCATGAACACCATGAACTATCCACAAAGATTTTGCGTCCGTGATGCCTCTATCATTTAAAGAATGACAATCCTTAAAACCTTCTCCTATCTAAAAAATTAACAAACTCAATGTTTACTTTTCTCCTTTCTTCCACTCTAGGAAAATACTTATTCAAGCATTTAAATCTCTCAATAGTAAGTTTCATATCTTGATGTGGAGGAACTCATTTGGAATCTTTTTACTTAGCCATTCATGGCTATAATATCCCTATAGTTGTAAAGAAAATAAATTATAATTTTCTTGATCACATAGAAATAAAATTTATAACTTAAAGAAAGTATATGAATTTGAAGCAATCACCTTGGATTCAAAGACTAAGCTAAATAATGATGGGGTGTACTACTTTTGTCCAACGATTAATTGAGTACACAATTGTGAAGAAAATTGATTCCTTACTTTCATTTTTTCTTTCATACTGATATATGGCCTTTCTCACCTTCTCAATCATTAAATCCCACCTCTCATACACTAAAAGGAGGGGAGGTGCATTTGTGTTAGTGCTTCTTATAACATCATAAATATCTTTTCTTTAACAAATTGAAACCTCCCAACATTATCTTCCTTGTAGGAAGACCACTACTCATTGATCAACATATCTTGGAATCCATGTTTTAAAAGTATAAATCTCTTGAGTATCACGATGGTGGAGTCAAACTGTGTAGAAGCAACAGTAAGAAACTTCAATGGTACAAATTCATTAAAAATTAATAACCACATTGAATCACCCATAATAAAGTTTTTTGATAAATGAAGCATCTTAAAAAATTTGTGTAATCCAAGAACACTCTATATAAACAACATTAGTCTTCTCTGTGTTTTTAGCAGCACAAATATTCGTCAAAGCAAGGTTAAGTGTATGAACAACACATGGAGTCAATATAGGGTGGGAAATTCAACCTCACCTTACAAACAAGAGCATTGTATGTCACAATTAGCACTACATTTGAAGGACCAACCTCCATAATCACATCCGTCATTTGTTTGGCAATGAATTGTTTGTCTTTTATTTAATCCAAACAATTTATGGCTTTTAAAATCATAGGCTCACTTTTAGTCAAATCCATGAAATTAATAAGAGGCTTCTTTTATGGATTGCTCCACTAATAACTTCTCCATATACTTTCTTTCTTTTTCAAGTAGAGTTTTTCTCAACTTATTGTAATTGGGAGGAGCATAACCATTAATATAATTATCGACGGCAAAGAAGTAGGGTTTAACAAAATGATGATTTCTTGCTAAATGAAATGCCAAGCTTGAAGAGTAGAACATTCAAACAATTTCACATTCAAGTGTTTCTCTAGCTTGCCTATTGAAGGCATTCTTTAAAGTTCCTGTGGCTTTTCTTTTCCTTGATTCAAGACCAAATGCTTATGATGAATTTTCATATTGACTAAATATAGGAGGGAGAGAGATATGGTTTGCCTTAGAACTTTGAAGCTTGAATGTAGCTTCATTCTCCATCTTTTTAAGCTTTGGTAGCTTTGTAGTCATAATACTTACACAAACTCTAACTCCTTTTCCTGTCATTTTCAACAAGTGTGACCTCACCCTAGTGTAGGAACCTTTGAATTTTCCATGGAAATAACTACACATAAACTCAGTTTCCACCTCCATCTATATCCTTTTTTTTTTTTGTAACAAATTCCCAAAGAGGTTTGTCTTGATTTTCTTCATTTTTTTGGCACCACTAGAACTCATCTTTAATAATTTCCTACAATGATTTCATAAAAATAAAATAATGTTTTAATAAAAAAAAACTTACAATTCCTTACAAAAATAAATAAATTATACATATTCAATCTAGTCCTAGTCCTATAAGAAGTAACCAATATAATTGCTCGCAGGTCACCCAAATCACCAAAAGAGAGTTTAAACTTATAATATAACCCATTTCCCACTTTCTTCACATACTTTAAGCCATTTCAAGAATACAAGTAAAAGTAGAGTAAAATTTAAAGGCCTTTTAAAAAAAATCAATAACACCAATTTACATTTAAATAACAAAAAAAAGTTTTTAAAAATCTTTAACAGTAGATGTATCTCCAAAGAGAAAAAGAAGTTGGTCTTGATTCTTGAATCTAAAATTTTTTTTACATAGGATCTATTTAAGAGAACAACTATTTTTTTTAATGTCCAAAGGCAACACACACAAAATTGCACTGGTTTTAAGGCGAACTTCACTCTAGCTTCACAAGAAGAACATTACAACATTGAGACCAAGAAACCTTTTACAAAGGAATTCTATAAAGTTTTCCATTTTTTTTAAAAAAGAAGAAGTCAATAAATCAAAGAGCAGAGGAACTTTGATCAACATAAAAAAATAAAACATAGCATAAAAAAATAGGGGGTAAAGAAAATTTGATCAACATAAAATATATCATTTACAATACCGAAAGAGCGAATCTCTATGATTTCCTACTATTATTCGAGCATAAAACCTAAATTGGTGTGACTAGTTACTTATAATTTAAAGAACTTGAAAGCATATGAAGATGAAGGAAAATGCCTGTCCTTGACTCCACAAGCTTTAATGGAAGAAGAGTGAGGAAGATGGAAGAAAAGAAGTCCAAACATTGGGAGCAGCCAATATCTCAACACAAATGAAAGAAGGTAAATGAAAAGGTTCTGGTCAAGTGTATATTGGTTCTATTTAGTCGATTTTGGAGAGTGAACCAAACTAAATCGGCTATTTATTTTTTTGACAAAAATTGAACTTATTCGATTGGGTTTAGGTTCGTAGAACTGAACCAAACTGAACCTCTAAAAAACGGTTGGTTTGATTCAATTGATCAATTTTTTTTTTGTTTTACCCCTCCCCCTCTCTCTGGGTGTTTTGCTACTATTGGGTCTGTTCTTCGTTGAAGGAGAGAAGAATGCGATGGTCAGCTTCCACGGGGGCTGTTCGATCGCGCTTGTGGTATTGGAAGTGACCGTGGGGTGATGAGAAGAGTCAGTCACGAGAGGCTTGAGCAGAGCTTCACTGCTTCGACGTGCTACACTGTACATTGCTCGCTGGTGACTGTTCACATTGGCCCCTAGCCATGTCGCGAAGGTCGTCCTTCTCCCTTGATTCTACTTAGCTCATCTTTGCAATAAAACAGCTGCATGACTGACTTTTTTTAGTACTTTACGTAGTAACTTAGCAAGAGTTGAGAGTGTTAGGCAAGAAATAAAGAGATAGGTAGAACTTAAAATTTTGTAGAGCATAAATTTTGTATTCTCTCATAAATTTTTTTTTGAAGGCATTATAATTGTGATAGTTTGAACCAAGTGCATGAGGTGGACCAGTGGATATTAAAAGCTTGCGCCGTACTCGAGAAACTTCATTATCCGTTTATGTAAGTTTAAGAATTTGAAAAGAAAAACAAATTTAAAGGGGTCAAAATTTTAATAACATATTATTCTCTTAACTTTTGGAATAAAAAAAGAAGAAGTTAAATTATCTATTTTTAAAACTATATTTTCTTTAAAAAGCTCACATGATGTGTCGTTTGAACAGTTGAAAATTGTCGCCAGTCCTTCTAATGTCTTTTCTTCATTACTTATTTATTTTCCTTTAAAAATATTTAATTAAAATTTTATGGCCTAGGTTGCGTTATCATTAGGCAGAGTGGTCACAACACCTAGGTCGGCCTTGTTAGGTTTAGCCGACTGAAGCTGGGGCGTGAAATGATGTGACTACGAAAGTGACTAGGGACAGACTTGATGGGATAAAAAAAAAATATATATATATATATATATTATTAAAAATAATATAATATTAAAAATATAATAAAATATTATAGCAATCAATTTGGTTAAGATTAATTAAAAATTTGTTTCGATTAAAACCTGAAACAAACCATTTGGTTTTTCTCTTATAGAAACTAATTTAAACTGTCCAAATTTAATTTTATTTGATTTGTGAATGGTTTGGTCGATTTTGTTTAACTTTATTTTTATTTTGTATAACCCTACTTTTGTTTTTAGGATGAAAGTAAAGTATTAATATATTGTAAATTAAAAAAAAAAATTTAATTTTTTATAATATCTCATAATTTTTAAATAATAATATTTTATTATAAAAATATATATTTTTATTATAAATAATTATGTTTTACTAAAAATAAATATACTTTTAATTAAAATAATTTTTATTTTATTTAAAATAATTATATTTGACTTTAAATAATTTTTATTTTTATTTTTATAAATTTATTTCTTTTAATATGTATATGATTTGTTTTATTAAAATTTTATCAAGAAAAATCATAATTTGATATTGCAACTAAAATTTTGTAAGAATATAAATTTTAAAAAAATTTTAGGAAGTTTTAGGATGAAAAATAATATTTATATGTATATAATCAAAGAATAAATTATCAAATTTTTAATTATTAAATAATTATTATAAAAAAAAAAGCAAAACGTGAAAGAGGACAAGCATAGCATGCGGGGAGAAGAGAACTTTTTTTCATGAAGTTTTCTTTTTCTCTCTAAGTTTCAAATTTTTCTCTAAAATATCTTCCATTTTAAAAATCTAATTGAGATACTGGAGGTATCGTTGGACCCGTGGCGACAAGAATTTCAAAACTCATTGATCAATTTCATCAGAAATTCAGTGAAATTTTGTCAGAAATTTGTGAATAGTAACTTATTGATAATCTTTCTAAAATGCTATTTTTTTATGGTTTTTTAAGTTTGCAAGTTAGGGGTTTTGTTAAAGATGTAGAGTATTGGTTGTATAATAAATTTTATGGTCAAACAATGTGATTTGGTGCTCTAATTTTGTAAATTGTTCTTCGGTGAACAGTAACTATGAACAGTGCTTAAATAGTGTATGAAAAGTATTTTTCGGCATAAAGAGTACTCCCATCAGTTGACCGAGTTTTTAGAGTTATTTCCTAGGTTTTTGGACCCTCCGAACTTGTTTTTGAGGTCTATTTGGTTACACTTGGATTGAAAAAGTACATTTTAGGGCTGTCTAATCTGGGGCCCTTACTCTGTGAGTAGATAATTTTTTCTATGACTTACCCTATACTCTTCTTGAACTTTAAATGGACATTAAAGCCACATGCACAATATATTTACATACCAAAGGAAATATATTGTGCATGTAGCTTTGATATGTAAAGTTATAAGATTGCTTTAGAAACGGGCATATATATGCGATTACCCTGATTGAAAAGTTTCTGACAGAGGAATTGTACTGAGATTGAAAATTTTGTATTCTCTATTTTGAACGATATAACATATATGCAAATATGATTTTTGTGGAAGAATCTTTTTTTTGCTAACAGCAGGCGATATTAGCCAAGATGCACCTTGATACCTCAACTAGTAGGGATAGTGCTAACCTCGTGTGACTGCTAATATACAGGACATGATATGTGAAGGAGAGCGGGATGCCTTTTATCTGAGCGAGATGCCGACTATATGATATGTGATTTTTTCTCCCTTGCTGTGTGCTTGAGAAATGCTTATATTAGAGTCCCTTTGCATATCCTCTTGAATGGTGGTAGGACAAACTTGGTTGAGATGCTAAGTATAGGCAAATCCTACACCACCAAAGTACGGAAGGGCTTGAACTCTGATATAGTGGTTCTAATATGATATCCTCATAATATTTCCATGAGAAATATTTTGATGCATAACAATATTTGAATAATGATCATACCGTATTGCATATGATTTTAGATATCTGAATGTAATTTGAACTGATAATATTTAAAATGCAGGTCCTATATAGATATACTTCTGAATTGTAATTTTTCATATGATAAATTTTAATATATGAGTATATTTATATGTTGACCTAAGTGGTTATAGGAGGTATTATCTGCTTACTGAGCTGTCAAATTAACTACACGATATTTTTACATTTTTCAGATAAAAATACAGAGTTACATCTTTTTCCTTCGGATAGGTGATCAGTTAGGCGACCTATTCTTTGGCGAGCTTATTTTGTTTTCAAAGTTTGTAAATTTTGATTTATAATGTTCTTGTACTCTAGAGTATGCTCTGAATGCCACAAGTAGACATGAGAATACCTATCTGTAAAGGAATGTATTATACATGTTATAGAAAAAAAATATAATCGTAAAATATGTGTTTCACGTGTCCAAAAATTAGAGGCGTGACATTTTTAAATTTTGCCTTTTTATTACAACTGTGTTGGAGCCGTATCAGGTTGTGTTGGCATCCTGTTCGGTGCCTATCAGAGTGAATTTTTTTTATTCAAACACATGGTAGTACGCTATATATAGTTCAATAGTGTATCATGACAACCTTTGTGTTTAACACATGTTGAACAAATATACTAGCCAGCAAAATAGCATGTTTGTGCTTTCTAGGATTTGAATGATGCCTTTGTAAGGCAATGTAAGTAAGAAATGAAACCTCAAAGAATACACTGAAAGATGAAGATTGATAGCCTTAAAAGTTCAACTGTCAATGAGTGAATCATATTTTTTCTACTCATTATCCGATCCCTGCTATCATATCATGCTAGGGACTCATGTCACTAACTTTATAGATTTGATTGAGACTGGATAAAAGATCGATGCTCATATGCAAGAAAGGAAGTTGGAGACCCCATGGGCATAAGAACACTTAAAGAAGGGGAACTATTGGCTAATCAAATTGTTGAGATCCAGCCAAAATAAAATCTAAGTATAAATGATAACTCCCTCTCAAACTATTGAAGTGAAATGTTAGCTAGAGCTACTGAGGGCAAGCCAAAATTTTTCAACACTAACAAAGACTGACTAAAGGGCACAAGAAGAAAATGCTTAGAACCAGCCTAATAAATTTGGGGTAATTAAGAATTGGAAGGGAAGATGTCAAGAGAAATAATCAAGATGACAGATTGGGATATCGGGAATCAAATCTAAGCATGAGACTTTTCACCTTTGAGAAAGATTTTGAAATGTTATTTTTTTAGAAGTTTTTCATGACATCTCGTAAGATTATGTTTGTTTTTCCAAATTTTATTTTATCTAGTCAAAATCCAAAGCTAGTAGAATTTATTTTGTCATCTGACCTTACTTTATTTAGCATATCGATGCAACGGTGAAAACTTTTTTTAATCAATTCATGTTCCTTTATTTTATAGCTTGCGTTCTATAAGAGATTCAAGATAAGAAAGCCGGACAAAAAGCTCATATGGTATTCACTATGAAAGTCTTGAATTAATATAAATAATAGTAGATCTAAGGGTGAAGAAAAACGTAAGGCCCCACTTTTTTTCCTCAAAAACAAAAGATACAATTTATGTACTGCAAGCAAGTTATACCAATTATATAAGGCATTATTTATCTTTCTCAACCTAAAGAAATTTAACCTTTAGTCACTTCATTTGAGCCTGAAATAGTGGTTTACTTTCTACTGCTTGTCATTAATGTAAACTTGGGTTAGGTAGTCATTCAATTGGGTTTTATATCAAAGATTCATATACCAAGAGAGGATCAATTTCTTTCAACTACCTAAACGCTACTTAACCTTTGTTAACCACCTTGTGCTTTCAATTTCCTTTCATACCCAACATGAATCAAATAGGGAAAACAATGAGAATTCAATGTGAAATGAGAGTCTTAGCATCCAAGAGATTCTTTTAGAAAAACTAAAAAAGGAAAAGCAGCAAAGAATCAAGAAAAAAAAATCTAAATGGTGAAACTTTGTTAACATTGACAATGTGAAGGAGAAAGTAATCCTCTAAGAGGAACCTCCAAAATATGGAGAGCCAATGAAAAAGTTTCCAATTCTCAATCTTTAGAATGAAAGACTGCACTACAATTTAAGAACAATTCCAATTGTGACCCACTATCATTATCTAGGCATTTATAACCGTTCTTTCTCCACCCACAATTTTTCACCCCTCTAGACCCTGTTATAAGTTGCAAACATTCTCTCTTGATAAGTGCACTTTGATATAAAATCTCATGGGAGAAAAGGTCAAAAAAGAATAATAATTGAAGAAGTCAGTGGGTGATTAATGCTTTTAGCCTCATCAAGACCATCAAACTAAGGAAATCCTTTTTCAATAAGAATCCTTCTAGTCTAGAACCATGGTAACTTTCAACAAGTCTCGTTCATGTCTTAAAATTTCATTGCCAATCTTAAACCTTTAAGTGTGCCTACTTACTCCACATATTCTCTAGGTTCCTTTAATGTGGAAAAGTCCATTTCTTTTGAATAACTTTGAATAGTGCATGAGTTGCTTTGACTTTGTTAAATAAAGTAAAACTGCATTTCACTTGTTGGCATTACAAGTATTAACAAGGGAAACATTGACATGAAACAAACTAAAGAGTAATTAAAAATAATTAGGTTAAAGTGGAAAGACTTTGATAATCTGAATCAAGGTCTAAGCACTTTCTCAAGGATACATGAAATGCTATTGGATGAGTTAATAGAAAGTCACTTGATGAAAACAAAAACATTGAAGAATACAATAATTATGACTTTCCAAACTGTGGAACATAAAGAGCCAAATTTAACATTCTTTTAAGTGCATTAGACCAAGAAAGTCTTGCATTTTGGCAAACTTAAAATTTTCTTTCATGCATCGGCATATACATATTTTCTCCCATATTCTCAAAACTTGTTTTGTATAAACTCACGTCATGAGATTAATCAATTTTGACATGAAACAAACTCTTCAAAAGGTATCCCATTTCCTTTGCTAATGAGTTAATTCTCTAGCTTAAAGAGATATCTCTCTAGGCATCCAAAATCATGTCTTTTTCATATACCCTTTTAAATTTTTGTCGACGACTTGTCTCGTCACTTTTTTTGTTTTTCAAATTCTTGTCAAAACCCTATTTCATCCTAGCACCCAAACACCTCTTTTATTCAAGCACCAAAATCTTGTCTCATCCAAGTACCTCATTTTAATTTCTATTAAAGACTTGTCTCATCGAGGGTCCAAAATCCTATCTTGTCTAGGTACTCTTTTTTAATTTTTGTCAAAGACCTGTCTTATACAAACTCTCAAAATCATGTCTCATCCTGGTACCCTTTTTAATTTCTACTAAAGGACTATCTCATTCAAGCAATTAAAATATTTTCTCAACCAAGTATTCCTTTTGATGCCTCCTAGAATTTCAGTTCACCTGCAGAAATGCATACAAAGCAAGAACAGCAAACTAAGAGAAAAATCACAGATTCTCTTATTACTAAGACCCGATAAGGTTCATCAATTACAAGTAAAAAAATTCGATAAAAGATTCCGGCCCTCTCATGCACTCTATTTATTTCCTGAACCCGTATGATCAGCCCCAACTAACACCTGAATACCCTAACTAAAATCCAACGTGTACAATCTACGTGGACCCCTAACGGTAAAACCATTATCTACATATCCAGGTCATCTAAATGAAACGCAGCGTATTATTTATACACTTATCAAGTGTATCAAAACTCACCTCCCCAAATTGTTCCTTGTCCTCAAGGAACCTGTAATCCTTTACGAGCTGAAATCAGGAAATTGTTGATGAAATTGATGGAAGTTCATCCAAGTTGCATCCTCTTCCTGCATGTGACTCCATTGTACTAAAACTTCTATCATTGCAATACCTCTCTTCTGTACCAGCCTCCTATCAAGAATCTTCAAAGGAATAAGCGGCATGTTGACCTGCTTATCCAGAGGGGGTAATACTGATGAAAGTGGTCTATTTCCATGGTCCTTTTTTAGCAAGGACACATGAAAAACATTATGGATCCTAGTGCCTTCCGGAAGCTACATTTTGTAAGCCATCGGTTCCACCTTCTCCAAAATCTCAAAAAGACCATAATATAAGGCTGCTAGCTTGTGGAATTGCCTATGGGGAATAAAACTTTGTCTATACGGTTGCAGCTTGAGATAGACACGTTCTCCTACCTGAAAGACTCTCTCAATGCGATGCTTATCAACTTGCACCTTCATCCTCTGATGAGCCTTCCTCAAATTAGCTTGTAATAAAGCAGAGATTGTTTCTCGCAACCTCTCCACCGCATCCACTGCTTCCACTAGCGAACTTCCCGTAGTATATGGACTGCATAGTTTAGGATTATACCGGTACAAAGCCTCGAAAGGAGTCATCCCAATGGTTGACTGAAAGGACGTATTATACTAGAATTCTGCCATAGAAATGTAGTTAATCCACTTATAGGGTTTCTCCCCTATTGTACATCGAAGATAACATTCCAAAATCCTATTGATTACTTCCGTTTGGCCGTCAGTCTGTGGATGATAAGCCGTAGATTTATGATGGCTTATTCGATGTACCCTAAATAACTCTTTCCAAAAATTACTAAGGAAAACCAGGTCCCTATCTGTAATCACTGTGGTTGGCCATCCGTGAAGCTTAATGACATGGTCCAAGAGAAGCTTAACTACTCTTACAGCTGTAATTGGTGGTACCATTGCTATGAAGTGAGCATACTTGGTGAGTTTATCCACAACTACCAAGATGGCTGAATGACTCTGAGAGAGAGGTAGGCCGACTATGAAATCCATGGAAATGGTTTGCCTAGCCGCAGTTGGAATGGGGAGAGGGTGCAGAAGACCTAGAGTAGCCACGTTCTCATACTTATTCTGCTGGCACGTGTGACATTTTCTCACAAATTCCTGGACTTGTCTTTGTAGACCCTTTCAATAAAATAACTCCTTAATTCTCCTGTAGGTATTGTCACCTTTTGAATGGCCAACCCATGGAGATTCATGGTAATTCTTCAAGATTTCTGCTCAGAGTTGAGGCTCATTTCCTACTACCACCTTATTCTTTCTTTTCAGTACTTGGCCATCCCAAGTGTATTTGGAATCAGTGCCTGGTGTTTCCTATAGGTTCTTAATTTTTGTTTGAATTTTCTCATCCCTTTCATAAGACGATCTAACCTTATGCAAAATCTCAGAACCTACCCCTGAGATTGCCATTAATATGATTCCACTGCCTCTTCGAGATAGGGCATCTGCACCCATGTTATCTTTCCCTTTCTTATACTGTATCTCAAAGTCTAAGCCTATCAACTTCTCCAGCCCCTAATTCTGCATCTCCGTATGCATCTGTTGTTCCAATAAATGTCTCAAGGCCTTCTGATCCGTCTTCACTATGAAATGATGGCCTACAATATATGCAGACCATTTCTTCACTGCAAAAACTAAGGCAAATAACCCCCTTTCATATGCTGACTTTGCTTGATATCTAGGTTCCATGGCCTTACTAATATAAGTGATGGGTCTGTCACTTTGCATTAGTATAGCTCCAATTCCATCCCTTGAAGCATCTGTCTCTATGGTAAATGTTGTAGTAAAATTAGGCATAGCTAACACTAGAGCCTCTATCAACTTTTCTTTGAGCTGCTCGAAAGCCTTCTAAGCTGAAACATCCCACAGGAAGGCCTGCTTCTTGAGCAAGTTGGTAAGAGGACGGGCGATGAGGTCATAATTCTTTATGAATCTCCTATAGTATCCCGAAAGACCCAGAAATCCACGAAGTTCCCATATGCTCTTTGGGTTCGGCCATTCCTTCACAGCTTGAACCTTTTTTGTATCCACAGCTACTCCTTGATGAGAAATTATATGGCCAAGGTACTCCATTTGAGCCATTCCAAAGGAGCACTTGCTCTTCTTCACACAAAAGGTGTGCCTTCTGAGTAACTCGAGAACTTGCTTCAAATGTTGTAAATGATGCGTCCACTATTTACTATACACAAGAATATCATTGAAAAACACCAGAACAAACCTCCGTAGAAAGGGTCTGAAGATGTGATTCATTAAGGCTTGAAATGTTGTAGGGGCATTGGTGAGCCCAAACGACATTACCCACCACTCATATAAGCCACTATGTGTTCAAAATGTTGTCTTTGGTATATTGGGGGAATGCATTCTTATCTAATGGTAACCAGCCTGAAGATCCAGTTTGCTGAAGTATGCAGAACCATGCAGCTCATCCAAAAGTTCTTCGATCAAGGAAATGGGAAACTTATCCTTGATTGTGATTGAATTAAGCTTCATGTAATCTATATAGAACCGCCACAACTGATCTTTCTTTTTGACCAGGACGACTGGTGATGCGAATGGACTGTTGCTGGGTTGTATGACTCTTGAGTCCATCATTTATTTCACCATGTGTTCAATGACGTCCTTCTGTACTTGCAGGTAACGGTTAGGTTTTCAATTGATGAGGTTGCTTCCCTCCATCAAGGTGATTTTATGGTCGTAAAGTCTATAAGGGTGGTAGACTCATAAGTTCCTGAAAAATATCTTCGTATTCCATCAGAAGTGCCTTCATGGCTTGTATTTCTACTTGTGTTTTCTGTGGCTGGTTTCCATGCGACCCTGCTAGTGTCATGAGAGTTGCTCCCACGTTGCATGTCATCCTTACCACATACATTTCTAGAGTGACAATCAGCTTGAAGGCTCTTGGCTCTACTTGTTGAACTCAAGGTCCCGGCCTCATTCCTTCTAAATGGATTGATTGTCCCTGATGTATAAAGGACATAACCAACTTCGAGCAATCCCATTGTATCACCACCAAGGATCTTAACCAACGCATACCTAATATAGCTCCATATGTAAATGATGGCAGTACTAAAAAACCAGCCTTGAACTTATATCCCCTTACTTCCCATGGTAGTGCCTCACACTTCGCAGTCACCATAATAGCCTCTTCATTTGCTACCATAACTTTGTATCCTCTAATCTACTGTGTTATCCACCCTAGCTATTTTACCCATTTGGAACTCAGGAAGTTGTGAGTGCTTCCTATGTCAACTAGAAAGGGCAAATGCTATTTCTTGATACTTCCATTCAGCTGTATAGTGTCACTTCCCATATTCCCACATAATGCATGCAGTGAAATTTGAATACTCTCCCCTTCCACTGACTCAGGTTCAGGCATGTGTTCATCCTTAGTTTTCTCAGACTCTTCCTCTTCTACATCATGATCTAGCCATAATGTAACATCCCCGATTTTTCTTTATGTTACTAATTGAAATTTATTTCTTTCAAAGAGGAGAAAGCATTTTGGATATCATGGGAGGATTAAATTATTTTACTCAAGTCAAACAAGATCGTATGAATGGTTAAAATGGCATTTATGTAATTTCATTGAGATGACAATTTTGTAAATACTCTAGGATGGTTTAGAATGGCATTTTTGTAATTTATGGAGGATGGCATTTTTGTAATTAATGAATGATGGCATTTTTGTAATTAATGGAGGATGGCATTTTTGTCATTAAGAGGTGGTAGGTAGGAAAAATAATTAAGAGGGAGAAGGGGGAATTGGTAGGTAGGAAAAAAAATAATGAGAAGTTAAGAAGGAGAAGGGGGAAGTGTCGGTAGGATTTTTGGCAAAGGAAAGAGGAAGAAAAGAAAGAGAAGGAAAAGAAAAGAAAGAGGAAGAAGAAGGAAAAGGAAAAGGAAGAGGAAAGGGGAATCAAGGTAAATTTCTTGGCCGTCTCTCTAAATTCATCATCATTTCTTAAGAAATATTCTAATTCATAGTATGGATGTAGGATTTTATTTTGTGTGAAAGGAATCAAGTACACAAGTTTAAGGATTTATCTGAGGTAGGCTTAACATTCACTCATGAATTTTTGTATAAAATTAAATATATATAATTTTTAGATGTGATTTTGGATAACATGTTGTTTGGATATTTATATGAAATTCTGTTTTGGATGTTTGGACATGCATATGGGTGCATGGGATTATATAAAAGAAAATCAAAGGAGAAGTTAAATTAAACTGAATTTCGAAATAATTGGAAAGCTTCTGTTTTTAGAATTCTGAGAAAATTTGGCAAGGATATTAAAAACATAGTCAACATATGAATTGTAGATATATGTCTCACAGATCTATAGGCTTTGGAATTACTTAATTTGGAGTTCATATGAGGAAGATATGGCTGATTAATTTTGCAGAGGTCGGAATCGAGGATAGTAAAAATAAGCGTTTTTTTTAATTTTATGGGAATAATCCATAAAGAATTTGAAGAAATGATAAATACAAAAGTTGTGGATAATTGTCTTAAATTTTTATAGGATTTGAAATCACCTCAATCGGAGTTCTTATGAGGGAGATATGGTTGAATAAGTGAAGAAAGGTCCCAGAACACTCTAGGTTGCTTCAGCACGGGTAAGCCGTGTTCGGAGCTGTTTTTAAGCATGTTTGAAGTATTTTTCAAGCATGGCCATGTCTTGAACATGGCTAGGCCGTGTTGGATGCTGGATTATCATATTTTTCACTATTTTCTGCCTAAAAATAATATTGTTTGTTGAAATATTTTTAGGAAACATATCCAAGAAAAGTACTTTTAAAATGATGATTTTGGTATCACAAATTACTCTTTTTCTTTATTTGATTTAAAATGAATTATATTGAATATTGGTATGTAATGAATGATTGTTAATGATTTGGTATAAAAATGATGCATCATATTATGAAAGTAATTAAATGGCAAGCGTAAAGCTCATGACGAGTTGCTTGATAGTTATATATTGTATTTGATGAATATGAATTTATATATATACATTTATATGTATGGATGAATATCGACGGGTTTGTAATAACCGTAAAATTTAACGAAAATTCCAATTAAAGGAAATTTAGAATAAAAGAGAGAATTTTGACAATAGAGATAAGAACTGTAGAAAATATGTATACTTATTACATGGATTAAAGAATTACAAAAGAAATATGAGAATTTATGTTTTGGCGCGCTATAAGCAAATATATTTTTATTTATGTAGAAATGATTATGATTTGTTAAAAGTAAGTGGACTTTTAAGTAAAAGAAGTATTGTGTTGCTTAAAATAATTATATCGGCCTCTATTGACTTTTTATGGTATTTTTAGAAATATTCTTTCTTTTAATATGAATTAAGATATTTATTTTAAAATTTTTTTTATTATGATATTTATCAAGAAAAATCGTGATTTAAGAGTTTAACTAAAGATTTACGAGAATGGAAATTTTTAAAAAAATTTGGGATATTTTATGATAAAAAATGGAATTTATATAAATTTTTATAAAAGAAATTCTTATTATTAATTATATAATTATTATTATTATATTTAAAAAAAAACAAAGGTTTCAGAAACCATAAAATGAGAAACCGGGGGCGACGAATTCGAAGAAGAAAAAAACGGAAAAAAATAAATAGTAATGAATAGTATAGGAATAGTAACATCCAACATTTTCTTTCGATTTGGAGTACCGATTAGGTTCCGATATCAAAACTGAACGTGTTATTGGATTCAGGACGAAGAGTACTTCAATTTTGCCCGATCAGTTATTCAAATCAACCGTTGAATCGCCGTAGATCTGAAGTAGAAAATCTCGGTAAAAGGTAAGTCTGAAAAACCTTACTTAGAAATTTCTAATTAGAAATCTGACACCGTAGATGAGTTCATAAGCTTGATAAACATTAGGATATGTAATTTTTTTTGGTCATTTGGTAACTTTTTATATTGTGGTAAATAGTGATTTCCGGCATGAATAGTTGCGGTGAATAGTGTTTTCCGGTTATGAATAGTGCGGTAAATAGTGTTTTTCGGCGTTGAATAGTACCCAAGTTCATTTAAGGTTTTTGAACCTTCCGGACTCAATTTTGAGGTTTGTTTTACCGAATTCAGACAGAAACGAGGATTTTAGGGCTGTCCAATCTGGAGCCCTTACCGGTGAGTGGGTTTTTCATACTATAGCGCATGTTTTACGAATTCGGTTTATAACTCTCTCTCTCGTATGATTTTAACTAGTTGGAATGTATGCTAAATTGTTTTACTGCTTTGAAAACCAATATGTTCCAACCATGTTAGAAATTATAAATTTAAATCTTAATTGAACTCTAGGTATGCAGGGCAAGTATTTAGGTTGATAATTCTCCATTTGAGCTAGATTTATAGAAATGCGAACTTAGTCATAGAAATGAACTATGTTAGCCATGAAATGATTTGATGCATGATGAGCATCTATGTGACGTCTACAGACGATCTATGTTTAAAAGGGAAAGTTTATGATTATAAAGGTCTCCATGGGAATTCATGAATGAGATATATTTTAGAACGGAATTTTATGCATGAAAAGAGTTAGATGGAAAATTATAGCTTTATTGTAAAGTTATTGAAATGTTTTACTTTAAACTCTTTGAATAGCATATTTCAAATATTTTCTATTGGAGGGACCCTTTTAGATCACTGTTAGCTAGCCGCAGGGAGTGCTAGCCCTAGTGCACCATGGTCATGTGAAGGCTTCAGCCTAGGATACTGTGACGGGCATATGACTGCCTAAGACACAGGGATTTAGGGTGGACTTATGTCTACGCCTACAGTGATTACCATACCCTTGCTGTGTGCTTGGGGGATTTAGGGTGGACTTATTATGTCTACGCCTACAGTGATTACCATACCCTTGCAGTGTGCTTGGAGGATTTAGGGTGGACTTATGTCTACGCCTACAATGATTACCCTACTCTTGCTGTGTGCTTGGGGGAGATGATAGATCTGTTAGGAAAGACCTCCAATAAACTAGTGCATTTTTCTTAAAGATTAAATATTTCTAAACAATCTCATTCATCATTGCTATTGCATAAATAACTTCATTTATTACTTACCATGCATAATTGATTTGCTCTATTGTTACTGAATTAATCCTGTTTTATCTTTTGAACATACATTTGAATTGTTTAGCTTTTCTTTCAATAAATTATGGTTAAATGCTTAATGTTTCAATTATTAAACTCATTGCGAAACACTCGTGCTTGGTTTGCCCTGTTTCAGTTATAGTATGATTTACCCATTCACTGAGATGTGGTAATCTCACCCTTCTTCTGTTTCCTCCCCACAGATAGTCAAAGAGACTTTGATCCAGCTATATCTTCGTAGGAGGCTAAAGATAGTGTTGGTGAGCCCCAGTTTGGGCAAGGCTCTTTTGTATTTTTTGTTTAGTTTAGTTTATGTCTAGTGTATCTCCATGAACATACAGGCAGGATCCTCGCTTCTTGCGTATTTTGATGTGTTGTTTGGAAAAATGGTTTTACGTTTTACAATGATGTTGGTATTATGAGGCCTTGGGCGAAGTTGAATCACATGAATATTATGAGGCCATGGGCCAAGTTGAATCACAGATGTTGGATTCATGAGATATATATATATATATATATACAGTATTTTTCTGATATTAGATATGGCATATGTGGCCAGTTATATTTATTATGTACTCTGGATTGTGTGCTGGATGTTTGTGCATGCTATGTGTTAGGCTTGCGGCTAGGGGGAAACCCTTATGCCATGCCGGTCATGTGTTCTATCATTTGGGGCCGTGACAGAGTGGTATCAGAGGTTTAAGTTTTCCTGTGTTCATGGAGTAACGGACCTTTAGGTAGGACTTTGAGTATGGGTATGAATCCGGACATGCTTATACTCACGGTACTGCTAAAGGGGTTCGATAGGATGTTGTCTTTTTGTTCAAGTAAGTCAGTTTATAGTATGCTATGTTGGCATGGTTAAGTGACGGTTTGACTATCTCTGTTTTATAGCGAGATGCCAGTTATATGAGATGTTATTTGCTTTCCCTTGCTATGTGCTTGGGAAAAGACCCATACAGAGTCTCTTTGCGTGTCCTCTTGAATGGTAGTAGGGCAAACCTCAGCAGAATGCTGAGTTTAGACAAATCCTATACCACCAAGGTATGGAAGGGGTCAAATTCTGGTATGATGGTTTCTGAATGTGACATCCGTTATACCCGGTTGTCTAAATATGGTAGATTGTGATGTGATATTGAGAATGAATTTGTTGGCATTATGTCATGTCATTTTGAAATGTCACTAGAAGGTGATTAAATTCAATATTCTTGGAGAATTTTCTCTCTTGATACAAAGAAATCTTAGTGAGATACCCAGTAACCTAATCTCTACTTTAGCAGTCCATAAGTGATTACAAAAAGGTGCCAAGGATAATTGGCAGTGGTGAGAGATGCTGATATAAAGTATACCACTGTAAATCAAGTTCCAGTGATTAGAGAATTTTCTGATATAATTCCTAAAGAATTGCCAGTATTACCCCGAAATAATAAATAGAATTTGGTATTGATTTATTTCCTGGCCAGCGTCTATATTTCCATATAGAATGGCACCCACTGAACTTAAAGAATTTAAAAAGAAATAGTTACAAGACATGTTAGACAAGGGATTTAAAAGCCCTAGTACTTTTACTTGGAGTGCTCCAGTATATGGATCACTATAATTATACATAGATTATAGATAGTTGAATAAAGTGACAATGTGGACTAAATACTCATTACCTCGTATAGATGATCTATTTGATCAGTTAGAAAGTGCTCAACATTTAAAAAAAAAATTTAACTTGATTTGATATTTAGATATCATCAATTAAGGATAAGAGAAGAGGATATTAAAAAAAAAATTTGCTTTCAAGATTCGGCATGGACACTATGAGTTTATAGTTATG
Organism: Gleditsia sinensis; assembly: GCA_037074535.1. Taxonomy (NCBI): domain Eukaryota; kingdom Viridiplantae; phylum Streptophyta; class Magnoliopsida; order Fabales; family Fabaceae; genus Gleditsia; species Gleditsia sinensis. Next base: position 19,547,459 of record CM073466.1, read on the forward strand.
TCATTGACAAATGCCCCAGCTACATTCATAGAGTTAATGAATAAGTAATTAAGTCATCCCTAAATCAAGTTGTTATTATAGTTATTAGAATATTTCAAGAGTTCAGAGGATCATAAGCAATATTTAAAGATAGTATTACAAACTTCAAGGGAGTATCAGCTATATGCTAAGTTCTCAAAATATGAATTTTGACTTAGTAATAGTACTTTCTTAAGGTATGTGGCTAACAAGATGGTGTCCAAGATAACCTTAAGAAAGTAAAAGTGGTACAGCAATGTCCACATCTTGCTACAGTTACAGATGAAGATCCAAATCCAATTTGCGCTTTCTGCTATGGTCTGTTGTCCATTCTATTTGAGCTGTGATTGGATCAGGTACATGACCATATGCTTGTAAAGCATCAATCAACTCCTCAGCATCTGAAGCTAAGATGAGAATTCGTCGTGCTGAGTGTGGGATAAACCTTTGTTCCACAGCATGATCAAGGAAAGATAACAAACCATCAAAGAAGTGATTAACATTTAACAAACCTATTGGTTTGTGATGCAGATTCAGTTGTGCCCAAGAGACTATTTGGAAAATCTCCTCTAAAGTACCAAAACCACCTGGTAAGGCAATGAAGGCGTCAGCATTACTCATCATTCTAACCATGCGTTCATGCATGGAAGCTACTCTATATTATTCCCTAATTGTTTTTCCTATGTTGCTGGATGCAGCTAGAGCTGTAGGAATAATATCTAGAACTTGGCATCCTCCTACATGTGCAGCTGTAGCCACACACCCCATTAACCCACAGTTACCTCCACCATAGACTAGATGAATTTTTCTTCTGGCCAGCACCATACCCAGATTTTGTGCTGCTTTAACATATTCCACATCTTTTCCAGGACTGGAACCACAAAAAACACAGATATTTCGAAACTGACGGAATGCGGTTCCCTCCATAATTTCTATCACCTTAACTCTGAGTATGAAGATAAAGATACTAATGTAAGCATTTATAAAACTCAGAGAAGGGCATATTTATAATAGTTATGCGAATAGGCCGGATATTATTAGAATAGCTATGTGAGTGATTGGTGGATATCAGCTAAATTAAAGGTAAAAAAAATGGCAAGCATGTATATGTACAATAGTTATGATTATGACCCATATTAAGCACATAAAGAGCATAAGATAAGATATCACTAGAAATCTGTCTTTTTCTTGTTGTCTTTGATGAAGCATTGATGTCTTGAAAGGTTGTAGGTGATAGTCGTCATTGTAAAAAAGAAGAAAAAGAAAAAGAGTGAAAATGCAAACCAATTAATTGTTGAAGAGGAACAATCAAATGGTTTATTTTGTTTTCTCAATGTTTTTACCAGTCGACTATTGGTTTATAAGTTGACTAGCTATTTTGAGAAATTTTAATTTGGACTGGTTATTTACAGTTGATTGATTATATATATTTTGAAGCAACCAATTGCATCCTACCAGTTAACTATGTGCTCTTGTTATTCACAGACTTTATAGGCTCAGAAATATTTTTTTTCCATATGATATGCTTCCGCCGAATAACAATATCTTTGAATTAAATTTTGGCACATATATTCAAAATTTGCGGCCACCGATTTTCGTCGAAATAGCAGCTAGATTTTGTTTACAGATTTTCAAGAATACGGCCACCGATTTTAGTTTCATGTCGATATTTTTGTCCAAATTTCTGACTTCCTATTTTGGCACCATGCTCTATTACGTGTTTCGTATTTTCTGCTACATTGTCCTACATTAATATTTGGCATTAAATACAAGATTCTTTTTTCTTACTATAAGGAGGTTTAATTTCTAATCTATGGAACTCAGTTATTATGGTGTTCAACTGATTAGTAGATTAAAGTAATAGAGATTTTGAAAAGAATAGATGGATGATGATGTAATGGTGCTTTGACGAATGTAATCAAAGGAGTTAACGGTGTTGAAGTTTTTGAGGAGTAAAGTATGGAAAGTAAGATTTAAGCTAATCTCGAAATTTTTAATTTGGAAACATGGAGAATATTTTGAGAATCATCTCTGAGAATAATGTAAGTGATTAAGATATTTGTGTTAAGGATTTATACCTTGCTAAATTAAGACTAATATCTAGAATGTAAATTATGTTGAGATTGGAAATTCACGTATGGATAATTGTTGAGAGAAGAGATTTCAGAAAAAGCCATAGATTGTAAATATGGATTACCCGAGGTAATAAGGATATACTGAGATAAAAAAAATGGTACTAGTATAATGGTAAAAAGAAGATACAAGTGAAATTTTTCATTGGTGGGTATGTTGGCAAGTATGAATAGAATATATTATCTCAAGAGAGTTATTCAGGAAGTCTAAGGATCTTTATTAGATTATGGTATGACTGATACTAAATTTAAATGATGTGTTTATACATTAGAAATTATGCTTTAAGTATCTTTATATTATTGTAGTGAAAGTTGAGAGAAATTAATTGTTCTTAGTTGAACTTGCTCATATAAGTAATTATCATGTCAATATACAATGGCATCATTTGAAATTTTACATGAACATCATAGGTTTCTTAATATGTGAGTGAATTGAGAAAAGTTAAACTTTGGAAATCTAGTGTGGAATAACATGCAATAGATAAAATATGACTTATCTAAATTGATGATGCTAGCTTAGAGCGCATGCTTCAAGCATATATTTTTGAGATTGGTAGGAGATTTTTTAGCAGAATTTGTCTATAATAAAATGACATTAGAAGATTTAAACCTTATGTAAGAGGTGTTACAAATGTTCTGTTAAATGACTCAGTTGAGTTAGATTTATTATAAGATGTCATTGATAAAGTGAAAATAATTAGAAAAAGAATACTGAAAACTCAATACAAGTCAAAAGTTTATAAGGACTATGAATGTTGAGCACCAAAAAGTATTAGTTGGTGACTATATATATATTCCTGAAGGACTCACCCATAGAAGAGGTAATGAGGTTTTGAAAGAAAGGGAAGTTACCCTCTCGGTATATAGATTTATTCAAATTCTTGATAAGATCGGTTCAGTGGCTTATTGTTTAGTTTTACCACCTGCATTGGATATCCAGTTTTTCATGTGTTTATACTACGAAAATATTTACCGGATTCTACACATGTTATACAGTGTCCATAGATTTAGTTACAGAAAGATTTAACCCATGAGGAATAACCAGTAGCAATAGTGGTCAGACAAATAAAGAAGTTACGGTTAAAAGAAATACCTACAGTAAAAGTGATATGGAAAAATTATTCTTCTGAGAAAACTACTTGGGAAAGAGATGAGGATATAAGCGCTAGATATTTGCATTTATTTGAATAATGAGATTAGTATTTATCTGCAACTATGGTGATGAAATTCGGGGACCGAATTTCTTTAAGGAGGGAAGAATGTAATAACCGTAAAATTTAACGAAAATTCCAATTAAAGAAAATTTAGAATAAAAGAGAGAATTTTGACAATAGAGATAAGAACCGTAGAAAATATGTATACTTATTACATGGATTAAAGAATTACAAAAGAAATATGAGAATTTATGTTTTGGCGCGCTATAAGCAAATATATTTTTATTTATGTAGAAATGATTATGATTTGTTAAAAGTAAGTGGACTTTTAAGTAAAAGAAGTATTGTGTTGCTTAAAATAATTATATCGGCCTCTATTGAATTTTTATGGTATTTTTAGAAATATTCTTTCTTTTAATATGAATTAAGATATTTATTTTAAAATTTGTTTTATTATGATATTTATCAAGAAAAATCGTGATTTAAGAGTTTAACTAAAGATTTACGAGAATGGAAATTTTTAAAAAATTTTGGGATATTTTATGATAAAAAATGGAATTTATATAAATTTTTATAAAAGAAATTTCTATTATTAATTATATAATAATTATTATTATATTTAAAAAAAAACAAAGGTTTCAGAAACCATAAAATGAGAAACCGGGGGCGACGAATTCGAAGAAGAAAAAAACGGAAAAAAATGAATAGTAATGAATAGTATAGGAATAGTTACATCCAACATTTTCTTTCGATTTGGAATACCGATTAGGTTCCGATATCAAAACTGAACGTGTTATTGGATTCAGGACGAAGAGTACTTCAGTTTTGACCGATCAGTTTTTCAAATCAACCATTGAATCGCCGTAGATCTGAAGTAGAAAATCTCGGTAAAAGGTAAGTCTGAAAAACCTTACTTAGAAATTTCTAATTAGAAATCTGACACCGTAGATGAGTTCATAAGCTTGATAAACATTAGGATATGTAATTTTTTTTGGTCATTTGGTAACTTTTTATATGGTGGTAAATAGTGATTTCCGGCATGAATAGTTGCGGTGAATAGTATTTTTTGGCGATAAATAGTTGTGGTGAATAGTGTTTTCCGGCGTTGAACAGTACCCAAGTTCATTTAAGGTTTTTGGACCTTCCGGACTCGATTTTGGGGTTTGTTTTACCGAATTCAGACAGAAACGAGGATTTTAGGGCTGTTCAATCTGGAGCCCTTACCGGTGAGTGGGTTTTTCATACTATAATGCATGTTTTACGAATTCGGTTTATAACTCTCTCTCTCATATGATTTTAACTAGTTGGAATGTATGCTAAATTGTTTTACTGCTTTGAAAATCAATATGTTCCAACCATGTTAGAAATTATAAATTTAAATCTTAGTTGAACTCTAGGTATGCAAGGCAAGTATTTAGGCTGATAATTCTCCATTTGAGTTAGATTTATAGAAATGCGAACTTAGTCATAGAAATGAACTATGTTAGCCATGAAATGATTTGATGCATGATGAGCATCTATGTGACGTCTACGGACGATCTATGTTTAAAAGGGAAAGTTTATGATTATAAAGGTCTCCATAGGAATTCATGGATGAGATATATTTTAGAACGGAATTTTATGCATGAAAAGAGTTAGATGGAGAATTATAGCTTTATTGTAAAGTTATTGAAATGTTTTACTTTAAACTCTTTGAATAGCATATTTCAAATGTTTTCTATTGGAGGGACCATTTTAGATCACTGTTAGCTAGCCGCAGGGAGTGCTAGCCCTAGTGCACCATGGTCATGTGAAGGCTTCGGCCTAGGATACTGTGACGGGCATATGACTGCTTAAAACACAGAGATTTAGGGTGGACTTATGTCTACGCCTACAGTGATTACCATACCCTTGCTGTGTGCTTGGAGGATTTAGGGTGGACTTATGTCTACGCCTACAGTGATTACCCTACCCTTGCTGTGTGCTTGGGGGAGATGATAGATCTGTTAGGAAAGACCTCCAATAAACTAGTGCATTTTTCTTAAAGATTAAATATTTCTAAACAATCTCATTCATCATTGCTATTGCATAAATAACTTCATTTATTACTTACCATGCATAATTGATTTGCTCTATTGTTATTGAATTAATCTTGTTTTATCTTTTGAACATACATTTGAATTGTTTAGCTTTTCTTTCAATAAATTATGGTTAAATGCTTAATGTTTCAATTATTAAACTCATTGCGAAACACTCGTGCTTGGTTTGCCTTGTTTCAGTTATAGTATGATTTACCCATTCACTGAGATGTGGTAATCTCACCCTTCTTCTGTTTCCTCCCCACAGATAGTCAAAGAGACTTTAATCCAGCTATAGCTTTGTAGGAGGCTGAAGATAGTGTTGGTGAGCCCCAATTTGGGCAAGGCTCTTTTGTATTATTTGTTTAGTTTAGTTTATGTCTAGTGTATCTCCATGAACATACAAGCAGGATCCTCGCTTCTTGCGTATTTTGATGTGTTGTTTGGAAAAATGGTTTTATGTTTTACAATGATGTTGGTATTATGAGGCCTTGGGCGAAGTTGAATCACATGAATATTATGAGGCCATGGGTCAAGTTGAATCACATATGTTGGATTCATGAGATATATATATATATATATATATATATATATATATATATATATATATATATATATATATATATATATACAGTATTTTTCTGATATTGGATGTGGCATATGTGGTCAGTTATATTTATTATGTACTCTGGATTGTGTGCTGGATGTTTGTGCATGCTATGTGTTAGGCTTGCGGCTAGGGGGAAACCCTTATGTCGTGTCGGTCATGTGTTCCATCATTTGGGGCCGTGACAGGGTTGTATGGCTTGAGATGGTACCTAGTAGGGGACGCTCTATTAGCCTGAGTGAGCCAAGGGAGAGCCGCTCCAATCGGGTGACAGTGATAATGTGAGGGGGCAGAAGGGCGATGTACTCACATTTCCTGATAACTTATTATAACTGTAGTCGATCGGTCACTGTGCATATAGCAAATGAGTAAATTAAAAGTCATGATATGGTTAAGCATTATAAAATCAAAAATGAATTTTCAGTGCATATATAGTATGATAATTATGCATTTGTAGCTTATACAGCTGAACATAACTTTTATTTTCTCATCATATGTTATTTATGTTAAGTCTACTGGGAACCTCTGTTCTCACTATTATTATGGTGTTATGTTCAGATAAAAAGAAATGAGAAATGACCAGGAATGGCGTTACTGATGGAGATCTCAATGTTAGCATCACCTCCTCACCCTTTGTATTTTAAGGGTGAAGTGCTGTATAGGGACTCTTATTTATGTACTGAAATATTGTATTGTATAATGTAAACATATATATTGTGTTTTGAAATGTTGTATTATATAATTATAATATATATGAGGTCTGTAATAAATATGTATACATATATATTTGTGTTTATACATATAACGTATTTAAAATGCGTAATGTGAAAAAAAATAAAGTAAATCAGATCTTACAAAGTTGCTATAATAATAGTAATAAAATTAAAAAAAATTGGACGTTACAAATAATGCGTTCAATCTCCCCCATACATTGCAAACATTCTTGTGGTTCCAATCATACTTGTCCCCATAGAACTTGCAGAGTCCCCTGGCTAATCTTTTGGAAGTTTCTACTGGATCTAGCTCCTTGAATCCCTTGCCATTCTATCTTGGATCCTGTCGTGTGGAGTTCTTGTTGGTGGTGTTTGAGGCTTGTACTGATTGCTGTGAATGAGAGCTGGGTTTGTACTGTCCCGAAGAACTTGAAAGGAATTTATTGGTCATACTACGATTATAACCTCCACTGTTCAGGCCTGATGAGGGTCCCCAACCTTCGTTGCCAACTCCTCCCCTTGATCCTTTTTGAAAACCTTGAGAACAATTACTTATTTGAGGGTTTACTCTTCCAGGTGCTAAATGATATGGCTGCTTGCTTAACTCAATCAACAATTCTTCCTGGATTCGTGCCATTCCCATGGCTTTCGTGACCGTGGTCAATTTCTGGAGTCTTATAGCTTTTTCTAGAGGTGACTTTAAACCTCCTAGGAAGCAACTTAGGGAAATTGATTCATCCATTGAGATTCTTGCAATAAATCCATCGAACACCTCCATGTATTCCTCTAGATTCCTAATTTGCTTCAGGTTGACTAACTCAGAAACCAGATCATCAAAACAACACTCATCAAATTGTGTGCCTACTGCCTCCAGAAATTCCTTCCAATCCATGGAGTTGGTACCTTTGGAGCGCTAAAAATGCTTCTGCCACACAAATGCTTTTCCCTTCATCGCCATTAGCAGTCATTTCAGCCTTTGATCTACTGGAACTTCTTCTAAGGTAAAGAATTGCTCGCGCTTATCCCTCCATACTCAATATCCAGTGCCATCAAACGTTGGAATCGTTACCTTCATTCCTCCTTGCCATGAATTCGAGCTAATATCTCCTCTGTCCTCCTTCTGTCCTACTTCTTCCACTGTTGTCTCGTGTTGGTTCAAGATTTTGTCCATGGACTGAAGAATCTTGTGAAGATTATCTTTCATTTCTTGAATATCTTTCTGCTTAAGCTCTCGGAGCTCGTTTCCCACCAATCGACCTTTCCATCGACTGTGCCAATCTAGTGTTCCAACTCCAATATTCGTTGTTGCACTTCTCTCACTGTGACCTTCTCCCTCATTTTCTAGACCTTCGAACGAGCTTTGATACCACTAATGCCTCTTGGAATTTCAATTCACCTGCAGGAATGCATACAAAGCAAGAATAGCAAACTAAGAGAAAAATCACAAATTCTCTTATTGCTAAGACCCGATAGGGTTCATCAATTATAAGTAAAAACATTCGATAAAAGATCCCAACCCTCTCATGCACTCTATTTATTTCTTGAGCCCATATGATCAGCCCCAACTAACACTTGATTACCCTAACTAAAATCCAACGTGTACAATCTACGTGGACTCCCTAACGGTAAAACCGTTATCTACATATCCAGGTCATCTAAATGAAACACAGCATATTATTTATACACTTATCAAGTGTATCACCTTTTCAATTCCTGTCGAAGACCCGTCTCGCCCAAGTGCCCAAAGCAAGTGCCCCTTCTTAATTTCTATCAAAGATGTGTCTTACTCAAGGGCACAAAATCTTGTCTCGTCCATGTTCCCTTTTTTATTTTTTGTCAAACACCTGCCTTACCTAGGCACCTAAAATATTGTCTCATCCAAGTATCCTTTTAATTTTCATTCAAAAACCTATCTCATTTGGGTACCCATTTCAAATTCTTGTCAAAATAATGTCTCCCCCAAGTACCCTTCTAAATTATTGGCTAACACCTATTTGATCACTTTAATTTCTTAAATCTTGTCAAGATAAAAAAATCAATCAATCAATCTTGGTTTGGTTGCATTTTCTCTTCCCCAAACAAAATACATGATTTTATATTTACTTTTTTCATGTGAAAAAATATTAAAAAAATCTAATAATTGCTTTTCTTACCTAAAAATCAAATAGAAAAAGGCAATAATAAACACCCTATTGTGTCTACGGACTTTTTTTTAATAATAAATGAATTTTAAAAAATAAAAACTAGAAATGAAATTTTTTTCAAAATTTGGGCTCTTGTTTATCTTTGGGTTCTCAGTTTGAATTTATTTTTATGTTGAGTTTTTTATTTTAAAATTTCATGTTGAATCTTTTATTCATCTTTCATTTTTGAGTTTTTCATGTTGGACTTCTATTTTGTCACTGACTTCTGAGCATCTTGGAAGGCCTCCTTGTTTTTTTGGACTGGAAGCCTCCTTCTATTGGACTGCAATTGATTTTTTCATGGGTTTATTTGTTTTTTTAAAAGAACTCATTTTCTTGTTAGCTTGACTTAAGGGCCCATATGTTTAGGATGGAGCTTCATACCTTTAGTAACCCAAGTGAAATCTTAACGTTCAAAAAAAAAACCCAAGTGAAATCTTAGCCTCCATTCAATTTCACCTCTCTGGGAATTTGGTCAACCAAAAATAATAGAAAATCCGTGCTTCTCGCTATCTACCTGTAGACAAATTAAGGGTAAAAATATTGGTTTCTTAATGTCCTTTCTTTATCCAAAAGAAAAAAGGGAGCTTTGGAAGTTTCCTTCTTTTTTTTCCTCCACGGTCAAAAAAAGAAGAGATATAATTCTTTCCACAAAGTTGCCACCTTTAAAAAGGAATAAGAAAATCTCAATTGGGGTGGTCCAAAAGAGTTGGCAAAAAAAAAAAATCTTTTTAAATCTCTACCTCCTTCAATCCCTGAAACAACACAAAGTGCCGCTCTTTTTATTGGTTCTAACGTTATAGGAACCAAAGAAAGAAGGACCTCTCCTTAATATGGTAATGCAATAATGCTGGAAAAAAGATTACTTCTTCCACTTTGGAGGAGGATCGTTAAGCCACCGACACCACTATTATAGGTTTTTTTTTTTTTTTGGTTGCTTCAGCCAGTATTTCGCTGCTCTATTCTTTTGTGGAGTTATTTCCTTGTGATTTTGTCTGCATGATTCTACTTTAATGGGGCACGGGATTATAAATAAATGGGTACAGAAAATTTCTATGAAATGAGATCTAAATCACATACTTCCAATTATATCTTAATAGAATATAAAAGAAGAGTGTACGTCTCAAAATGCTTCTAACCTATAGCTTCTAGAGAAGTTTCTACAAGGATCCAATAAAAACTAAATAAAATGAACGTATCACTAAATTTAGTTACTTAAAATATATTCATTTTAGTGTTATTTTATTAACTCCTCACGAAGACGGCTTGTATATTCTATATATATGTAATAATTTCTTAATTTTCTGAACATCGAGAAGGCATATACATCATAGAGTACCACAAAATAGATAAACACTTAACGAGTGGTTTTGAATAATTATGAAACTATTTTGGGGAGTTATAAAAATAAATTTAAATAAAAGATAATGAGGATTGAATAGTGAGAAAGAAAATTTAAAACTAGCAAGTTGCTGGCACCGTTGAGTTACTAGATTGAGTAGTTCTCTTCTGTCTTTTTATTTATAAATTATACTATTGTAATACTGCTAGAACAGTACTTTTATGTTTCTTTAATTTGTAATTTTAAGAACTTCTGATTGGGAAATTAAATCCCATCAATACATCATACGCAAAGAAATATACAGAAAATAAAAAATAAAAGATAAAAAAACTGCAGTATGATTTGAATGGTCCCTTCCATATTTAACAGACAACAAGGAGTAATTAAACTTACTAAGCACATGGCCAATTATTTCTTTGAGAAAATACATGTCTATACATGCAGAAACATACCCTTGAAACTTGACTAGTTGGAGAAGAGTACTTTAAACAGGTATGTATAATGTAACTATTTCAGTATAGGGGCATTTGGTCGACACACTTTAGAGGCATTTGGCCTCAATCTCCTCCAGAGTTAGCCCCTTGGTTTCTGGTACGACGAAGAATATAAATACAAGAGATGCCACGGCTATTGCACAAAATATGTAAAACAAAATTGCTGCTCCCAGCAATGCCTGTGATAAAAGGACAGTTAGACAAACATCTCAGCAAAATCAACATAAAAATCGTAATTTTGTCTGAATTTTTAATTTAATTTCTCACACGTTAATCTTTTTCAATTTAATCTTTACAAATGAAAGTGATTGCCTATGAATTTAATTGAAATTCAATAATTCCATGCGTAAATACTACTAAAGTGTTAAGTTAGTATTAATTAAACATTAATTCATATATTAAATTAAATAAATGTACTAAAAAATTATAATTTTAATCGTGAATTAAGTTTAATGTTAAATTTTAAACAATAACTTAATTATGGAATCATATTACAAATATTTTTATACATGAAAAACTAAATTAAAAATAATAATTTGAGAAATACCAAATTAAAAGCTCACCTGTCAATAGAGTTTTCCTATAATATCAACGTTAATGGGTCAATTCACTGGTAAAATTCAAGTACTGTTTTTTTTTTTTCCAACTTAAGTTATATCTTGAGTGTTGTAATAAGGCGAAAAGCTGGTTGAGATGCACTGAGGAGAAAGGGACAAATCATTGAAGTGAGGCAGCCATATTTTGAAATAAAATACATTATATAACTAAAATAAGACTTTCCAAATATGTTCAAAAGCTAAAAGATTGAGACTTTCCAAATATGTTCAAAAGCTAAAAGATTGAGGAAGAAAATATAAGAGTAAATTGTTATCTTCTTTTTCGATTAATGCCCTTAGTACACAATCATCACTCTACTATTAAAATATACACAAGTCTTCATTAAAAATAAGAATAAAATACTCTCTCTATCCTTAATTAATATTTTGATTGTATTGTTTTCTCTTCTATTAAAAAAATATACACACACTTTTCTTAACTCTCTTAATTAATGTCTTTATTACAAAACTTTCTCTTCTATTATGAAAATATCCATAAATCTCCCTAAAAAATATACTATATAACCTAAATATTTTAAATACCATTTTATAAAAAAAATAGTTAAAAAATAAATAAATAAAACATCACTATCTTGAATTTTTCTTCTTTTCAATTTTTAACCAACTTTTTTAACCAACAAATTTAGTATTTTGATGACCCAAACTACTTTAAAATTATTTTGAAAAAAAATAATTAGTATAAGATGATAGTAAATTACAAAAAAAATTGTGGGAGTGTTATTTAATTTAATTTTATTATTTTTTTCTCTTTAATAAAAAATATTTGAGACTTTTGAATTAAATTGTAACATATTTTTTATTTTTTAAAAAAAATTGTGTACATATCGTTCATAATAGAATAAAGGACAATGAAATAAGCGTGATCAAGGGAAGAAAGAGTTTTTTTATTTTATATTTTTAATTTTATGAGAGGTTTGGGATGGCTGTATAGTAATTGCATTAAAAGGAGAGTAATTTACTCCAAATACAAATTAAAGGAAAAAGGAGACGAGCATGTAATGACAGAGCATGAATAGCACCTTAGCTATCTATGGACTTGCATGACCGGTAAATGACCTCAAAATACAAGAGTTGAAAAACCTCCCCTGAGGTTAGATGAAATTATAGAAACCTCCATTCTTGTTTCTAAAATTACATTGAACTCTCATTATGTCAAAAAATAAAGGAGGTTTAACTCTTGTTAAATTTTTTAGGCGGTGAGAATGTTAAGTTAAAATTTAGAGGCTACAAGTTTTTGAAACTTATACTCATCTCCCCTCTATTTTCAATTTATACAAAAATTCTCGATTCATAAAATTGTTAATGAAACTTATATTTTGTATATTTTTCTTTTAAAAATTCATAAATAACCTAATTAAAACATTAAAAATAATCAAATTGTCAAATTAATACTTATAAAAACTTAAAATAAAAAAAAAAGTAGTGACCTTTTTTTGAAAAAAAAAACTGAGGAGTGAGAATAGATTTTTTTTAAACTTCAGAAAAAGTTCCTATCTCAATTGGAAAATAAGAGGTATGAGTGTAATTTTCACAAAACTCAGGGTAGATGAATATAATTTAATCTAAAATTTAAATTAAGGGAAAACTAAATTCCGGTCACTGGAGGAGATAAACTGAATTGAACAAAAGAAGGGAAGAGTAAGCAAGGCCGATATGGCTGTAGAAAATGCTCAAATGCATGAGGATGATGTTTTAAGATTAGATATTTTTAAAATAATTATCTATCATCTGATGAATTATGGCACATTTAAAAAGAATGCCAAGTTTATGGTCTCTAGAACTGTGTTTGAAAGTCAAGAGGTTGAAGATTTTAAGTACCTCCAGTGGGGAAAAAGCAAATGTCACCAGGGCATTTGCACCAAAATTGATAAGTACTGCTATACTGAGTCCTCGTCCTCTTAGTCGCAAGGGGAAAATCTCCGATATCATGAGCCAACCGATTGGACCAAAGGAAATCTGCAAAAACAAATGAAGAATCACAATAAGCATGATATATTATGTCAGCATTATAACTAATTTTCTTCTGTCGAGGTGATATGATCAGAAACAATTATTAAAAACTGTGAAAAGAGAGGGAAATAGAAGGTGAATAATGAATTAACAGCTCTTATTATGATTGAGCCTGCCTAAAAACTTCAAAAACTCATCCTTATACCAACCTATCTTCCAAACAGAATTAACAATCGTGCTGACCTAGCAAAACAATAACCAACAAACTCCCACCTGTCAGACACTAACCTGCCATGTAAGCTCCAGCTGTACAACCATTAACTAACTAACCTAACATACATCAGTAAGCAAACACATAAAGTAAATAAAATACAATCAAACAAGATACTACGGGGCTGAAAATTTTGGGTATTTCTGCTGGAGTTCAAACCAGACTTCCCAAGAAGCATCCTCAACAGGTAATCAGAATGCTGCCTATAAGGTTGCAACTTAAGGAACACCCTATCCCCCACCTTAAACTCCATATCAGATGGGTGTTTGTCATCTTGCTGCTTCATCCAATTGATAGCCTTGTGCAGATTATATTTCAACAAAGCTAGCAACTCCTCCCTTGAGTTTAAGACTCAAGTCAATTAGGATATACGAAAGGTGGTGGCTGTCCATACACAATTTCCAAAGGAATTATGTGAGCTTAAGAGTGATAGTTGGTGTTACACTTATACATCCATTCAGCCAATGCCACCCACTTACTCTACTCCCTAGGTTTCTCACAAGCCATGCAGCCTAAGTAGGTTTCTAAACATCAAGTAAGCACCTCAGTTTGGCCATCAAACTAAGTACGATATGAAGAAGACAGATGCTGAACAATGCCCAACTGAAAAAGAAAATCTTGCCAAAATCTGCTCACAAAAATGGGATCCCTATACAACAACAACAATTAAGTCTTTTCCCATTAAAAATGGGATCCCTATCACTCACAATATTTTGAGGCAGTGTTTTAGGAACTGGACCAGTGACCCAGCTCCCAGTCTGGTCCATTTCAACTGTTGGACCATCCTCAACTAAATTTTTAGTACTTTTAACATTTGTATGGCAATAAGCAGACTTTTTCAATATCTTTGTGGAACCATTGGATGCCAAGGCCTAAATGCCACTTGATTGCCTTAAATATTCTACCACTACTTTCTTATACAGGCAATCCATCTAGAGAACTTATGATTCTGACTTCTAAGCAGTATGGGACGAGAAGAAAAGAGAAGGTGCTTTTGGCAAGAGCTAGGAAACCCAACAACGTCCAAGCAACACAGTTTTTTTTTATATAATTGACAAATATTTAAGTCAACTTAAAATAAGACATTTAAAAAATTTAATATTGAACTTATTTATTAGATTATACAAATTTTGATCATTGTAAATAAATTTTATTGTGGGAAAGTCTTATTTTTTATGTATTAAAAGCTAGATTAAAAACATTATTTTGGTACTCCAAATATGACCTTCTTATCCATTGATTCCTTCAAAGATTTTTGGTCACTTGACTACCCCAAATATTAATTTTGCTTTACGTTCATCCTTCTATCCACATGCTATTAACAGAGTTAAAAGAAGTACTGATGGGGACGTTGACTTCTAAGTTGTTTATATTTTAGTCTATGTGGCATTCTCTCTTCGAACTATACCCCAGATTTCCTCAATCTGAATCAATTACTTGAATTAAAAAAACCCCTACTTTCAAACCCCAATATGCTAGATTTTAGTATTTGACTCGTATTGGCATATACATGGAAGGGAGAATGTGTCACAGAGATTAAAACATAGATAACTTTGAAGTTAAAATCCAAGTTAGCACTTCTGTTAACTCTGATAACAGCATGTGAGCAAAAGGATGAACATAAAACAAAATTAATATTAGAAATATTGAGCCTAACTCCACTCCCAAAACTCGAATCAAGAGAAGGAGGATTGCCTTTACTTATAAGGAGCATATTCTTTAAATATCCAACCAATGTAGGACTTCAACACACCCCCCTTACGCCCAAAAATGAATATCTGGAGCGTGAAGTTTGCAGACATAAACATCTGCGGGTGGGCCACATTGTAAACTGGAGTAGGCTCTGATACCATATTAAAAATATTAGGCCTAACTCCACTCTCAAAACTCGAGTCAAGAGAGGGAGGATTGCTTTTACTTATAAGGAGAATATTCTTTAAACATCTAGCCAATGTGACACTTCAACAGTAGTCAAATGAGAAAAGAGAAATATTTGAAGGAGCCAATTGATACTGGGGTCATCTTTGAAGAACCAAAATAGGATTTTAATCTAAAAGTTAATTGAATAGTTTATTAAATTAAATTTATTATAATTAACTAATATTTTAATAATGTACACAACTCAAAATGTTTCATTTAATTAAAATTTAAATGAAATTATTTAAATTAGATTTTTTTAATATAAAAATATTTTTAATTATTTTATGAATAAACAGTTCAATCAATTTAATTAGTGACCCAACTTTAAAACTAGTGACCCAATACCTACACTACAAGTCAATGGTTAGTTTGGTTCCAACAACTATGTCTTGAAGAACATAGAGACGTTTATTGTTCATATTTTGAGGTGTTCCTTTGTCTTTATATGTCTTATGGGCAAGTATTTTGTTTGGGGCTTCTATGTCGTGTTTGGCTCAGGTTTTTTCAAGGTAGTGTCTCTTTTAGATATGCAAAGGGATTGGGAAGCTTTACTGCATGCATAACGTTCTATTTCATTTACCAGTCTTTTATGGTAATTGATTTCAACAGGTACTCATAAATCGTGGGATACGAGATCCTATCTTCTATTTAACATACCACAACATACATCAAACTGATTGAAAATACAATCGAAACATATACAAGCACAATTTTTTTTTTTATTGAAGAAATGAAAACAGAAGGAAACTTATTCACCTGATAACAGCCCACGTACAACAGCAGACCAACTACGGCAACAACTGGTGCATCATCCAAGAACAAGTAATACGAACCCAGAAGGAATAGAGAGACAACCTGCCAGATAAATAAAAATGAGTTCTTAAATTTTGAAGATTGTTGCCCTCTTGAAAATTTCATGCCTTGAACTTTCCTTTTTTTTCATTTTTATATCAGCTAATTTTGATGCCAACCAAGCATACAAGACTAATGGGCAGACTGGCCTCTCAATTGTATATAGAAATAAAGAAAAGCCTTCCAATATCAGGAATCTGCCACTAAAAATCAACCAACAATCAGAGAAGGGAAGTAACTTACAATCCCTGAAACTCCTCCAAGTAGTAGAGGTCTCCTTCCAAGTCTATCAACAAAACCAACTGCAGCTCCAGTCATAATCAACTACAACATTGAAAGAGAACGAAGTTGCTGTGAGAAAAAATTCAGTAACTTAAGAGTAAGATATTCTCAAACTATGCGCAAGAAAAAAAAATGCAAAGAAAAAAGAGTGAGGGCATAGACAATGAGAAGAAATTTATGAATACTCTGTATTTATCCTTTTCTCTTGATGAGAATGTGACCAGTCACATTGTACAGAAGGTGAAAGTACTGGACTTATTCTATTCTTAACAAGAATTGATTTAGAACTAGTCTCAATTTTAATATGGCATCATGTACCTTAGCACAGATATATTACATCATAATTCTTTTAATCAAAAGACAAATATATGAATTAACAGGAAAGATACTAAGGAAAACAACAACATAGAAATAAAGCAAGAAGAAAGTTAATAAGCAAGCTAGTCAATTAGTGTCTAAAAATTCTGACCCATTCAAAATAATCATCAAAAAAACTAATTTTAATGTAAATAAGCACATGATGTTTGAATGTACAACTAACTTCTCACATAACAACAACAACAGTGAAACATTTTTTCACTAAGTGAGGTCAGCTATATATACTAAATGCTGCCAAGGTAACCTATTAGAAATAAGCCTTTTATTCTAATATGCGATGAGTTACAACTAACTCATCACACAACAACAACAACAACTACTAAGTCTTTTTTCACTAGATGGGGTTGGCTGTATAGATCAAAGGACGCTACAGTGGCCTATTATAAATAAAATTAATAGATAAATTATTAACTATTAAATCTTTCTTAATAGTTTCATTTATTGTTTTTTTTTTTTTGCTTCCATCTACCTTTAACTATCGGACTATTCTCTAGATTTACTCTTCTCAATAAGGCTTCTGCAGGTATTCTCCACACATGTCCAAACTATCTTAAGCGAGATTACACTATCTTCTCCACAATAAGTGCTATCCCAACTTTCTCTCTAATACACTCATTTCTAATAATATCTCTTCTAGTGTGTCCACACATCCAATGCAACATTCTCATTTCTACAACATTGAGTTTATCTTCATATTGTCTTTTAACCGTCCAACATTCAGTACTATACAATATAGCAAGTCTTATAGCTATACGGTAGAAGTTTTCTTTAACTTTGAGCGACACTTTTCTATCACAAATGACACTCGAAACCTATTTCCATTTCATTTATCCCGCTTGAATCCTATGATTTACATCCTCCTTTACATCGCCGTCATTTTATATAATGGACCTAAAATATTTAAAATTTGTAACTTGTTTTATTTATTCGTCTTTTACTAAAACTACATTCTATATATTTTGTTTTTTTTTCTACTTATATGAAAACCATGTGTTTTCAAAATTTGTCTCCATAACTCTAATTTCATATTTATTATCTCTTTCGATTCACCAACTAAGATTATATCATATGCAAAAACAAGAACTTCATATATATAATCAATGAATTCAAATTAGAATATAGTGGAAGAACTTTTATCAGCATCCTCCAAATACTAACAAATGTGAGAAACATCATAGTAATACCATTTAATTTAAATTCAAGAAAGTCTAAAGTCTACCTTTAATAAACCGAGGAGAACAGACACCCGAGTTGCATCAGATGCTGCAGAGAATCCTGCACTCTACAAAATAGTAATGGATTTCAATGTTATTACACTCCATTAGCATCAGATAGACTCTACCACTTGGCATTTAGTTTTACCAACCAAAATTAGCAGAGTACCTGGAGGATTGATGCAGCATAGTAGAGCACACTTGGCTGACCTGTGATCTGTAAGAAGTTCCATTGTATAAATACACCAAAATGTTGGCAGTTCAAATAATCTGCATTACCTTATGTAGTTACAATACCTGTTGAAACAAGACCAATCCTCCACCTATCAGAAGGGCTTTCAAGCATTTTCCTCTGAACATTTCTCCAATTGTAGCTTCTTTTTCTTCACCTACAAAAGAAAGCTCTTCCAGAATCTCATCTACTTGCTGAGAAGCTGTGTCACCAATAGCTGGACCCTGTAGCCGGCACAAACAAGAAATTGCAGTTTCTTTCAAATTATCACTGTTCCCTTTTCCTTGTATAGAACATAAAAGTAGCCATCTAGGAGATGCTGGTAGCCACCACATTCCAATTCCCATGATTATTGCCACAGGACCACTAGCTCCATACATATAGCGCCACCCAGCAACAACGTCAACCAAAAGGCTACCTAACCCGTAGCCTGCCTGCACAAGATGGCATGTGGCAGATGTTTGTAATGCTAGCACACTTAGAATAGGAAGTAAAATAATACAAATTTATTACTCAGAAGCTATATAATAATAGAAGAAAATTTTCAATAAGCTTATTGGTTTCATTAAAAGCAATTCCAAAGTCCTCTAAGAAAAATTTAAGAACTTACAACCATCCCAAGTACTATAAAAAATTCTTTCAGAGAGATTAGTTGACCACGTATCGGAGTCGGAGCTGTCTCAGCAATGTACATTGGAGCAGCATGCATTGCCTAACAGAAAGAAAATGGACATCATTTATATTACTTTAAAGTTATAGAAAAACTATAATGCACGTGTTAATGATATCTTATCTTCAAAAATTGTTTAATACACATGGAAATCATTTTTCCATTTTATTCCTTTATTGCTAACAATTCTGAAATCTATAAAATTCATTTTTGTTTTAAACTAAAGAGGTGAAAACCAAAATTTAAAAATGGAACAAAAAAATATTCGTGAGATGATATAATGACATAGTTGCTCAGAGTTGACATAATATTCAATATGTGAAGGCTCCAATACTTAAATGCCAGTGAGTGACATAGTTTAAATAGATACAATTACTCAGCAAAAGATGACAATGCATGTACACCAATACATGGGCAGAATAATGAATTGCAAAGCTAAAATGCTCTCCCTTGGCATGCAAGATACACTGATTACCCTCAACTCCAATTATATGTCAAAACAAAACTAAAACAGATATAAGCTAACATGTACCATGTCAGTAAGAAAGAGCATACCAGTCCAATTCCTACACCAAATACAAGTCTCCCAATCACCAAAACAGGAAAATCAGGAGCTAGTGCTGTTATAAGGGCTCCAACAAGATACAGCAATGCAGCCACAATTAACTCCCTTCTTCTTCCTTAAATGAAATCCGTCATTTAAACTTCGCCAAGGTAAGAAAATATTTGAATTTTGAAATGATAACTAATAGAAAGGAAAATTTACCTAAGAAGTCGGAAATGTTGAAGGCCAACACAGAGCCAATCAACGCACCATATAATGATCCACTAGTCTGCAAAAGCCATCAAGGTCCAATTTAAAACAAAACCTAAGTGCATTTTCCAGATCAATGTACAAAAACATGAACATAACAAAGGATAAAAAAAAAACAAAGGAAAATCCAGCCATAACCAAAGAAAGAACAAACCAAGTATCTGATTTAAACTTACCACAAGACCAATTTCGATAGAAGACAAGTCATACCATGATATTCCACTTCGTGTTGCTGACTGCAAAAAAGAGAAATGATAACTAATCCAAGCAAAGCACTGAAATATACAGATGAATTTATCAGCTTCCCAAGAAAGTTTCAAGTGAAACAATAAGTAGAACAAAAAGAAAAAAGGTGTCAACATAAGATGTTGTATGCCTATATATTATACCAGTGATAAAAGAGCATCTTACATTTTTTTTTAATAAATAACAAGACAGTACTGTACATTAAAAAGGGCTATACTGTTATTACCAACAGCAAGTTGACTTCCCAAAGGCTCCAATCTAGGGGGAAAAGAAAACCCTCAAGTCTTACTTCTTTATAGTAACCTTTCCTGCTGATCCATCACACACTTGGATAACAGATTTGCATAGACAACAATAGCAACACAAAATCTGCTAAAAAGGGATTCTATTATTTTTCAGGAGATGTCTCTGTCAAGAGCAAACTACTTATATGATTTTGACAGACTGACTATTTTAAGTCTACTTGCTATAATGAATCAGAGCACGAATGCATAGAAACAAGAAGCCCTACCAAACTTAATTGGACTTTTAAACAGTTAAAGTTAGGATGTGTGATATCTATAGTATGCCTGTTTACAGACAGTTTAAGCTTTGGGACTATAGCTAAATGAACAAAGATAATGCCCAAAATAAATAAATATGATACAAAACTTATATCTGACAATGATGAAGAAGATGGAGAGGGCTGAAATTATTATGTTAATAGTAGGATGCTTAATGTGCATTCTGGGACTGTTTCCTAAGGCTAAAAGTTTACCCTTTTGGAGCAGTCAGAATAAATATAAATAAATCCCAATGAATATATGGATCATCTTAGCCCCGCATATCTATATGAAATCCAAGGGAAGCCAAATAAACTAAAATAATATTTCAAAAATTTGAAGCTGATAGTGATGATTACGGTTTATAATGATTCGATAATGACCACAACAAATAAAAAGAAGATACTAAGATAAGTAAAGAAATAAAAGAATTATTATTAATTTAACCCACTCATCTTTGTTAAAAAATTTCTGAATAAATCTCATCCATCTTATCTTCTGGGCTGCCCTGTACCTGGGTTGGACCCTACCACCACCGCTTTTACTGATCAAAATAGATGTCTTTGTAACATAGACTCTGTGATACAAACTCAACTGCCATTAGAGCTAAATGTACTTTACTTGCTGAACCTTTGTGATGTAGAGTTAGGAGACACAATATATGAATTACAACCAACAAAACAAACCATCCTAACCATATTTGATCACATATAAGGAAAGTATAAAAGATTAACTTTGACAAAAGTACTAAACCTTCAGATTACACTTCTTGCTGATATTAATTTATTAGTGAGAAATACAACAGAAAATTAGAGATCTTAAAACATCAGGAACACAGTACAGGTGCTCCACCACTAAATGTATAATAAAAAAATGTAGAGTACCTAAATCATAACAAGAAGATAAAGTAGCATGATATAAGAAGGCTTACCTCAATGGAAACTGTAGCACAAGATGTGGCACCAATGTCATAGCCATATATTAGCCCTCCAAAAGCTGGGAAGAGAAATCTGACAATTTCAAAACTCTATTAGGTATGACTACAGGAATCAAGAACAGATGCTATTTCTTTTTTTTTTTCATTTGGTAAAAGAATCACATGATTAATCAATCATCTAGTGTCAGAACGTCAGTAGGGGCACTAAATCAACATAATACCTATTTTTATTTTAAGTTGTAGATCAAAAAGAGTTTGAACTTAATTTAATTATTTCATCAAAGGAAAGCCAAAAGTAGAAGTAATAAAAAAGAAGGAATAAAATGACAAGATAAATTTAATCAACTCTGTAGCATGCAATGAATACTAGTTTATTATCTTAATGAGATATTAAACAGTGACAGTGTAACTACAAGCTCAAGGTGGCATTTGGTATGTAAACTTTTAAATCATCCCCCAAAAGCCTATTATGGGAATCAATACATGTTTACTGTTTTTTGTTTCATTTCATTTTCATTGAAAATAGAAAACATGACTGAAAACATATTTGGTGAAGTTTAGAAGAAAATATTTTCTAAAATCATTTTCTAAAATAAGTTGAAAACAGAAGAAGCTTTTCACTGTTTCCACAATGACCAGTGGCATTTTTACAATTTTGCAGAAGAGTCTAAAATAATTTTTAAAGAAAGTCAGAATAATCTCACAAATATTTACAGCTAAACTCAAAGGTCAAGTAAGACTTAAATTTGATTTGAACAAATTTTTAACTTCACAAAGAAAACATGTATTCTAAATAATGAATTTTTTTTTGGTACAATCTAAATAATGAAAAACGCACCCTAAGATTTTTGTTTGAGTTCAAGATTTAAATTCCCACAAGAATCAAGTTTCCATAAAATAAGGAAATGAACTCTCATTTATGACCATGGGATTTCAATATTTACTCGCATGAAATCTTTTAATAATATGAATATCAAGTTTAATATTACTACCGTCGCCATCACCTCCATCTTATATTTAATTGTTTTCAGAAAAGTAACAAAATATTGAAATTTCATGTAAACCCCAATTACAAACCAAACATGGTAATCTTCTATTTCTATAGCTGAAATTGTCTCTGACAGGACAGAAAGGATTATGCAAACCAAACATCTGAGAGATAAAATGAATAAAAAATGTGGTGTAAAAGAGAATTTTTCCCTTCCCCATGACAATGCAATGAGCACCAATCATCCTCTAATATTTGTAAGTAATACATTCTTCCATCTTGGAAACACTAAAAAAATAAAGCATGAAGCAGAATTTGCAGCCCAACTACTTCACTCCCCCTCCCTTTTTAATAGAATAAGGACTTTTATCAAAGAGAAAAGAAGATAAACACAACAAGGGAGGAGGATAAGATATCCTCCTGAACTAAGAAACTATAGGAACCAAAAAAAAAAAAAAACAAAGTGAGCCTATGAGGCTCAAAATAAAATTAAAAGAAAAAAACCTATCTATTCTCTCTGCATGTCAAACAAGAAAACTCCATTAAAAACCATGCTCAGAACATAACTAAGAAAACGTAAAACTGAGTTTGTATATGGCTATCTATAGCCTATCTCAATGGTAAGAGGACAGATGAATATATAATAATTTGATGAGAGCCTTCCTACGAACATCCAATAATTACCAAAGAAGGGATTAAAAATTAATACTTACGGGAGAATTGCATAAGAGATAGAATAATTTTCAGAGCCATGAGCCCCATTAAGAAAAGGCTCCCTTGCACTCCCAATCTCTGCAGATGACTTTCTTTCCTAATAAAAGTCAATAAATTTCAGATGCTACGAAAAGAAAAGTAAATAAAAAATTTCATATATTCTGCTTGTAAGCATATATGTGTGACTGTCTCCATGACCATGTGTCTGATAGCATGTATTAAGCTTTTCCTCGCTTTAAGATCTTTAACCATGTTAAGGCAAGAGGACAGGAGGAAAATATTATTTGTTTATTTTGATTTATGAAGTAATTATCATTTGGGATTTAGGATTTTTCATTGGAATAGCTTAAGGTTTAATTAAGTAATTAGGGATAATCAACAATGGTTATTGAGCCTAGAGATATTTTATCCCATTGTCAGAACTTAGAATCATCCATGATAGGCTACTATGGTGCCATTTGATCCATGTAGCCAACCTCACCTAATGGAAAAAAGTTTAGTCGTTGTTGTTGTCGTCGTCGTCATAACTTAGAAGGGTTAAGATTCTAGTATTCGTATTTGAGTTACAGTAAGATTAATTGTTTAGGTTTCCTGAAATAGGAATGTAGTCAATCTCAAAAGATTACCCTTGATTATTAATATATTTGATTATTGGTTTTAGTTGTTTGAGCTATTGTGTTTCTGTTTCTTTTCATTTGTGTACTAAATCACATATACACCAAAAACTGAGCTCAACATTAATTCATTGATTGTATTTGACAATTTTAAGGTTCATAGGTCTCCAACTTACGAAAAGTCAATGACTTTATTTCTCTTATTTCTGCTAACACTCACTGTCAATATGCAAAGAGAATACATTAACATTCAGCCAAAAGGGGAGAAAAGGAAGACAACTATAAAACTATAGTGTAATTTGCATATAGAACTTATTTACTGCAGAAGTGATTGTGTGTGAGTAGTCTTAAAAACCAAAAAGGAGTGGACAAGGAAGAAGAACCATTTGCAGTTTTAACTTCCAACGAAATAAATATATCAGAATCATATGGTTGAGGGGGGAATGCCTTTACAGAAATAAAGGAAGAATTTTAGGTTGCTTTCTTTGAGTTCATTTTGAGGAAAAGTATCCATCTTTTTTTTGTAATTCCCATTGAATTCAATAATTGCTCGGCACTCAAAGTCCTCGTCTTTCCCTGTTTTCTAAACTTTCCCTTCTACCCATTTTCTCAAAAGACCAAAGGAAATGATTCTCAAGTCGCAACATACTACAAGATAAGTTGATAATTCGGAGCAAACGAAGAAACAGTAGAACCTTTGTGAGAGAGATGACCGTAGGCTGTTCTGGATCGGATGCCATTGCTTGGAAGCCTGAATCAGAATTGTTGAACAAGAAATGGAAGCAAATTTAGATTATAAAATATAAAAAGAAGAGTAAAGAAAATTCAATTAGCAGAGAAGTGAAAGACTGCGAAAGTCGACATTCTCACATTCAGAAAAAAAAAAAAAAAAAAGGGATTTCTTTTCTTTTCTTTTTACAACGAGAACAAGGAAGGGGATGATGCCAGGATTAGATAACGCTTTTCCAATTGATATATTCCCTTTTATCAAAAAAGCAGATACTGAATGGGTTCAAAGGGGTCACTGCCCATCATTTGCAATCTCCACCGCCATATATATTTTTATCAAATGTGGGTTGAAAATCACGCGTATACGACTACCAAAAAAGTAATACAAAGGATAATAATACAATAATTACAAATGTAGCACATGTCATGTCCCCCAGTGTCTTTTTAGTAAACTAGTATATCTTGTCCTTTCCTTTATACACGTATAATTCTAAAAATTAAAAATATAAAGCAACATATTTTTCTTTTTTATGAATATTTTTATAATACAAATTTTTTTATTATATAAAAATATATACGAACTTTCTTTATAAATAAAAAAAAAAAATCTCTCATCACTAATGCATTTATTACTTTTTCTTTATTACAAAAATATACATAAATATTTTTTAAAAATAAAAATAAAATACTCTCACTTTGTATATTTAATACTTTTATTATACTATATTTCTCTTTATTAAAAAAATATACACAAAATGTTTTTAAAAGTAATAATAAAATATTATTCCCTCCCTTAATATTCTTATTATATAACCATTAGCTCTATTATAAAAATATATATGACATCTCTTTAAAAAATATATATTATAAGTTAATATATATGTCTTAAATGCTTTATATAAAAAAAAAACATCACTCTCTCACATATTATAAAAATATACATAAAAATTCTTTAAAATTAAAAATAAAATACTCCCACTTTCTATATTTAATACTTTTATTACACTACATTTATTTTTATTAAAAAAATATATACAAAACTCTTTTAATTGTAAGAATAAAATATTATTTCCTCCTTTAATATTCTTATTATATAACCATTAGCTCTATTATAAAAATGTATATGAATTTCTCTTAAATTTTAAAAATATACTACAAGTTAACATATATATTTTAAATTTTTTTTATAAAAAAACATACAATAAATAAAACATCGCTCTCTCTCACATTTTTCTTCTTTTTCTCAATTTTCAACCAAATTTTTTAATCAATAAAATTGATATTTTAATAGGTCGAGTCACTTCACAACTATTTTGATAATAAATAATTAGTATTAAATGATAATGAATTAGAATTTTTTTTTTGAGAGAGTACTACTTTATTTTATTATTTGTTTTTCTTTCATAAAAAGTATTTGAGACATTTGTATTAATTTATAACCTATTTTTTGTTTTTAAGAAAAAATTGTATATATATTTATTATAATAAAAAAGAAGATAGTGTAATAAAGGCATTAATCAATAAAGATGAGAATTTTATATTTTATATTTTTATATTAAGAAAGATTTGTGTATACTTTTAAAATAGAGGAGAGAGTCATATAATAAATATATTAATAGAAAGAGTAATTTACTTAAAAAAATATACTACAACTTAGTTTACATATATCAAAATATTTTTTATAAAAGAGAAATTAATAATAATAATAATAATAATAATAATAATAATAATAATAATAATAATAATAATAATAATAATAATAATAATAATAATAATAATAAACATTCTCTCAAGATTCATTCCTCTAATACTAATTATTTATTTTCAACTATTTTTTCTTCCTATTTCCTTCATGGTATAACATTATTTTTTACATACAACAAAAAACTATATATATAACGATAATAAAGTACATTATACTTAATGTAATAAATATTTATATATAAAAACTTAATATGATATTAACTGTTATAAAATCTATTTCTGTCATATAGACATGTTAAGGGAACACATAAAAAAAGAGAGATTCGTATTTGAAAAAAAAAATTTCAAGTGTGTAAAATAAGAGGGCAAGATATAAATAAGAGATATATGTTATGGGGTATTTCTATTATTTTGAAGTGATTAATTTAGTCTATCAAAATACCAATTTTATATTAGTTTAGGAAATTGGTTGAAACTTTTCTTTTTTATTGTATTTTACCAATAAAAGAACATATTTGAAATGAAAAAAAAAATTAGGAGATGAATGCCAAAAGTCACATGAAGGGGAGAGGTAAACAAAATTCTTAAGAATCAATAATTAGTATTATAGAATAATAGAATACACAAAGAAAAATATAGGAGAGTGATTTTTTTTTTTATTTGTTTCTATTTCATAAAAGGTATTTAGAACTTTTAGTTAAATTGTAATGTATTGTTTATTTTTGAATAAAATTTGTGTATATGTTTATAATAAAAGATAATGCTGCGTAATAAAATTATTAATCAAAAGAGAAAAAAATACTTTATTTTTATTTTTATGGAAGGTTTGAATATATATTTTTAATAGAAATGAGATTTTTATACTAAAAGCACTAGTTAAGAAAAGAAGAGAATATTTTTCTTTTATTTTTAAAATAAATTTGTGTATATTTTTATAATATAAGGTCATTGCAGATAATAATTTAATAAAAATTTGAAATTAATATAAATTTTCTAAAAATTAAACTTTCGTCATTTTTAATGTTTTATTATTTTTTAATTTCACTTTTACTAGCTATGAATTGAGACTTTTTGTAATTCTTCAAAAAATAATATGTTTTGTATTTATATGTATGTTTGAATAAGATATAAAATTATTTTTAAATGATGAATTTTTTTATTTATTTTCCTACCATGGGAGAAAAACACAAGAATGGAGATTCTCTTCTTTTCTTTTCTATTTTGGCGGACTGGAACTTCTCCTTTGATATAAGTAAAGCATAGACTAATCTTCTTTTAAATTAACACAATCACTAAAAAAAAAAAACTTTCTTCAAAATATACCATTTTTTATTAATTTGACATTAAAATATTTTTTGAAATAGTCCATCAATAATTATATTAATAAAAATGATTATCAAATTATTTGGGCAAACACTATTTATTTCTTAGTTATAGTACTGTCAAAAAACTTAATTTTAAAATAAAAAATATTCAAAAATATGTCAAATAGGTCCTTGATATGTTACATAAAAAAGAAGTGGTAAGGTATGAATTATTAAATATGAAAACTTGTAGTGAATAATTTAAAAAGAATAAACTAATTATTAGGTTCCTCCAATAATTTAATTTTTTATCTTTTTATTTTTTTAATATATAAATTAGTCTTGCCAACTCATCGTACATGAATTATTTTATCAAATTATGAAAATATCAAATAGGTAGTATATACATTTTCTAAAATTAATATGTAATAAATTTATTATTACTAACTTATATATTTAAAAAAAAATTGAAAATAAAAACTAAAAATTTATATAAAATTAAAAATTAAATTATTAATTAATTAATTTTAAAATATTGATATAATTTTTATTTATAAAATTATGTACTTATACTAATATAATTTTATTTTTATTTTTTATTATTATGTCATTTAGGGAGTAACCCATTTGACAAAATCTTAAATGGGCTACTACCAAAAACTAAATTTTTTATTCAAACTATCTTCAGACATGATGTAAAATATTATTAATAAGCTTTTATTTTCTACATTGTACTAATAAGTGAGTTAAAATTTAAGAACAAACTTTTTATCTCTTCAATAAAAACACTACACAATATCACTTGCACGTTTAGTGTTTTTTGGGCTTGGAGTACTTAATCCTTTCACTGTAAGATAATTTTTTTGTGAAATATTAAAATTGTCCAAAGTGTATTTACAATCATGGCCTAATAACTACATTGCTTAAATTTGTAAGGAGGAAAGTTTGGGTCTTGTTCAATCAAACATCTAGAAGTGACATCTCCTGGAAGACATTAATAACAAATGTAGGTATTATTTTCAGAGCACGTAAAGAATTTAAAGGTATAATGGTAGGAATTTATAATGATATTTAAAGATAATTTATTAAAAAACTTATCAATAATAAAAATTAAATCATACTTTATAAAAAAATATTTTGTTCTTTAAAAATTAAATTAACTCACATTGACTATAAAAATCTATTTAATATAGTCATTTTTAATTTTTATTTTTAATAATAATTAAAAATAGTCATAAAAATATGTTTAGTTATTTTTTTAAAAAAATATTTTCAAATTTTTTAATACTGTAATTACAATATATATATAAATAATATTTTATTATTTATATAATTAAAAAATAAATTAAAAATACAATCATATAATTTAAAATAATATAAATATAAATATAAATTAAATGTATCTTTAAAAATATAAAAAATAAAAAGTAATATATATATATATATATATATATATATATATATATATATATATATATATATATATATATTCAGTTTGCATTTAAAGAAGACTTAACAGAGGTAGAATGTAATTAATGGACATAGTTGAGACAACGTAAGCAGCATTGTTGTCTATTTCTACTTCACTATTTTGGTGGGGTTCCTGTGGAGTCCCTTCCCTTCAACGTCAATTTCTTCGGTGAAGATCCATTGTACGAATATGAAGTTGTCAACGTTGCAGTTGCATCCATCATTCAGTTTATATTCCTTTTTTAATTTAAAACTGTTTACTGTAAAAAAAAATCATTTTTATTAATTAAAAAACAATTTGCAACAATATTTTATCTTAGAGTAAATTACATTTATTTATTTATTTGAAATTTCCAAAATATACATTTGTTCTCTCCTCTATTTTTAATTTATATGAAATAAAAATTATTTATAAAATTATTAATGAAACATATTTTATATTTTTTTTAGATTTAAAAAATAGTTTCATTGAATGAGATATAAATAATTAAAAAATAAAACTTATACTTATAGAAGAGAAGCATGAAATCAACAAAAAGATAACTCATCAGTTTACATAGCATGGTTATTGAAAGGGGACTAGTAATTGACTGGTGAAGATAAAGTCATTACTTCAATCATTGAGCTAATTATTTTTAAAATGACATAAAATTATTTTTAAAATTTAAATTTGGACTAAAATCTTATTTGGTCCTCCAAAATTGGTTGCATTATCTAACACTCAAATATTTTTGTCTTGATTTGCTACTTTAAAATTCAATTTTGTATTACTTACGTATCTTTATTTAATTTTTATTAATTAACGAAGTTGTTGACAGTTAGTGTTTTTTTTAGTTATGTGTTATATTAACAAGTGACATGAAACTCTCAGCATATTTTTTTATCATTAATAATTGAATAAAAATTATTTTATCAACATAAATAAATTATTAAACGATGAAATTTTGATCAATATATTCCCTAAATTTAGGTGGTTGGATGCTTTTTTTTTTTTTTTGTGAAAGGCAAAGCAGGTTAAAAGTGTCATCTCACCAAAAAAAAAAAAAAAAAACCCTCCAAATCATCAACCTTATTAGCTCTATTGACAAAATGTGAATAAAAAGATAAAAGTGAACTGAGACAACAAAATTTTGGAGTAAATTAATATTACACTCATATTTGAAGGATTAAAATAATATTTTACTCTTAAAATAAAAAATAATGAGTTGTACATTTTACATAAAAATCAATTTTAGCAAAATTAATTACATGTTTATCGATTAATTCTTAATACATGAAAAAATAACTTTTACATATAATGATTTTGTTAGGAATTAAAAATTAAAATAATTTAATAATTGATTTCTCAAATAATTTTTTATTTTAAGTAAATTCAATATTTGTAAAGAAAAAAAACTCGATATATTATTTGTAATCAAAGTAATATGAAATGAAAAATGTGCTGAGCGTAAAACAAAAACAAAAAGGGGTCAAACAACATTTTCCTTTTAGTAGTGCATTCTGAGCATACCAAAAAGACTAGAAAAATCTTAATTTTAGTTTTAATGGTGTTTATTATTAAGTTTTTGTAATAAAAATATTTTATATAAATATATTTATAATTCAATATTATATGTTTAGTTAGTTTACAAAAATTTCTCTATTTATTATATTTTTATTAAAAAATTTAATAGTAAACACTTAAATAATTTTATTTAAATTTTGTTCAAGATCAATAATTTTAACTCTAAAAGTACTAAGTGTGATATAATAATAAAAAGTGTGAATAAAAAAGTCATAAAAAAAGTAACTCTTAACACTATACGACACAGAGCAAAAATAATATGATGATTGTACGATAAGAGTATCTTTTGGATCAATTTATACATTAATTGAGACTTTACCAATATGGTGTGGCACGGTTGGCAAGTAATCGGGTCTCTTAAACATGATGTCTGAAGTTCAATTCCTAAGTCATGTGTACGAAAGAACATCTGTTGAGAGATATCAACTTCTTAAATAGATTTCAGTATCTCGAGGGATTAGTCTCCACAGTTGCGTGGAAAATACTTTAGTAATATATCAAAATAATACATTAACTGAGACTAAATTTTATCATAGACAATTTTAAAAACACACCCTCATATCTGTTTAGTATATTTAAAAAAATAAATTCTTTTACGTGCTAGTTTCAAAGTTTGAATATGAATAATTAAGATAGGAGCACATCTTCCTAACCACTAAGTATTAAATATTTTACAAATTTACAAATAAGTAAAAGCAAATCCATTTGTAGAAGCTAATTTAACTCATAGTTGGTTCATCGATTTAATGATTCAAGTGATAAATTTTATTTGATTCCAATTATACCATACTCAAGTTTTTATTTCAGTTACATATATAACATAAGTGTATCCACTATAACCATTTACATTCAAACTTTTTTTTACTCTTTTGTAAGAGTACTTATATACTTTTTCGATACTAAAGATATATTTTTTATGATTATTAAATTTAAATTTATTTATCAGTTAATCACCACGAGCTCGTGGAATTTACATTCAATATCTACATGTTATTGTTGAGGTACTTCACTTATAACGTAAATGATCTTTTGGAGAAAATCCAGGTAGATGAGTTGAAGCCTTGAGGAAGCAAAAGAACAGAAAGAGTTGAAAGGCAGAGGAAGCATGTATGCACATGGTGGGTGGACTCACGCACGCACTCCTGTCCCACTAAGCTTTACAATGTCATTAGCAATAAGATATTGGCCAAGTTTTGGTGGTTGGATTAGGTTGTTTAAGTATATAGTTTTCTATATTATAAGTGATAATTACAAATCACTACCATCCAATTAAATCTGTAATAATATTGGAGTTGTCTGGTCTCGAGTTGAAGTTTTAATCAAAGCTAAATAAACCAAAAAAAAAAAAAACCTTCCAATCATGTTAATTCAAAATTTATTATGAAATAAACATTTTAAGTATAGATTTTAGTGAGGCAAGTTATAGTTAACTATCCTTAATTCACTCTCATTTTATGATTCTTTATTTACTCTCAATCTCTTTTTCTCTTCTTAAGATGACCGCTTACCATGCAATATAATGTTACCAATTAACAAAATTTAAAATGTATAGATAAAAAATTAAAATAAGAAAGAAGATATAAAATTTAAAACCATTATATGAACCATATTTGATGAGGTGATTTAAAAAAAAGTTTTACAAAATTAAAATAAAAAATTAAATTAATAATAAAATTATTAAAAAGTGATAAAAAAAATCACGTTAAATAATTAAAAATAAAAATATTTTTCATATACAAATAAATTAATGAATAAATTAAGTCTAACTCTTATTAAAAGATCGTGACTCACTCAATAATTTTAAAATTTTTAAGTGAGTCATAAATAGTTAAATAATTTATAATTTATTCAAGCATTTTTTAGTCACAATAATTCCAATTATTTGCCAATTGCCATCCCTACGTCAATGCAGATTCCAATTTACAGCATATGAAGTTTTTTTAAAAAAAAAGAAAATAATTGACTGAAATATGTTATAATTGAGTCCTTGAATTTTGAACGGGAGAAGTTCTTGCAGACTGTCTGCCGAGTTCTTGCAAACTGAGCCAGGTTTTGAGCCAGGTTTTGGTAAAGTAAGTAACGTGTATATGAAGCCCACAAAAAAATAAGGCATGGTTTCATCGCATTGGCTGTGCCTGTTTAGTTGAATGAAATAGAAAAATAATAAAAGATAAAATTTTAAATTTTATGATTTAATTAGATAAGATGGATGGAATAGAACATTCATGAAATGTTATATTTTATTAAATAATAAAAAGTTAATTTCTAAAAAAATGAATGTAATATAATATTCTTTCATGAATGAAAAAAAAAATATTTTTATCATCATCCTTAACAAAAAAAAAAAAAACAATGACAATAAAAATAAAAATAAAAATAAAAATAAAAGGATCAATGAACCCAAATAAAATAAAATAAAAAGTTGCTTGTTTCTTTTTTTTTTTTATAAAAAAAATAATAGTAAAATAAAAAAATTTATAATTTAAATTTTTTTTATTTTTTTATTTATCCTTGTATCAAATAATAAAATATTATATTATTTAAATTTTTTTCATCACATATTAATTAAATTAATATATTTTCATTTTTTTTATATATCTACTAAAATTTATTCTACTCAACTAAATGAATATTTTATACCTCCCATTTATTAAAAAAATAATTTAATCCCTCTAATATTAATTAAAATAACATTATAATTTTAATTAATTTATTAAAACAATCTACTCTGTAATCTAAATTAGATCAATTTAACACTTCTAATTATTTCAAAAAAAAAATGTAACAGAAGACAAATTTAAATTATTTTCTTTTTGTAACTCAACAAAACATAGTTATTACCCCTATCTAATCATTATTTTTACTTGTTTATATTTAATAATTAGAGATATAATAATGGTTAAATTAACACTAAAATGACTAAATTTCTTAAACAAATAAACTAGAGGGACGGCATTAAATAAAACCAGAGGAACTAAATTATCTTTTTGAATAAATTAGAACTAAAAGTACAATTTACCCCCCCCCCCCCCAAAAAAAAATCAATGTGCATTTGGTTATTCTTTATTGGCTTAGTTTACCAGAAATTGGTTGACTAAGTTTATAAAGCATTTTTCATTGAAGGTCTCAATGCATGCACAACTGTCATAGACCAACAGCAAATTCCTTTGCTCTGTCAAACACTTTGAGATTGGTGAAAGGATATTGGAAAATTAACAAGGTGAATTTGTCTGCTTAGATATCACGGTTACTAGCTCGTTTCCTTTTGAAAAACACTGCTTTTCACCAGTTCAAATGAATACATTACATTTATTCTCACAAGGAGGGAAAAAAGAACGAACACCTGCAGCTCACAGCTGGGCTGTACTTAACGTATGGCTCAGGCCTTGGACTGCCATGATTGGTACCTGGTCCAGTCTCTCTGCCCTGGATGAAGCGAATGTCCCTTGGAATGATATATATACTGCTCACCTTCTCCAGACAAGTTCTCCTTGTGTTCAACACCATACCTTTTGGGTTTCAGCAAAAGAAGCTGCAAGAAATTTATTGCATTATTATTTTCGAGGCTATGAAGTTCCTGACCATATGACATGACCAAATTAGTAAAGAAAGGAATTTACTTCATCTCCTGTGTGATCAGTTATGAAGTGGAGCCAACCATGCCATTCAGGCGGGACCTGAGAAGCATTATATCTACTCTTCTCTGCATATTCAACCCACCTATGTCTTCCTACAAGTTTTTAAGCAAACCACAACACGTATCAGTTCATTGTTAAGTCATGAACTTACATAAACTCAACTTTAAATTTGACTCAAATTCACTGAGTTTACATGATCAAGAAAGTAGTACGTATACATCTATAAAGGATCATTTCATAGCGTAAGCAAAACTAAATAGCATGTCCATTATTGACATCATTAGTAATGATTGATAGCTCAAACCAAGTAGCATCAATAAAAATTAATTTTCGCAAGTCATAAGTGCACAAAACTTCCCCATTAAACAATGCAGCAACCAAACAAATATTTTAAACAAATGGAAAAATATAAATTTATAAGAAAATATCAATATTCACCATCTAAAGTTAAATTGTTTAGCAACTCTAAGAAATACCTATCAATCCCTTCGGAGCACTTCAACTTGACAAGAGGTATTATGGATAAAGATCAGTCTTTTAAAGTGCAGAAAAGAGTTATTTGTAGTGCACCCAATAAACAGCATAAGTGTTTTTTGACAGTCACAATATTAGTATAAATAAAGGTCGTGGGTCAATGTGATGTCCACCATACCACATAGTTCCGTAATATATTTTCTTTAGTCCCTTCTTGTTCTCCCCAAGTATTGCTATCCTATTTTCTCCACATAGTATCAGAGCACAAGTATCATTCCCCTTAAATACTAACCCTAGCTCCTACAAAAACAAAAAATCCAGAAACCTAAGAGGAGGCTGACCATCTCTTGTCTGGTTTTGTGATTAGATCTAGTGTTTCAAAAGTCAGGTTACACTGGTTGAGTGGGTGGTTTTTTTTTTTTTTTTCTGGCCATTGTATAGCCGGTTACAAACCTGCATAAAAAAGGAATGTTGTATTAGATTTGCGACAGTCAACATAAAGCTTCGTCGAATCTACATGAGTATAGATCAACGAAGTGATAGTATTATGCTTCGTCGTTGATCGGAAACAGCACGCTATATAACTCAAGTCCAGTGTCAAAAGAGCAAGAGTCGTTGCATCGACATTCGAGTGCATTAAAAAATATATATTCCCATACTTTAGTGAACGGGTGAGAGTAAAGAAATTAATTCATGAATATAAGATCTATTTTGGAATTTGGACTGTAAGCATGCTTACAGATAAATCAATAAAAATAACTGATACCATAGTAGAAAGATCAACATCGTGTGCTTATAAGAAACTAAGTAGATAAGAGAAAAGGCAAAAGAATTAGATACTTCAGATTTTAAATTTTGGTACACTGGTAAGACAAAAATTAACAATGAAAAAGGCATAATAGTCTATAAAGAGTGAAGAAACAACATGGTAGATGTAAAAAGATTAGGAGATAGGATCATAACTCTAAAGTTTGTAGTGAAGCGGGACATTTTTAACGTGATTAATGTATATGCACCACAAATAAGATTAAAGAAGCATTACAAGATAAGGATCTGGAAGGTTCGGTTCAAAAAAAGCCTTTAGAAGAAAAAAATTTCTTAGGAGGAGATCTAATTAGGCATGTAGAGAGTGAATATAGAGGATAGAGGGCATACATGGAGGATATGGGTTAGAAGAAGCAAATGAAGAATGTAAAGCTATATTGAATTTTTCTTTAACTTTTAATTTTACAATAGCAAACACTTATTTTAGGAAATGAGTATATCATCTTATCACGTACAAGAGCGGCAGAACAAACTCATAAATAGATTTCTTGGTAAGAAAATCAAATAAAAAATATTGCATATATTGCAAAGTTATACCTAGAGATAGTTTGACTACTTAATACAGAGTTTTAGTTAATAGTTAAGAGAAAAGTAGAAAGAAAAAGTCAAAAAAGAGTTCTGAGAATTAGGTGGTGGCATTTGAAAGATGAACAATAAAGTGTGGGGGAAGAGGGGTTTTGAAAATTATAAAAAAGTGCTAACGATATATAAGATGAGATGGCCAAAGGAATTAAAAAAATAACAAAAGAGACACTTGGAGAATCAAAAAGAGTAAATAATCTTGGTGGTGGGATGTAAAAGTGCAAAATAATATTAAGATTAAAAGGAAGTGTTATAAAACGTGACATTTATGTAAAGATAATAAAAATTGAAAAACATATAAAATTGCTAAGAAAGATGCTAAAAAAGCTGTAAGTAAAGCGAGAACTAAAAATTTGGAGGGACTTTACTAATCCTTAGGAACTAAAGATGGTTAAAGAAAAAAATTTCAAGCTTGCGAAAGATAGGGAAAGAAAGACAAGATATATAGATCAAATAAAATGTATTAAAGATGAAGAGAGTAATGTTTTGATAAAAGAGTAAGATATCCAAACACGATAGAAGAGTTAATATGAAGTATTTTTTAACGAAGGACATGAGTTTTTTTGTCACTCTAATAAATTAAATGGAGGAAGTAAGGGATGGAGATAATCTTATAAAATAAGTCACAAACTTTGAATATCTTGGGTCAATTATAATAAATGACAGAAAGGAGGACGTAAACTATAGAATTCAAGTAAAATTGATAAAACGGAAAAAAATTTCAAATGTCATTTGTGATAAAAAAAGTGTTGCTTAAAGTTAAAAAAATTCTACTGTATAACTATAAGATCGACAATATTGTATGGTACTGAATGTTGAGCAGTTATAAAACAACATGAAGATAAACTCAATGTTGCAGAGATAAAAATGTTACATTGGATGTGTGGACATACTAGAAGAGATATAATTAAGAATGAGTGC
This sequence comes from Gleditsia sinensis, assembly GCA_037074535.1. Taxonomy (NCBI): domain Eukaryota; kingdom Viridiplantae; phylum Streptophyta; class Magnoliopsida; order Fabales; family Fabaceae; genus Gleditsia; species Gleditsia sinensis. Next base: position 19,584,611 of record CM073466.1, read on the forward strand.
ATTAAAGAGAAAGTTAAGTAGCACCTATTGTGGATAAAATGATAAAATCTCGCTTAAAGTGGTTTGCCTATGTGTGGAAAAGATTTATAGAAGCCCTTCTGTGAAGAGTAGATAAAATGGAGAGCAACCCGATAGTTAGAGGTAAAAGGAGGCTAAAGAAAATAATAGGTGAAACCATTAAGAAGAATGTAATAATTAATAATCTCTCTATTAAAGTCATTTATAATAAGTCACTGTGAGTCACTGTGGCGTCATTTGATTCATGTAGTTGATCCCACCTAGTGAAAAAAAGATTAGTTGTTGTTGATAGATTAAATATTGCAGAAGAGAACCAAAATTATATCTTCTATTGTAGAATTTATGAATTTAAAGTAGAAAAAGTTTTAAAAAGAACAGATAATAACAAACTAATAGGACTTGATAATATATCTATTGATGTGTGAAAAGATTTAGGCATAAATTGGCTCGTTAAGTTGTTTAATGAAATAATGAATTATAAGAAAATGTCAAATGAATGGAAGATGAGTACTTTAATCCCTACCTATAAAAATAAGGAAAACATAAAAAACTATACCAACTATAAAGAGATTAAGTTTATGAGCCATATTATAAAATTATGGGAGAAGATCATTGAGCAGAGATTAAGACAAGAAACTCAACTCACAGAGAATCAATTTAATTTCATGACGTAAAAGTCAACCATAGAAGCAATTTACTTACTGTGGAGATGGATAAAAAGATATCAAAGGAATAAAAAATATTTACATATGGTTTTTATCAAAATGATAGAATACTAAGAAATTTTATGAAATGTTTTAAAAAAGAAATGAGTACTTACTACTTATATTCGAGTAATAAAAGATATGTACAATAGTATTATGACTTGTACGAGAACATAAAAGATTTTTTTATAACTATAAGACTACATCAAAGTTCATCTCTAAATTCATATCTTTTTATCTTGATTTTGAATGTAGTCACTAAACATATCTAAGAATTGGGGCCTCGATGTATGATTTTAACAGATGATGTAGTCTTAGTTGGTGAATCAAAAAAAAAAAACATACGAAGTTAGAAATTTTGAAAACACATTTTTGTATAAATAAAAAATAAAAATAAAACAGAATATACGGAATGTAATTTTAGTAAAAAAAAAATACGAATTTAGAGATAAAAGTTGAAAATCATCCTATAAAACAATTCACAAGTTTTAAATATTTTGAGTCTATTATATAAAATAATGGAGAAATAAAAGAAGACGTAAATCATAGGATTCAAGCGGAATGGATGAAATGAAAGAATGCTTCGAGTGTCATTTGTAATAGAAAAGTGCCGCTTGGCGTTAAAAGAAAAATTCTACCATACAACTATAAGACCTACAATATTGTATAGTACTGAATATTCGGCGGTTAAAAGATAACATAAAGATAAATTTAATGTTGTAGAAATAAGAATGTTACATTGGATATATGTACACACTAGAAGAGATATGATAAAAAATGAGTACATTAAAGAGAAAGTTGAGATAGCACCTATCATGGAGAAGATTGTTGAATCTCACTTGAGGTGGTTTAGGCATGTGTGGAGGAGACCTGCGAAAGTCCCACTGAGAAGGGTAAATCAGATGGAGAGCGGCCCGATAGTTTGAAATAGAGGAAGATTTAAGAAAACAATAGGTGAAATCATTAAAAATGATTTAGCAATTAATCTCATTGATTTCATTTATAATAGATCACTGTGGTATCGTTTGATCCATGTAACTGACCCCACTTAGTTGTTGCACGTAGTTGGTTGTTGTGTTTTTTTGTTGTTGTTGAAGATGTGGGCAGTGTTTTGGCTATCAAAGCCCGTTTTAGTTTTTGTAACCCATGGGAAGTTGCAGGAGGCTGATTGTAATTATTTTCCTGTTTAGTTAATTTAGTAGAAGTGATAAATTCATATTGAGATGAGATGATTACAAGTACATTGTGGTTTTAAGTTAATTGTTTGAATTTGGTGTTTGGTATTTTGGATGTGGTGCTTTGGTGTTTGATGTCCTTGATCTAGGGTGTCATGGAAAGTGGACTTGGCACTAATAAGGCAGTTGTGTACTATTGGGTGTTGTAGTGTGCATCCAATATAAGATAGACCAAGTGAAAGAAGGTCGAGGAGGCCGCTCAAGATAAGTCGAAGACTTCTAACAGCTATGTCATCGTTCTAGGTGATGTGTCTGAGGAGAGCAGATAGAAGAATGCTGACAGGCTTGCTCCTGGTTAGCAGGTTAAAGAATTCCAAGAGTTGTTTGTCTATTAAGATATTGTCAAGGGGAGTGCCAGTTGCTTAAGTTCTTGAGTCAATGGTTAAGTTCTTTTATTTAAGTAGTTTATTGTTGTTAGTTTCTCTAGAGTTGGGTTTTGTTTTAACAAGCTGCAAGCTTTATTAGCTTCAGCTTCAGCTTGACAAGGAGTGTCGAAACACATAAAAGATTTAGGGAAGTCTTTTAGGTTTAGTAAAGTGTTACTTGTTGCACTGAAAGTAAAGGGCATGTGTCTTTGTGCGGTCATAGTATAAAATATAGGTTGAGCCGCCAACATTATGTATACCATAATTGAGTCTTTCAATAATATATTTGCTTTGGTCCCTTTTCTCCCCAACTTCTATTCTCCTATTTTCTCAACAACGCTCTGTAAGGAATCTATTTTGAAGCAGCATTTGACATTGCCTTTTTCTTGTTTATTACATCACAATCAGAATAAACTTTCATACTATCTCAATGCTTGATAGTTGTTGCTCAAGCACATGGATAAACACCTTTCTCCCCCTCCAAAAAAAAAAACACATGACAAAAGAAAGCAAGAAAAACAGAAAAAAGAAGAGTGGGAAATTTAAGAACAAATCTTCTCTTAAGAAGGAAAAATTATATAAAACATGTTGCATTCCTAACGTATATATAGAAAAAAAAAACTAATTTTCAACTACAATACATCACAAAGCAGATTTCCGGTTTTCCTTTTCCATCATTTTTTCATCTTATCCTAGGTAAAAGAAAGACAATGTATAGCTAGGTTAACATTTATTGTAAAGTTCAATTCAAGATCAGTCACATCAAACTACACCATATTAAAATTTTATAAGACTGGTCATAGCTAGTCTTGGGCCCAAGACTAGAGGTTAGTTTTACTATTTTCAGCCATGTAAGTGACATTATGACAGCATTTATTTAGACAAAGTATGTGCACACACGGGGCACTAACCATATTGCTCATTTTCCAGTCTCTCATAATACTTGTTACCAGATTTATCAACACCAACAAGCCTTGCCCCGATATTATGGATCTTTGTTTGCCTACATAAATTCAGGAAAGAGTTAGGATATCAGAGGATAAAAGAGTGTCAGAACATAAACTAAACAAGGAAGGGAAAAATAAGCCAGTTGGAGCCAGCAACATTAATATTATATAAAATTAATTCTAATCGACTATATGCATCTTCTCTCATAGAAAATCAACCCATATACCTTCAGTCAGCTCAACTTTCTATATATGTTGCAATCTGATGGACCTAGTGCCACTGGACCTACTGTCCTGAGGGTTTACAACCGAAGGAATAAGCCTGGTGGGGTGGCAAGGGAGTTAGATCAAGGAAAGGGTGTGAGCAATAAATAATTCAGGCAAGGGAACAAGGGCAGGTTGAGGTGGATGAGAGAGAGAGAAGTCAGTTATCAGAAAGTAGAGGTCAGTTATGAAGTCAGTTACCAAAAGGTAAAGGGAATAAGACGGCTGGTGGCAAAGGGGAGAGAATATGAAGAATTTTGGACTATTGACTATTGAGGGAGAAATCTAGCTTCTCGAATTGCTAGAACTTGCTTACACTTTTCTTTCTTAATTTCTTTTCTGCACTATTATTTTAATCCAGGGTAGCTATTATTACTATTTCCTGTATCTGATCCTAGAAAAAACCATCCATTTCATCTCTCTGGTGGAGTAGGATACTCGAAAAATACTGTAATATAATAAAATCCTGTTTCGGCTCCATCACAATCACAACTCTCTTAAAACTCTTCTCTCTATTTTTTCCGTTGGGGGTTAAGGGGACTGAGATAATATCAAATATTTTTTACCTCATTTCAGTCCTTTCCTTACTCCTACAAATATAGTTGAATTGCCTTCTTCTACTGCATTGACTTTTTATATCTACAGCCAATCTTCTTGATAAATGATGACCAAATATACAACAAATAATTTTAGCTCTCATCAATTACATGCACTTATTTACTGTAGGAAATCATGGTTATAATCCCGAGATTTAAGAGATATTTGTTCCTTAATTATTGTATTCATTTTGTAATTATTAGATAGATATTTAGGGATCATCTCTAATGAATGTGTTGAAGAATAAGTCAATTCGGCCCATGCAATCCAAGATATCTCATTTATTTATTTTTATTCTGTTTTATTAGGATTTATCTTATTTTCTATTTTCTTGTTTCCTATTTTCTTTTAGTCCTATGTTTCCCGCTTCTATTAAGAATTATCTTATTGCTTATTTTATAGTTTCCTAATCCCTATTTGTTCGGGATTCCTAGTTGTCCAGAATTTATTTATAAATCCTAGTAGTTTTCCTCCTTTTAATATATGAAAATTGGAAGCATTATTTTATCTCTTCTCCAACATTTTTTCCACATGGTATCAGAGCCGCACCGTTGAAAGGAGATAATGGCCAGCTATAAGCAGGCGCTTACGGGGTTGAACAAGGACGGGCAAGAAGAGTCTTCCGCTGCTCGAAGCCTTACAATCAACCCAGCTCTTTCAAACTATTCTATTACCTCCATCAACACTTTCTCACACCCAATCACCTCCTACAAGCTCAACAAGATGAATTTTCTGCAATGGTCTAGATCGGTCCAAATGGTTATTTGAGAAAAGGGAAAGATTGGATTCCTTGAAGGGACCATTCCGAAACCAACACCCACAGACCCAAAATATTATAGTTGGGATACCCAAAATGCTCTTGTTATGTCATGGCTCATTAATTCCATAGAAGAGAATATTGGAGCTCTTTATCTCATCTACCCAACAGCCAAAGAATCTGGGATAAGGTGAGGATTGTTTATTCTGATCTAGAAAACTTAGCACAATTGTATGAATTGAGAGATAAGGCTAGAGACCTTAAACAATGATTTGATCGTCATAGAATATTTCACTACTCTCACCAAGCTTTGGCAAGAATTAGACTTATTTGAGCCCAATGATTGGTGTGATAAATGCTAAGACAAGTACATCAAATTGGTTGAAAAAACCCGCTCCTATGACTTTCTTGCTGGGTTGAATAACGAGTTGGATGAGGTTAGGGAAATAATCTTAAGAATTCGCCCAATGCCACAAATTGAAGAGGTGTTTGTAGCTGTGAGAAGGGAAGAAAGTAGAAGAAAATTGATGCTGGGTGAATACCAAGGTACCAGTCAAGTAGATGCTGCTGCCCTGATATCCAGAAGTTATGAACAGAATCGAAGGGGAGAGGACAGGTGTGGAAAACGTGGAAATCTTTAGTGTGACTACTGTCAGAAAACCAATCATACTAGGGAGACTTGTTGGAAGTTACATGGAAGCCACAAAGCAACCAAAATCGTGAAAAACAACAAGGACAGCAACCTAGAGACAATAAGGCCTATCACAGCGCTATCCAGAGTGAACAGAAGGGGAGTGAAAATTTGGGAGGTCTCAATCTCAACCGTGAACAGCTGGACAAGCTGTATAAATTGCTTAATCCAGAGAAAAATACTGGTATCTCTCTTATTGCCTAGCAAGGTAAATTTCCTACAGCTTTTCAATGCACCAACACAAAAATTGAACATTGGATCATTGATTCTGGTGCATCAGATCGCATGACAGGTAATCATTATTTATTTACCACCTATACTCCTTATTCCAGCCCTACAATAGTGAGAACTACTGATGGCTCTTTATCCCCAATTGCTAGAATGGGAACAATTCGGATTAGTCCAAATCTCACCCTAAAATCTGTCCTTTATGTTCCAACTTTGACTTGTAATCTTTTATCAGTTAGCAAGATTATAAAGGATTATAATTGCAATGTGCTTTTCTCACAAGAGGGTTGTATTTTTCAGGACAAGAGCTTGGGGAGGAGGATTGGCAGTGCTAGGGAGCATGAAGAGTTGTACTACTTCAGTTTGGATGATGATAAACAAATTTTTAACCACAAGTTCAAATTCCTCAAAGTCAAGTCATGTTATGGCATCTTAGGTTAGGCCATCCTAGTCTTGCATATTTAAGACATTTGTTTCCTTCTTTATTCAATAAAGATGACAACTTTCAATGTGAAACGTGTCAATTAGCTAAATATCAAATATCCATATATAAATCTAAGCCATATAAAACAACTAAATCTTTTGCTATGGTTCATAGTGACATTTGGAGACTATCATGATCTAACAATCTTTATTCTAAACCATAGTTTATAACCTTCATTGATGATCACACAAGAGTTTGCTGGCTATATTTACTTAGAGATAAATCTGAGGCAAAACAAACATTCAAAAGCTTCCATTATATGGTAAAAACTCAATTTTTCACAAACATACAAATCTTGCACACAGATAATAGAAGGGAATACTTCAACCAAACCTTAGGCAACTACCTTGAAGAGAATAGAATTATACACCAAAGCACTTGTGCTTACACTCCCCAACAAAATGAGATTGTTGAAAGAAAAAATAGACATTTTTTAGAAATAGCCAGATCCATTATGATATCTATGAATACACCAAAATTATATTGGGGAGATGCCATTCTCACTGCATGTTATCTAATAAATAGAATGCCTACAAGTGTCCTACAATTCCAAACACCTTTAGACACTCTTTCCAAATTTTTCCCAGAAAACCGAGCCATCAATACTCTTCCTTTAAAGATATTTGGGTGTACAGCCCTTACCCACAATCATGAATCAAACCACAACAAACTTGATCCCAAATCACAAAAATGCATATTCTTAGGATATGCATCAAATAAAAAAAGATACAAGTGCTACATCCCTGGAAAAAGAAAATTCTTGGTGACTATGGACCTTACCTTTTTTGAAAACACACCCTACTTTCCAAAAAATTCCCTTCAGGGGAAGGAAAACAATAAAGGAAATTTTCTGGACAATTCCTCTCCTATTCTTGACCAAAATAACAGCTTACCTATCCTTGGTTTTACCCCTAATTTAATCCCTAGTTTAATTCAACATGCTGAACAAAAAAAAGACCACCCAAAAGATCACCCAAACCTGGATTTTTTATCTGAAAAACTAGAAAATAGCAGCCCAGAAACCAGTAACCCGGTTGACAGCCCTGACAACAACCCAGAAATCCAAACCAATGATCAAAACAATGATGTCTAGCTCCAGAAAAATCCGCCTAAGACTGACCTGCGTGTGTATACCCGAAGGAAACATCAACCAACCCCCAATGCTCCTGAAAGCTGCCATGAATCCGATCCAAACTCGGTAATGATACTAATTCTGATTTTTTGGAAGACTCATATTACTTACCTATTGCCTTGAGAAAAGGAACCCGTACATGTACTCAACATTCCATAGCTAGCTATATTCAGCTTGGTCATTTATCTGGTTCCATGAAGGCTTTTGTATCTACAACAACAACAACAACTAAGCCTTTTCCCACTAAGTGGGGTCGGCTACATGGATCAAACGGCGCCATAGTAGCCTATCGTGGATGAGATCAATAGATAAGTTATTAACTATTAAATCATTTTTAATAGTTTCACTTATTATTTTCTTTGGCCTCCCTCTACCTCTAATTATTGGACTATTCTCCATCCGATCAACTCTTCTCACTAGGGCTTCTGCAGGTCTTCTCCACACATGGCCAAACCACCTTAAGCGAGTTTCAACCATCTTCTCCACAATAGGTGCTATCCCAACTTTCTCTCTAATGCACTCATTTCTAATCATATCTCTTCTGGTGTGTCCACACATCCATCGCAACATTCTCATCTCTGCAACGTTGAGTTTATCTTCATATTGTCTTTTAACCGCCCAACATTCCGTACCATACAATATAGCAGGTCTTATAGCCGTACGGTAGAATTTTCTTTTAACTTTGAGCGGCACTTTTTTATCACAAATGACACTCGAAACTTTCCTCCATTTCATCCATCCAGCTTGAATCCTGTGATTTACGTCCTCCTTTACTTCACCGTCATTTTGAATAATGGACTCAAGATATTTAAAACTTGTAACTTGTTTTAATATATAGTCTCCAAGTTTTACGTCGACATTCGTATTTGTTCGTCTCTTACTAAAACTACATTCCATATATTCTGTTTTATTTCTACTTATCCGAAAACCGTGTGTTTCTAAAACTAGTCTCCATGACTCTAACTTCATATTTATTTCCTCTTTCGATTCACCAACTAAGACTATATCGTCTGCAAAAATCATGCATTGAGGCCCCAACTCTTGTATATGTTCAGTAACTGCGTCCAAAATCAAGTTAAAAAGATACAGACTCAGAGAAGACCCTTGATATAGTCCAATAGTTGTGGGAAAATCCTTTGTATCCCCATTTTGTATCTAAATTAGAAAAAACTCAAATTCCAAAGAGCATTGAAGAAGCTCTTACTAAACCAGAATGGAGGAAAGCCATAAAAGAAGAAATGCAAGCTCTCAAGAAAAATGAGACATGGGAGGTTGTTAAAAAATCAAGAGATGCTACACCTATAGGCTGCAAGTGGGTGTTTACTGTAAAATACAAATCCAATGGTGAGATTGAAAGGTATAAAGCACATTTAGTGGCAAAAGGTTTTACTCAGACTTATGGAATTGATTACCAGGAGACTTTTGCTCCAATTGTTAAACTTAATACTATTCGTGTTCTTCTTTCCATAGCTGCTAATCTTGATTGACCTCTTTATTAGTTAGATATAAAAAAATGCCTTTCTTAATGGGGATTTGACAAAAGAAGTTTATATGGAATTATCACCTGGTTTCAAGAGTCCAAGTCAAGAAGGATAAGTTTGTAAGTTGAAAAAATCTCTTTACGGTCTGAAACAATCTCCTAGAACATAGTTTGAGAGGTTCACCAAAGCTATCCTTCAAATTGGATATAAGCAAGCTCATTCTGATCATACACTCTTCTTTAAACACAAAGGTGATATGACCACCATTCTGATTGTTTATGTTGATGATATTATTGTCACAGGTGATGATGTTGTGGAGATAATATCCTTAAAGGAGAAATTGGCTAAAGAATTTGAAGTCAAAGATTTGGGTATGCTTAGATATTTTTTGAGAATGGAGATCACTATGAATAAATCTGGAATCTCTATCTCTCAAAAAAAATATACCATTGACTTATTACAAGAAACTGGACTGCTTGGGTGCAAGCTAGTTGATATTCCTACTGATCCAAGTATTAAACTTGGAGAGCAGAAAACAAGCACTCCAGTGGACAAGGGTAGATACCAGAGACTAATTGGTAAACTTATCTATTTATCTCATATTAGACTTGATATAGCATATACTGTTAGTCTGGTGAGTCAATTTATGTATGATCCATATGAGGAACACTTGGATGCTGTCATCGGAATTTTGAAGTATCTTAAAGGATGCCCAGGAAAAGGGTTATTTTTTAAGAAGGGATAATCACGGGATATTGAAGCATATTCTGATGCTGACTGGGCAGGATCAGTAATAGATAGGAGGTCTACATCAGGTTATTGCTCTTATGTACAGGGAAATCTTATGACTTGGAAGAGTAAGAAGCAAAATGTAGTGGCTAGAAGTAGTGCCAATGCAGAATTCAGATTTTTAGCTAATGGAGTTAGTAAACTAATATGGTTAAAGCTACTTCTGGAAGAACTTAAGATTAAAAGGGAAGAACCTATGAAGTTGTATTGTGATAATAAAGCAGTCATCAGTATTGCTCATAATCCAGTTCATCATGATAGAACAAAGCACGTAAAAGTTGATCGTCATTTCATAAAAGAAAAAATTGAAGATGGAACTATTTGCATTCCATATGTAGCCTCAAGAGATCAAACAGCGGATGTTCTTATAAAAGCTCTATCAAGGCCCATATTTGAAAGAATGATTTACAAGTTGGGTTTGTTTAATATTTACAATCCAGCTTGAGGGGGAGTGTTGAAGAATAAGTCAATTTGGCCCATACAATCCAAGATATCTCATTTATTTATTTTTATTCTATTTTATTAGGATTTATCTTATTTCCTATTTTCGTGTTTCCATGTTCTTTTAGGCCTGTGTTTCCAGCTTCTATTAGGAATTATCTTATTGCTTATTTTACGGTTTCCTAATCCCTGTTTGTTCAGGATTCCTAACTGTCCAGGATTTATTTATAAATCCCGGTAGTTTTTCCCTTTTCAATATATGACCTCTTCTCTGGAGGTCACGGGTTCAATTCTTGGAAACAGCCTCTCTGTTTGCAGGGGTAAAGTTGCGTACATCTACCCTCCCCAGACCCCACCAGGTGGGAGCCTCGTGCACTAGACCGCCCTTTTTTTTTTTTGTTAGCTATCAACAATTCCCTATTTATGTACAGCTCTTCATCAATGAAGGTGTAGAAAATATTCCCCATTTTTACATGGTGTTAGAGCAACCATGGCCAGCCCAGTAAAATCTGGTGGCATGACCAATTCTGTCTCCAACCATCTCTTCTCTTGGAGAAAACTCCTCTCTAATCATCACAAATCATAGACTAGATGGGAAGAACTTTCATCATTGGTCACAATCAGTCTTCATGGTAACCAGAGGACAAGGGAAAATGGGTTATCTCACTGGTGAGATGAAAAACCCCAAAGCTAATGATCCCAACTATGCTGCGTAGGAACTCAACAATTCCATTGTTATGTCATGGCTCATTAATTCTATGGGGCCATACATTAGCCGCACATATCTTCTGTTCAAGACAGCGAGTGCCATTTGGAAAGCTGTCAAAGAGACCTAATTCAAATCTTGAGAATGCATCTCAAGTTTTTGAAATAAAATGAAGTTGAAAGAAATCCGACAAAAAAATCAGGATGCCCAGGTTATTACAACTCGTTGAAGGTTCTTTGGCAAGAATTAGATCTGTTCTATAAAGCTGATTGAGGGTAGTTGAGGATCATTTGAAATTCAAAGCCCATTTAAATAAAGAGAGATTATATGATTTTTTGGCAGGCCTAAATAAAGACCTAGACGAGGTGCGAGGTCGTATTCTGGGAAAAATGCCTCTTCCATCCATAGAAGAGCCTTTGCAAAAGTCAGGAGTGAAGAGAACCAAAAAAGGGTAATGCTTGGAGAAAATAAAACATCTGGTGACAGGATTACAAAAACTACTGCACTCTATACCAAGAGCAACCTAGATCCTAAACCCAGGGTAGATAATAAGCAATTTAAACTTGGGGAGTGGCCAGTTTGTACTTATTGTAAGAAGGTAGGTCACACTCGAGAAAAGTGTTTGCAGCTCCATGGAATTTCACCAGGATGGAAACCCAAAAATAAGAAAGAAGGAAAGGCCCTCCGTGTCTCGTGATTTTGCTTCTAAGGAGCCCAATGATGAAGCTGAAGTCTTCATTGTTCAGCTTATAAAACCTCAACAGGAAGCTCTTCACCGATTGCTGAACACTCAGATTGATTCACCCTCTTGTACTCTTGCTCTCAAAGGTACAATATTTTCTATTTCTAATTCTGTTTTCTACAAACCTGCTCCCGAAATATTTGATTCTGGAGTCTCAGATCACATGACAAGTGATATTTCTCTCCTATATTTTTTTAAACCATGTACTTATGACTATAAGGTCAAGGTTGCAAATGGAAATTTATATCCTGTTGCAAGGTCTGGAACCATAAAATTATAAAAAAATCTGACCCTTCAGAAATGAGCTTTATGTCCCAACTTTAACTTGCAATCTTGTTTTAAGTAACAAATTAACTAAAGACTCAAAATGTCTGATTAAATTTACCTCGGATTGCTGTATTTTATAGGAGCAAGCTATGGGGAAGATGATTGACAGTGCTAGTGTGTTGGATGGTTTATATCTTTGGAAGAGTAATGACCACTCTAATAAACAAGCCTATACTATTAATGGGACTAGATTTGACAAAATCATGATGTGGCACCATAGGTTAGGCCACCCAAATTTTCTGTATCTCAAGCGCTTGCTTTCAGAATTATTCATCAATGAAAATCTGGATTCCCTATCCTGTGATGTGTGTACTTTCGCTAAACAAACTCGAAACCCATATAACAGTAAACCTTATACTGCTTCTAAACCTTTTGCTCTTGTCCATAGTGATATTTGGGGGTCATCTCGAGTAAAAAATATCTCCGGGGCTAAGTGTTTCATAACTTTTATAGATGATCACACTAAAATTTGTTGGATCTATCTCTTAAAAGAAAAATCTAAAGCCTCTCAAATTTTTAAGAACTTTCATTCTATGATTCAAAATCAATTCAAGGCCACTACAATGATTCTTCAGACTAATAATGGTAAGGAGTATTTTAACTCCATTCTTGGAAGTTACCTTACATCCCATAGAATAATTCATCAAAGTTCTTGTACCAATATCCCTCAACAGAATGGTATTTCAGAGAGAAAAAAACGACATTTCTTAGAAGTGGTTAGATCTCTTATGTTCACTACGAATGTTCCTAAATATTGTGGGGGTGAAGATGTTCTAACTTCAACCAATCTCATTAATAGGATGCTATCTAAGGTTAAAACTTTCAGACTCCTATTTAGTTCTTCAGAAGTGTTTTCTTCATTTTAGTCCTTCTACCCTTCCTCCCAAGATCTTTGGTTGTAAAGTCTATGTCCACTCTCAATTTCTTGGTCAATCCAAACTTGATCCTAAATCACATAAATGTGTTTTTTGTAACAACCTCTTTTATTATTTTTTTATTATACAATATAGGATTCACATACACGTCATTAATCAAAACGTACGTACAATAAAATCAAACACATAAATAACTACATCTTATTTATTCTGGTTGACTAATTCCGGAGATATAGGTGCAAGTGGTTACACTTTCACCGGGATCTGAACCAACTCGACAACAAATATATTATTTGATTCTGAGATCTGCCCAACATAAAGTAACTCGATCCAACGTACACTAAAAGCCAGAGCTATAAAAAAATCTGCATAATTAATTTTCTGAACATGACATGGAAATATAGTGAGAATTAAATTTCAATAAGTTCAACAATAAATCATCATAAATATAGCTCATCACGTCATGTTCAACTGTATAAACTACAATAAATATCTTTGGTCACATGAATGCACTATATCTATGCACATGAGAATCGTACAATAATGACACGCATGACAGGATTAATTATTTTCAGAATATCATATGATGACCAACAATTTATTCTCATATCAAGCTACCCCGGTTAGGGTGAGTATTTTCTACTCTTCGGTACGGGTTTTTCTCGCTCCGTCCGACATGGCACACTTTCTCTTTCTTTTCTCATTAAGATATTCATAACCGTTGGTAGGGCGTCCCCTACTGGTGCACCACACGAATTTGCCATGCTCATTTCTTTTCTTTTCACAATAATAGCCAAAAATCATTGGTAATCATGCTACGAAGATAATCATTTCAAATATCACTTTATAAAATATTTTTATGTCAAAATTTCACACTTAAGATGATAAGAAGTTCATGCAATGGCAATGGCTATGGCATATACTAGTCATTTATTATTTTCATTTATAAGATTCTTATTTTTTAAATATTAATTTTATTTCATTATTTTCTTGATGTAAGTTTTCATCCTATCCAACCTTCTCTTATTAATCAAAGCATAACTCCCTCAATTTAATTCCGATGTAGGTGATCTTGGTGTCAATTTAAAGATAAAACAATTATCTAAAACTATTATGTTGAACAGTTGAACGAAATATTAAGAAATCATAGTGATATCACTCCCTCAAAGTACAGGTTATTTCTTCTCGGGTAGGTTCTGACCTCTATCTACTAATCTGTCCATATCTCCCCCATAATAATTCTAAATTGAGTGATTCCAGTGGCTACAAATCCGTGACACATATAGCAATAATTTTTATGTTAATCATTTATTTTAATTCCCTACAGAATGTTCCCAGAGATTAAAACACAGAAACTATCCTAAAATATTCTTCCCTGATTAACTAATTTCTGACCACTGCATACTAGTCAGACCATATCTACTTCATATGGACTTCAAATTGATTGATTCCAGTGGCTAAAAATCCGTGACACATATATATATAATTTTTATGTTAATCATTTATTTTAATTCCCTACAGAATGTTCCCAGAAATTAAAACACAGAAGCTAACTTAACATATTCTTCATAATTAACTATTTTCTGACCACTGCTTATTAATTAGACTATATCTACCTCATATGAACTCCAAATTGAGTGATTCCAGTGGCTAAAATTCCGTGAGACATAGATCTACATTTTTCATGTTAACCATTTTTTTTAATTCCTTACCAATTCTTCCCAAAATTTTAAAAACAGAAGTTTAAAATTTTACCACCTATAGCCATACCTATGCAGAACTATCTACACTAGCCTAAGTATTCAAACATACATAATATGTAACATGATATAGCAACATCTATGACCAATCATCAAAGTTCTAAGATCAAAATCTCATATAAATATTATAAGTTTCAAAAGTTTTCTTCTAAAAAAAATATTGTTAAACTTACCTTGAACACCTAGTCCTCTAGATTTCTCCTTCCTCTTTCTTCCTTTCTTCCTCTCCTTTCCTCACTCTACCTTGCTTCTATTTTTCCTCTCCCTCACTTGGACGAAATTCTAATGTTATAAAGGTGAATTTTGCTTATATAGACTATCAAATAATTTACCTTTCATAATCATGAGTCTACCTTGTAACAATTAAGATGCACTTGGTTGAATTTTTGAAAAACAAACAACTCATGTTCTTGTCTTCATCTTCCTTAGTTAAGATATGCATAGGAAAATGAGATTTGTATTTTGAAAATTATGATGATATGTTCTTAAGATAAGGGACAAGGTCCCTTTCATTTAGGAATTCATTTCTTTTTTCTTTTGTCTTAATCAAGTATGATAGTTTGCCTTTTTAGGTGGCAAATTTCCAACCCTTGAATCTTCCTTGCTTAGCTAAAATTATTTGAGTAGGATAAAGATGTTTTGTCATAATGCTATGTATTATTACCCACTTGCTAAAATTATCAATGTGGATATAGATGTTTTGTCCTAATGCCATGTATTATCATACTACATGCTAAAATTATGAATATAGGATATCACACCACTTGCTAAATTTTTGTCTTAATGCCATGTCAACTAATCTTGATTACACCATTATTCCATCACTTTGTTTTTTTTATTTTTTTTTCCTCTTGGATTTGGGCTCACTCTTACCCATTTTCTTTACTTTGGTTAAATTTCTACCTTTCATAATGGGCTTGTTATATTTTCATGATTTTTGGGCTACCGGTCCAATTTCTATATCAGAGTCCAAGTCTATGTTTTATTTCTTCCTTGGGCTATCCTATTGACTTACTAAAAATTCATGTGAAGTAGAAAAACTCTACATGAAGTGTCCATAGGTAAAAGCCCAATTTATGGGTAGAGATACTAAGCTTAGTAACTTTAACTCTTAAATTAGGAAAAATTACCCTAATCCAATCTTCTTGAAATTTTAATACATTTACTGACTTCACAAAAATTTATCTTTCTTACCCAAGAATTTCACATTTCTTTAATATATTTATTTTTAATATTTCCTCTTAAATTTTCTCTCTTTATCTATTCCATTAATGTTAGAATATTTCTATGCACATACGTAAGGTAAAGAATTCATAAGGATTATATTTTTTTAAATATCTAAAAATTGTCTAATAAATTTTATTTTCTTATGGGATGTTACATTTTTGTCGGATACTCGCCCACACAAAAAGAATATCGGTGTTATTCTCCTATGTTAAAAATGTTTTTTGTGTCTATGGATGTAACTTTTCTTGAGACAAAATTCTTCTTTCCTCCCACTACTCTTCAGGGGGAGTGTATGAGTGAAGATGTGTGTTTGGATACTGATACTAGACCTCAACTTGATATTGGAACTATTGCTCCTATCATACCTACTATTGCTTCTTCTCTTCTCTTTCTTGTTACCACTGCTACTGAACCCACAACGACTGAGTCCACTATACCAAGTCAATTTGAAGATACTGACCAATCTTCTAAATCTCAAAGACCCACGAAATTACTTGTGTACTCCTAGAGAAATCAGAACCCAAGTGATGACAAAAGAAATGACATACTGACACACTACAAGGTCAATCATCTGGAACTATAGAATGCTCAAATATGGATTGTGATGTTCTTCCTACAACAGAAACCCAGCCTTCGGACCCACAACAACATGAAATGCATCAAAGCCTGGGTGAGTTTCCTATAGCTATCAGAAAAGGGGTAAGAGCATGTATCAAGCATCCTATCTCCAAATTTGTTTCATATGGCCAGTTATCTCCCAAATTTCATGCATTTACTGCTAGTCTCTCCACTACTGTTATTCCTAAGAACATATATGAAGCTCTCACAAAACCAAAGTGGAAGCAAGCAGTCCTTGAAGATATGCAAGCCCTTGAAAAAAATTGACCTTCGGAATTTAGAAGTCTTCCCACTGGGAAGAAAACTGTAGGATGCAAATGGCTGTTCAACATCAAATATAAAAGTGATGGCAGTTTGAAAAGGTATAAGGCAAGGTTGGTTGCAAAAGGGTTCACTCAAACCCATGTGTATGTGGATGATATGATTAAAAGGTATTGCCAAGCTCAAACTGATAGCACTATGTTTATCAAACACTCTTCCCAAGGCAGAATCACCATCTTCATTGTGTATGTGGATAATATGATTATAACAGGGGATGATCATGATGAAATTAGTCATCTAAAAGGGTACCTCAGTAGGACTTTTGAAATGAAGGACCTAGAATCTCTAAAATATTTTTTAGGGATGGAGGTAGCTAGGAATCAAACAGGGATCTCAATCTCCCAAAGAAAATATGTGATGGACTTATTGAAAGAAACTGAAATGCTAGGCAGCAAACCAATAAACACCCCTATTGAACTAAATAAGAAGTTAGGGGGAGAAGATGATGGAGGGGAGATACCAATGTCTTGTAGAAAAACTTATCTACCTTTCAGACACACGATTGGATATTGCCTTTGCTGTAAGCATGGTTAGCCAATACATGCATTCTCTTAAGGAAGCTCATATGAAAGTAGTATACAGAATTCTTAAGTACCTAAAAGGCATAGCCGGGAAAGAACTCTTTTCTAAAAAAGGGGGACAAAAACTTATAGAAATATTTACTGATGCAGATTGGGCTAGATCTATTTCAGACAGACGATCAACTTTCTGGCTACTATACATACGTATGGGGGAACCTAGTGACTAGAAGAAGTAAAAAGCAATCAGCTGTTGCGAGAAGTACAACAAAAGCCAAATTTAGGGCACTAGCGCACGGAATTGTGAAGGGACCTGAATAAGACGGATTTTAAGTGAACTAAAAATTCCTATCATTCAGCCCTTGACAATTTACTGTAATAACCAAGCTGCAGTCTACATAGCCCATAACCCAATCCACCATGACCGAACCAAACATGTGGAGATTGACCGGAATTTTATCAAAGAAAAAATTGATAATCGGCTCATTACTCTAAACTACCTTCCCACTAAGCAGCAAATTGTAGACCTATTCACTAAAGGCCTTCCAGGACCTCGGGCTAAAGATCTAATAGGCAATTTGGGCATGATCAATATCTATGCCTCAGCTTGAGGGAAGTGTAGGAAATCATGGTTATGATCCCGAGATTTAAAGGATATTTGTTCCTTCATTATTGTATTCATTTTGTAATTATTAGATAGATATTCAGGGATCATCTCTAATAAATGATATCGCTGTGATTAGGCTAGATCTGATTTTATTGGGATTGTTAGCTATCAACAATTTCCAATTTATGTACAGCTCTTCATCAATGAAGGTGTGGAAAATATTCCCCACTTTTACATTTAAAGTTCCCATCCAGTGGAATTCAAACTACTAGGAAAATACTCTTTGGTACAAGAATTAGGATTCTCTCCCCATCTTTCTTTCATTTCTTACTATCCATACACATGGCACAAATAATAGCAGAAAAAGCTTAGGTCAATGAACCTGCAACACATGGATAGTATTAATCCTATTCAGTACAGCAATCCAGATTCCAGACAAACAACTTGAAATATCAGGGAGCTTAAGAATTACAAATAGGTTTATTTGGTAAAATCTTATTCCTAATAGGAGAATGAGTTAGAAAATGAAAGAACAACTTTACATTAATAAACACCAGAAGTGTCAAGAGTCCATATTCTCCTATCTGGATTAGGCGAAAGGCTAATAGAATCTAAAGAAACAAGAGGGACAGTAACTCCCTAAAAATTCCTATTATTAAGATTCTTAATCATCTAAAAGAGTTGAAGGAAGAAACAAATCCTAAAACTGAAAATGACTCTCATGCATAGCAGTGAGTGCCAAGAAGGCATTCCATCACTCCAATGTAAACCATACTTACTATAAGATACCTGATGCCATAATGAAGTAGTCTCCACACCATAGCCGTTCACCAACCAAAGCAATTTTTTAGACACCAAATGTACAGGACCTGAACCCCCCCTTCCATTTGTGGTCTACAATAGATTTCCCATCTCCCAAGGTGGTCCCTTCTCATTTCACCAACTTTAGAAAAAAGAAAATCCAGCATGACTTCTGAGCTACACCTACTAAGATCCTAAATAGATAAAGGTAATAAAGATACGGATGCTAGACAGACAGGACTAAATAAGGGAAGTGGGTCCACCCAAAAAGAAGAAAGTTCTTTTCCAATAATTGCAACCAATGGAAACTTTCTGAATCACAGCACCCCAAAAAAGATATGGACTTTGGGTTACCCCCCTAAAGGAATACCCAAACAAATGAGAGGCCAATGGCCAAAGAGACAAATGTAAGAAGAGCCCAACTAGAGACAAGAATAAGATATTTGTCACTCCATCCTCCTATCCATACCATTCCTTCCTCTCCTTTTCTTCAGCAATTCACAAAATATCCTTGTTACCCAACACTAGCTACACCTTTCCAGGATATGAAATTTTCCAACAACATTTTCTCAAGATAATTCGAGTCTTAATGTAAATGTCACTCCCCCGGTCCCCTGGTCCACAGTGCAGCTGGTTACAGAGTAGATTTGGAGAGAGTAGACTACTATTCTATGAAATTCCCGTTTCTTGGAAATCTCAAGCTATTATCAAAATTTAACAAGGTGAAATAGTGTCTCCATTGATCCCATCTAAAAGAGAAGTTAGGTTTACGCCCTTTCAGCATCTTGGTTAAAACAAATCTCCAAACCCATCCACTTAATAGCAACGCCACTGTTCCTTTTACCAATCACCATCTAGACAAAACTATCTTCTTGTTGAAAAATGAAGTCCCACATTGAAAAAATAGGAGAATGGAAGGCAACTTATAAAGTGGAGAGGAATAGTTTCAAAATGACGCCATTGTTCCTTTTACCAATCACCATCTTGACAAAACTATCTTCTTGTTGAAAAATGAAGTCCCACATTGAAAAAATAGGAGAATGAAAGGCAACTTGTCATTTTGGAACAAAGGGCTTCTTCCACCCTTATAAGGCATGGTCCAACTCTCTCCCTCTCATGAAAATGGTTAAAGCCCATCTACAAATTCCAACATGATATCAGAGCCAAAGCTTAACAGCACTGAAGGATTCAAAGGAACCTGTAATGTGAAGGAAAAAAAATAGACTTGTGGCCTCTGAGGTTTTCAAAGAGTACAAGCCCAAGCAAAAAAGAAGGAAGACTTGGAGCCTCTAAGACTTAAGAAACACAAGCCCAGGCAATGAAGGCAAGTCTCAATTGGAGCATGCCAATTGGACTTGAGGGGAAGTGTTGGAAAATGAAGTCCCACATTGAAAAAATAGGAGAATGGAAGGCAACTTATAAGGTGGAGAGGAGTAGTTCCAAAATGACTTGAGTCATTTTGGAACAAAGGGTTTCTTCCACCCTTATAAGGCATGGTCCAACTCTCTCCCTCTCATGGAAATGGTTAAAGCCCATCTATAAATTCCAACAGTGTCGCAGATTATGTGCATAATTTAAGCTTATCCTATCCCTGATTTTGTGGCTTTATTTCATCATTATCTCATATCTTTTATTTCTTCTATATTATCGGGATATAAGGACTTGATTTATGCTGATTTGCTGTTATTTTGTTAAGGACAAGATATCTTTCCTCTTGTATCGGGATTTCTAGGGATTGCCCAGCAATCATCCCATCCCTATTTATCTCTCTCTGTATTCCGAAATAATACACAAGTGTTTTACCTCTATTTTGTCTACATGGTATCAGAGCCTCCTTTCTAAACCTCCATGGCGGGTAGACCTCAGGTGACATTTCCCTGGGGAACGGCCATGACTGGCACCAAAGGGTGTGACGACTCGGAAGGCACAGCTTCCTTGCAGTCGTCCCCGCATGTGGTTGCCACCCAAACATACACCGACAACTCTTCGTTACAAATCACTTCTCACAAACTAACCGAAAAAAATTATCTCTCTTGGTCGCGATCCGTGTAGATGGAAATACGCAGAAAGGGACGATATGGGTACTTGAGTGGGTCCGTAGCGAAACCACCAAAATTCAACCCCGCGTTCGTCACATGGGATGCGCAAAACTCCATGGTAATGGCCTGGCTGATCAACTCGATGGAAGAAGAGTTTCATGTGCTATAGAACCGCCAAGGATATGTGGGACGCTGCGAAGGGGCAATACTCTGATCTGGAAAATTCCTCTCAGTTGTTTGAACTGAGAAACCGAGCCAAAAATCTCACCCAATCAGAATTGGATGTTACAACCTATTTTAATACACTGTTTAAGCTGTGGCAGGAAGTGGATCTCTTTAACAATGGTCACTGGTTGTGTGCAATGTTCAAAAAATTTTCAAAAGTTAATTAACAAGGAAAGGATTTATGATTTCCTTTCAGGTCTGAACAAGGAACTTGATGAGGTCCGAGGGTATCTCCTGGGTCAGAAACCTCTACCAAATATAGAGGAAATTTTTGCAAAAGTACGCAGAGAGGAGACACGCAGGAGAGTAATGTTGGGAACAATGAAAATAACCACAGACACTGCCTTTGTAACCCGGACAGATAATTACAAGAATCCTAGAAGAGATCAATGGTGGAAGTTGCATGGAAAACCGAATAACTGGAAGAACGGTAAGAGAGATGGAAAGAGCTTTCAAGTAACTCATCTTCAAAATTAGGTGAGTCTAATCCTTCATTAAGCAGAGAACAACAACAACAACAACAACAACAAAGCCTTTTCTCACTAGGTGGGGTCATTAAGCAGAGAACAAATGGAACAATTGCAGCATATTCTGAATTCACAGCTTGCCAGTATGAATGTTTCTTCGAGTCAAGACCAATCTTCATCTTTACCCTCGGGTTCCTCTCTCCTTGCTCAAAAAGGTAACTTTATAATTGCTCTCAATTGTAACTCTGGACTATTAGAAGCATGGAACATTGATTCTGGGGCAGCAGATCATATGACAGGATCTGCCAACTTATTTGTTTCATATAAACCTAGTCCTGGAAATTTAAAAGTGAAAATAGCAGATGGATCTTTTGCAACAGTAGCTGAAACTGGCAGTATCCGCATTGGGCCTAGAATTGTGCTTAATGATGCTTTTCATGTCCCTAAACTCTCTTGTAATTTGTTATCAGTAAGCAAGATTACTAAAGACTTGAACTGTGTTGCTCAATTCTCACATAATACTTGCATATTTCAGGATTTGAACTCGGGCATGAGGATTGGCAGTGCTAAGGAATTCAGGAAACTCTACTACTTTGGGGGAAGAAGCACAAGCTTTGACTATTGGATGTGACTTATCTTCTTCAAGAGAACAACAAATTATGTTATGGCAGTATAGGTTAGGCCATCCTAGTTTCTCTTATTTGAAGCATTTGTTTCCTGATCTTTTTAGAAATAAAGATGAATTTCAATGTGATACCTGTCAGCTTGCTAAACATCATAGATCCAACTTTCCATCTCAACCATACAAACCAACTAAACCATTCACTTTAATTCATAGCGATATATGGGGACCCTCACGAATATCTAATTCCACTGGAAAAAAATGGTTCATTACATTTATTGATGATCACATGCGGATTACTTGGATTTATCTTCTAAAAGAAAAAAGTGAGGCAAAACAAACCTTTAACCACTTCCACTCCATGATCCAAAATCAATACAATACAAAGATTCAAATTCTTTGCACTGACAATGGTAGGAAATATTTCAACTCTATACTTGGAACTTACCTCTTAAATCATGAAATCATCCATCAAAGTTCTGGTGTGGATACTCCTCAACAAAATGGAGTGGCTGAAAAAAAAAATAAACATCTCTTTGAAGTAGCCCGTTCTATCATGATTGCCTACAATGTTCTAAAATATTTTTGGGGAGATGCTATTCTAATAGCTTGTCATCTCATAAACAGATTGCCAACACGTGTTTTAAATTATAAAACCCCTGTCCAAACTCTATTACATTTTTACCCAGAAACTAGACTCATAAACTCTATGCCTCTCAAAGTTTTTGGTTGTAAAGTGTTTGTGCATATGCATAATCATAATAAATTAGAGTCTCGGGCCATCACTTGCATATTTCTTGGATATTCTGCTACCCAAAAAGGCTACAAATGTTATTCCCCGAAAAAACATAAATATTTTGTTTCTATGGATGTAACCTTTTCTCAAAAACAAGCCTATTACCAGCCAATTTCGCTTCCGGGGGGGATTAACCAAGAAGCTCAATGGCAGTTTTTTCCAGAAACAGATCCCAGACCAACAGCTGAAACTCTAGAACCCGACTATGAGAGAATAGCTGAAATACCATCATCCAATACCACAACCGACCCTAGAACAAATCTGGAACACTTACCTAAACCAGAATCCTTGCCTGAAACTGCTGTGCAGCCTTTACCTGAACCCGAAAATGAAGAACAACCAAAAATTGAACTTGAAAAACAACCAGAATCAGAAACTGGAATGGACAAACCTGATTTGCTTGTTTACACTAGAAGAAGAAATCCCAAAGTAGTAGAGGAAACTGCTGCACCTACAACATGTCATTCTCATGATTCCGAGACTTCATCTCCTGAGGTAAGTGATCTAAACTGGCCTATTGCATTGAGGAAAAGACTTAGATCTTGCACTCAATATCTCATCTTAAATTATGTTTCATATGATCATTTTTCTACTAATCTTAGAGCTTTGGTTGCTAATCTGACTGAAGAAAGAATCTCGCGGGACATTCAAGAAGCCTTAAATTATCCAAGCTGGAAAAAGGCTTTTTTAGAAGAAATACAAGCATGGAAAAAAAGTCAGACATGGACCCTTGTTCAGAAACCACAGGATAAAATGTCTATTGGATACAAATGGGTTTTCACTGTTAAATATAGATCTGATGGGACTATAGAGAGACATAAGGCAAGGCTAGTTGCTAAAGGATACACTCAAGCCTATGGAATTGACAATGAGACTTTTGCTTCAGTTGTCAAATTAAATACAGTAAGGGTTCTCTCGTCTATTGCTGCCAACCTTGATTGGGAATTGCAACAACTTGATGTCAAGAATACTTTCCTCAATGGTGACCTTGAAGAGGAAGTTTACATGGACCTCCCACCTAGGTTTGATCAAAACCAAAAAAATGGGACGGTCCGCAGGTTAAAAAAAGGCTCTTTATGGGCTAAAACAATCTCCAAGAGCTTGGTTTGGAAGATTCACAAAAACAATTCTAAATCAAGGATATAATCAGGCACACACTGATCATACTCTGTTTTATAGACATAAAGATGGTAAGAGAACAATTCTCATTGTTTATGTGGATGATATAATTCTCACTGGGGATGATATTCTTGAAATTTCAAGACTTAAAACCAAATTGGCATTTGAATTTGAAATAAAAGATCTTGGCTCCCTACGGTATTTTCTAGGAATGGAAGTTGCTAGAAATAAGAATGGTATCTCTGTTACTCAAAGGAAATATATACTGGATTTATTGAAGGAAACTAGGATGCTTGGTTGTAAACCAATTGATACACCTATGGATTCTACTATTAAATTAAGTAGTAACAAGGGAGGAACACCTATTGACACGTGAGGATATCAACGCCTAGTAGAAAAACTTATTTATCTCGCCCACACTAGACCTGATATTGCATTTGCTGTGAGTGTAATGAGTCAATTCATGCACTCTCCCTGTGAAGAACATATGGAGGCAGTTCTTCGAATTTTGAAATATCTAAAAGGATCCCCAGGCAAAGGATTGTTCTTTGGAAGAAATCAATCCAAGAATATTGAAGGATTTACATATGCTGATTGGGCAGGATCAGCTGAAGATAGAAGATCTACTTCGGGGTATTGTACCTATGTTTGGGTAACTTGGTTACTTGGAGAAGTAAAAAACAGCCTGTAGTGGCTAGAAGCAGTGCTGAAGCAGTGTTAAGGGCTATAGCTCATGGAACATGTGAAATGTTATAGCTGAAATTATTACTTGAAGAGCTTGAGATGAAATTAATTTTATCTATCAAACTCTACTGTGATAATAAAACTGCCATTAATATCTCTCATAACCCTGTCCATCATGATAGGACAAAGCATGTTGAGGTAGACAGACATTTTATTAAAGAGAAGATTGAAGAAGGGACTCTTTGTATTACCTACACTTCAACTGGAGAACAGACTGCAGATATCTTGACAAAAGCCCTGCCTAGAAGATCTTTTGAACATTTTGAAAACAAGTTGGGCTTGTTTGATCTTGGAAGTCCAACTTGAGGGGGGTGTCGCAGATTATGTGCATAATTTAAGCTTATCCTGTCCCTGATTTTGTGGCTTTATTTCATCATTATCTCATATCTTTTATTTCTTCTGTATTATCAGGATATGGGGACTTGATTTATGTTGATTTGCTGTTATTCTGTATTATCAAGAAATCTTTCCTCTTGTATCGGGATTTCTGGGGATTGCCTAGCAATCATCCCATCCCTATTTATCTCTCTCTGTGTTCCGAAATAATACACAAGTGTTTTACCTCTGTTTTGTCTACACTTCTGACATAGGACATACTAACATTAAGAAAGCCATAGTTTGAGGATCAAGTTGTCTCAGTGTTTTGGTTTACTTATTATTATGGGGCTGATTGTAATATTTCAAAGACCCCACCAGAACATAATTATTTAGAGTTACTAGAGCTAGAAAGTTGTTTCTTTAGTTAATTTTATATTTTCAGCCCCGAGGGTTTTTTGGTGACTTTTGTATTTCCAGGTCTCTATTTGTATTTGTGATTGGGGGTTTATCTTATTATTGGGTTTTGTTTTAATATCAAAGTTTCCTTTATAGATTTAGTAATAGTAAAGAGGCTCAAATCCCAATCCATATGGGAAAAGGACTTAATCCTAATCCTCATAGGACAAGTTATTGGAGGTCTATTGACGCAGTCATAAAGCTATCATTTAGTAGAATAACCAGATTTATGAATTATGGGGAAACATTCATTTTCTGAGTTGCCAGCAAATTGCTATATAGCTGGTTGAGTAATTAATCAAACCTTGAGTATGATGTCAAAGGAACCTAGGTGTGATCTTGAGGGAGACCTAAGAAAGTAAGGAGGATCCACCCTCAAAAACTGTCTTGTAAGGGGGAAGAACCATGCCCCTTAAGTACCACATGAATTTTCATGAGCTCCTCAAGATTCCATCATAGCATTGCCTTTGAAGAGACGACGTCCTTGACAGACACACTCTACGGCTTCACACTAGCTCACCACTATCTGGAGCACTCATGCTAAGAAGCAAGGTCTGAACATCGAGTCACACATTTGCCAGGGCTCGCTAGGTCGCACCACCCGCAGATAGCTCTTTTTGAGAAAGTCAGTCCAACTCTGGTACCAATTGACAAGGTAACCATCTAGTTTTAAATTATGCCATAAAGTTAAAAGATCTATCATTAAGATCAGGTTCTAGAGTGGAAAAAGGAATTATAATTGCTAAGTTCAGGATGAGATTGAATGAAGAAATAAGAGATGATCTAGTTAAATGAAGTCTTCGACCAACTTGAAGATATTGTTAAGCAGGTTTAGAAAGACATGTAAGGAATTGGAAATTCCTTCATGAAACAAGAACTCCAAACTTGTCTGATTACTCAGGAACTGAGAAAATCATTATCCATTATATAATAAGTGTATGGAAAAGCTTAGGCAAGTGGCATCAAATCAGCAAGTACTGAAGTATTTTGAATAGAAATAGAGTTGTTGGACAAAACGTTACAAATTTAAAACAGGAAAAAAAATTAAAACTGCATGTTGAAGGAGAGAAATATTTGCAAGATAGGATTGACACTTCTTTCTTGGCAAGACTTGGCTGTACTATAGTTAAAAGTATCCGAGAAGCTTAGACTGCCTGCTTTATAATCAACATGTGCAGCAATATGAGAGCAACAACACTAAAAATTTGCTTGGCAAGAAGAAAGTGATTTAGAAGCATATGGTTAATAAATTTCAAGCTCCACAAGAAAATAAAGAGGTAGGGAAACAAATGAACAAGCTAGCCTAGCAGCATTGACAGCAAATCTAAAACAACCTTGTGGGCAAAACTAAATGAGGACCATAACCCAAGATGATGAACAAGGAAACTCAGTAAGAGAATATATTAGTGATTGAACAAGCTGATGGGGCTCCAACAATTGAAAAACCTACTGATGGTTGTTCTTTGCTAGTGCCAACTAGTGCCTACTGACATAGCCAGCCCACATAAGTACTTCTCTAATTCTTTGGTTGAAGTTGTGCTTAAAATTTCACATTAAACTTCCTAAAAGAGTAACAGGATACAGGATACAGTAGCTTTCCTCTATCAAGTCAATGAGCTGGTGAGTATTTTGTATCAGGAAAGACAGGGTAAGAAAAGTCGAAGGGTTCAAAGGATCAAATACTCAAAAGGAAATAAAAAACTCGCAAATCAGAAAAAGGTTATTGCTAAGGAGAGCATGTTTGAGTACAAAGATGATACACAATTGACCAATAGTTTCAAATGTACAACATCTTTGACCATGGATGCTAACAAGAACATTGAAGTGGCATTGTAAGAATACTGTGTGAAACCATTGAAAATCAAGCAAGATTTAGAGGTATCTTACAGAAAGGATCCTGTAAAGACTATTCCTGCCATTGATTTTATTATTCCTCACAAGCTTAATATTTTGAGTGGGATTGTCATTACTCCTTTTTCATCATTTTTTTCTTCAGAGACAAAGCCGCTTGAACATCAAACAGATAAAACAAAAAAAGTGACAGGGAGACATCAGACAATTATGATACAGGTTTTGTGTTTCCGGACAAATTAAATGATTGCTTGGCAGAAAGGAAGCTTCATTGTCATCGTTGCTTTTAGTTAAAAATGCAATGAAAAGGCTTGGAGAAGAAACTGCATAATTTTCTAAAGGGTCCCAAAACTGTCCGTGAAGATCACTAATAAGAGTAAGACGCTTAAAACATGAGGTCAAGTTAGCTCCAATCAGGGAAGAAATATGCAGGACACACTAGCATTGATAAAGCCAATGTTTATAGATCAAGTTGTCTCTACATTCTGGCAGACTTAAGATTTAGGGGCTCAATGTAATATTGCAACCATCCTACATTCCAATAAAGTTACAATTATTTAGGTTCATTAAGATTAGAAAACTGTTTCTTTAGTTAATTTTATAATTTCAGTACTAGTTATATTAGTAATTTTTGTATTTCCAGGACTAGGGTTATATTTGGGCTAGGATTCATGTTATTTGGGTGTTGATGAGTTTTCTTTTAATGTCCAAAAGTCCATGTTTCCATTACAGGTTTTAGTAATAGAAAATTTTCACCCGAATTCTTGTAGGATAAGATATGATAGGCCTATTTAAACTTCTACAATGCATTTTTTTAGATAAGATATTCACTTATACAAGTTTTAGGCAAAATGATATCAACCTAGTTGTGTGATGCTATCAAACCACAGGTGTGAAGCCTAGGTTTATTTTGCTCTTATCTGCTACCATTCCATTTGCTTTACACTACCAGACCCGATTTTCTTGGAAGAAATCATTAAAAATTCAACAGCCCACTCCCCAATCAAATCCGTATCTGCCCATTGCTTCAATTTGCCCTGAAACACATCAAACCCCAAAACCCTATTTCCACAGGTATTGCTCACTGCACCCAAACAGCCACTTAATTTATCCTAAAAAGCCCATCCTTTTGCCTATAAATTTCTCTTCCATTAACATATACATGGTAAGCCTTTGATCCACAATATTTCCATCCTTAATTCACCCTAGAAACCCTAATTTCAGTCTCTTAAACCCCAGCCACCTTTGTTGTCCTACAGCACCTTCATTTAGCCATATATTTCCAATATACAATTCAAGAAAAGTGATAAGACAGATTTTCTGTCAGCATCTACTCATCCTGAGTTAGCTAACATTACTCAAAACAGGCCAAGGTTAAGGATTTGCGACATCCTCCTGAGAATATCTCCTTGTCCCTGCCATTAAAAACAGGTCAAGGAAGATTTTTATTGTATGAATTCTGTGAAAATTTATGCAAACCTGAACTCATTAAAATTAGTCACCACTTGCTATATCAGCATCAGGCCTGTTCCCCCAATTCTTCAATATCTTCATTCTTTTCACTTTAAAGAGTAGGAACATCATACACCCCTTTGAACTCACATATGAAATATCCTCCTGCCCTCAAAACAGACAAGAAATCAAGAGCCTCCTAATTAAAGAATCCTGCAAAGCCATTATCCATATACTCATTTGACAACGCTACCCACTACCGTCCATTAGCATCCAAAAATGTCCACTTCACTCACCATACCTATCCTTTAAACTCAACCTCCCATGATAAACTGAAAATGACAAAAAAAATACTTATTCTTCTTTAGAGAAACACTGGTTGACAATATAGACCTATATAGTTAACTGCATTCAACACATATAAATCATTTCCTCAAATTCCAATGCTGAATGTTCTCATAAGATAATTACTTACAACAGCAAAAACAATATCTATTCATCATGAAAATATATACAGCAGAAAGGAAGGTGTATAGGCTAAAACACAAAGGAATAGATAATCAACGAAATATTTTTTTAACAGGATATATGAGGAAAACATCAATGCAAAGATAAAACATCAAAAGAGACGACTTACAAAAGGTTTCCATCGGTCAGGCAATTCCTGAAATTTCAAAGATAATAAAGAAGAAATCAGCACGATTCAAAACTTCAAAATGCATTTAAAGAAAAAAAAAAAGAGCCCCAAATAATTTCTGCCGGACATCCTTTAAAAGTGAAACACCAATAGCACCCAAACAGAATTTTCAAGGAGCTCTTCCCGAGAAGGTTAAAAGGAAAAACACAACTAAACACATACATATAAGCACAAATGAGGATCTTTCACCCACTTCACTGCATCTACCAGACAAAACAAGGCGCATTTCAAATAGAACCCAATATTCGTGGAATCTAATATTTTATTTTCCAGAATCTTCCTGCGATTTCTGGTGCAACTTAACAAATCTGAAAATCAATTTGCCAAAAAAAAAAGCAAATGATAAAAAGAAAAAGAAAGTGACTAACAAGTAGCCTTCTTCCTTGAGCCCTCTAAGGAAGGAACCGAGTCCCTTCTCTCTGATCGAATTCACCACGTTCTTCACCACCGACGCCATCTCTCGCTCTTTCTTCCCCCTTCACTCTTCTCGCCTCAGCTTCGTGAGGTTTGCCGTTGGCTGCCTCTCTCTGTCTTGGCCAGCTGTTTTTCTTTAATTTTCGGATTAAAATATTCTCTTATTGTCTTATTATTAGCTTTCTATTTTATTTTTAACACTACCATTTCTTTTCAACATCAAATATTTTTTCATCCCATTTTCTCATGTTTACAGAAATTGGGTCGGTCAGAATCAAATAAAAAAAATTTCCCACACTGTATTTCACTTTATTATTTTGGGTATTTACAATTACTTTTAGCCTTCCAAAATAACTTGTGAAATTTTTTGGCCTTTCAGAAAAACAAAAGAAACTTTCTCCATCAAATTTCATTTGAAAAACTGTATTCAAAATGAATGCTAAATTTGTTAGAGATTTTTTATAAAAAAAATTATCGTATGGTGTAAATTTTAGTATTTTAAAATTAAATTAATTATTGATTTAGTAAAAAAAAAGTAGCTTACAGTTCCGTTGTTGAACTAACAGTAAAATACATAATATAATTTTTTTAATTTATTATAGTATAAAATATTAAAAATTAAAAATTAAATATATAAAATTAATTAAATAGATAATTTAAGATAAAAATAATTAAATATTATATATTAATATATTTAAAATTTTATTAATATCTCTATTATATGCACTGAAAATTTACTCTTTTTTTCATAATACTCAGACATATCACAGCTCTCAATATATTAAATTCACTCATTTGCTATACACATAGTGACCGATCGACTACAGTCACAATAAGTGATCAGAAAATGTAAATTCATCACACATCTATCTCCTCACATTACCACTATCACCTGGTTGGAGTGGCCCTCCCATTGGCTCACTCAATTTAATAAGGTGTCCCATACTCGGTATCATCTCAAGCCATACAACTTGTCAATATTCATCTATACATATAAATGCATATATATAAATGCATATTCATCAAATGTAATGTATAATTATCAAGCAACTTACTATGAGTTTTACGCTTGCCATTCAGTCACATTCATAATATAACATACATTATTTTTATACCCAATGATTAATAATCATTTACCACATATCAATATCCAATATGATTCATTTTAAATCAAATAAAGAAAAATGGTGTTTTGTGATACCAAAATCATCATTTTAAAAGCATTTTTCTTAGATATATGTTTCCTAAAAATCTGTCAACAAACAAGACTATTTTCATGTAGAAAACAGTGAAAAATATGATAATCCAGCACCTAACACAGCTTTGCCATGTTTGACTGTCTACTCTCTGGGTGAGCCTATGTTGCTTCCAAGACTCACGTTATTTGTACTGTATTTGTACTTGTATTCTAGAGTATGCTCTATATGCCACAAGCAGGATCCTTGCTTCTACTGTTACTCTGGTGTTTATAGACTTAAACTGTTTATTGTATATGTATATGGGAACCTATATGTATTGGTTTATATGATAAAGAATGGCATTATGTACATTTATGGAAAATATATGTGTATGGTATATGTATTTCACGTGCCCTAAAATTAGGGTTGTGACAAGTTGGTATCAGAGCATTAGGTTTCCCTGTGGCTATCAGAGCAAAGGATTCTTTAGTAGGACCTTTAGTATCGATATGAGCCGGGCATATTTATACTTCAGGCGTTGCTGAGGGATTCTTTAGGATATTATCTTCCGTTCTATTCTGAGTCTGTTACAATTCATAGTATAAGGTTGATCAAATGTGATAATATCTTAAAAAGTGTTTTATTCTGTATAGTAAATGATGCCGCCAAGAACTAGAGCGGTTGCTAGAGAAGAAGCTGTAGATCGTACACCCTCTACTAAAGAGTCTGCACAATCTACGATTCCAATGCAAAGAGGTCGCGGTAGAGGCCGACCTAGAGGAAGAGGTAGAGGTAGAGGACGCGCACGAGGTATGAGAACCCCAAGACAAGACGAACAAGTTCTTGTGCTTGACAGAGTTCTGAGGAAAGAATAGAACCTCCTCAAGAGCCACATGATAGGACAACTGATATGATAGCGGGTATACATAGAAGTTTAGAGACGTTGGCTGAATTTATAGTAGATCAAGGCAGAAAAGATGGCCAGCCACCAGAAAATGCTCTTGAAGTACAAGAATTAGGAAGAAGAGCTGAGCAAGAGGACAAGGCTACAGGGATTGAGGCGTCATTATCGCAATTCCTTAAGCTCAAACCTCCGACTTTCTCTGGGTCAGATGTCCTAGAAGACCCACAAATATTCATTGATGCTGTAGAATGAGTTCTCAGAGTTTTAGGGTGTGCCTCTAGAAGATCTGTTGAACTAGTGGCCATTCAATTATCAGATGTGGCCCAAGTTTGGTTTGAAACTCTGGTACTAGGAAGATCTGATATTTTACCCCCAATGGAGTGGGATGAATTTAAGGAAGCATTTATGAATCGCTTCCTGCCAATGAGTGAAAGAGATAAGAGGGCCAGAGAATTTGAAGAATTAAGACAAACACCGAATATGACAGTTTCTGAATATGACATATGTTTTACCCGTTTGTCCAGATATGCACCATATCTGGTCCCTACTGAAAAGGATAGAATTAAGAGATTTGTTTTGGGATTGATACGCCCATTGTTTAAGTCAGTGGGTCCTCAGATGGATCATTTTTCAACTTATGCAGCAGCTGTGAACTGTGCTAGAATGATGGAAACACGAGAGTAAGCAGACATAGAAGGTCTTAAGAGAAGGAAAAGAGATCGAGATAGTAATGCCCAGACTAGATATAATCCTACTGTCAGTGGGTCAAGATTTTAAAATCCACAGCGTTTTACTCAAACAGGAGCTGGTAGTTCTAACCAGCCATCAGTTAATATTAATAATCAAATAATGTTCCAAAGAGATATGAGACCCCCGAGTCAACAAGGCTTAAAATCAATTCCACCATGTCTAAATTGTGGCAGGCCCCATACTGGACAGTGTCGCAAAGAAACTGGTGCATATTATAAGTGTGGACAAGTAGGTCATTTGATGAGAAATTATCCACAACTACAAAGTTTTAGTCAAGCATCAGTACAACCAGCTTTACCTCCTACATCTATACCAGTATGACCTAATAAAGCAGCCTCAGTCCAAGCAAGTAGTGGTGGTACTGGTAGAGGATCAGGAAATTGAGGGCGGGAACCAGCTCGAGTTTTTACCTTGACACGACAGGATGCTCAGGCTTCAAATGCAGTTATGACAGGTACATTATTAGTATGTTCTCATAAAGCATATGTCCTGTTCGATCCTGGTTCTACACATTCTTATATATCACCATGTTTTGCTAAGAAATTGGGTAGAGACCCCACTAGTTTGCATTATTCTTTTATGGTTACTACTCCAATGGGAGAATTCTTGCTGGTAAATTATGTGTATAGATCATGTGAAATTTCAATAGAGGATAAAGAAACTCTTGTAGATTTGATAGTTCTAAATATGGTAGACTTTGATGTGATTCTAGGAATGGATTGGTTGTCATCATGTCATTCCATTCTAGACTGTCATCATGTCATGCCATTCTAGACTGTCATCATAAGGTGATTAAGTTTAATGTCCCTAGAGAACATTCTTTCTCAATACAAGGAGACCGTAATGAGATGCCTAGTAATTTAATATCTGCACTGACAACTCATAAACTGTTACAAAAGGGATGCCAAGGGTATTTAGCAGTAGTCAAAGATGTTGATATGAAGTATACAAGTGTAGAGCAGGTTCCAGTAGTTAAAGAATTTCCTGATGTGTTTCTTGAAGAGTTGCCAAGATTACCACCAGACTGAGAGATTGAGTTTAGTATTGACCTTCTCCTTGGAACACAACCAATATCTATACCTCCTTATAGGATGGCACCTGCAAAACTTAAGGAATTAAAGGAACAATTACAAGATTTATTAGATAAAGGTTTTATTTGACCCAGTACATCTCCCTGGGGTGCTCCTATTCTTTTTGTGAAGAAAAAGGATGGATCTTTACGTTTATGTATTGACTATAGGCAGTTGAACAAAGTAACTATACGAAATAAATATCATCTACCCAGAATAGATGATCTGTTTGATTAGTTACAAGGTGCTCAATATTTTTCAAAAATTGATCTGAGATCTGGGTATCATCAATTGAAAATCAAGAAGGAAGATATTTCGAAAACTGCTTTTAGGACTCGGTATGGGCACTACGAGTTCTTAGTAATGCCATTTGGTTTAACGAATGCTCCAGCTGCATTTATGGATTTAATGAATAGGGTATTTAAACCTTTCCTGGACCAGTTTATTATTGTATTTATCGATGATATTCTGGTGTATTCAAAGAGTTCAGAGGAGCATGAACAACATCTAAGGATAGCTTTGCAAACCCTAAGAGAACACCAGTTATACGCTAAGTTTTCAAAGTGTGAATTTTAGCTTAGTAGTGTTACGTTCCTAGGGCATGTGGTTACCAAAGATGGTATTCATGTTGATCCCAAAAAGATAGAAGCAGTACAGCAATGGCCACGCCCTACGACAGTAACTGAAATTCGTAGTTTTCTCGAGTTAGCAGGCTATTACCGTAGATTTGTTAAATATTTTTCAAAAATAGCTGCTCCTTTGACCAGGTTGACTAAGAAAGGAATAAAATTTGAGTGGTCTGATGCTTGTGAAGGGAGTTTTCAGAAACTAAAGGAGTGCTTGACCACAACTCCAGTCCTTACCATTCCTACGGATACTAGAGATTATGTAGTATATTGTGATGCATCTAGAGTGGGTTTAGGCTGTGTGTTAATGCAAAATGGGAGAGTAGTTGCTTATACATCCAGACAGTTGAAGAAACATGAACAGAATTATCCCACCCATGATTTAGAAATGGCAGCTGTAGTATTTGCTTTAAAGATTTGGAGACATTATCTGTATGGAAGAACTTGTGAGATTTATACAGATTACAAGAGCCTCAAGTATATTTTTCAATAGAAGGATCTTAATTTGAGACAAAGAAGATGGATGGAACTACTGAAAGATTATGACTGTACGATTTTGTATCATCCAAGCAAAGCAAATGTAGTAGCTGATGCCCTAAGCAGAAAGTCCATGGAAAGTTTGGCTCATATAGCAGAGGTGCGAAGACCATTGTTAGAAGAAATCCATAAGTTAGAAAATAAAGGGATAAAGTTTAAAGTAAAAGAACCGAGAATATTATTGGCTCATGTGCAGTTCCAATCTTCCTTAGTTGAGCAAATCAAAGCCGATCAAGACAAGGATGTTAGTTTGCTCAAGATTAAGAGTGAATTGAAGGATAGCAAGGATTCTGAATTCTCAGTGGATACTGAAGGGATATTAAGATACGGTAGACGATTATGTGTCCCAAATGTTAATGATTTGAGGAAACAAGTTTTGGAGGAAGCACATCGATCTACATATACTATACACCCAAGAGCGACAAAGATGTACTAAGATATGAAGGAATTGTATTGGTGGGATGGTATGAAGAGGGATATTGCGGAATATGTTTCCCATTGCCTGACATGTCAGCAGGTGAAAGCTGAACATCAACGACCTGCTGGGTTACATCAGCGAATAGAAATACCAGAATGGAAGTGGGAGAGAATTACTATGGATTTCATCACGGGATTACCAAGGACTCTCAAGGGATACAATTCTATTTGGGTTATTATAGACTGCATGACGAAGTCAGCACACTTTCTGCCTGTGAAAACTACTTACAACGTAGCTCAATATGCAAGGCTCTACTTAAATGAAATAGTTAGGCTGCATGAAGTTCCTATATCGATTATATCTGATTGAGGGCCACAGTACACGGCACGATTTTGGAAAGCTTTTCAAGAAGCATTAGGAATGAGATTGGATTTGAGCACAGCTTTTCATCCCCAAGCTGATGGTTTGTCTGAGCGTACGATTCAGATTTTAGAAGACATGCTCCGAGCCTGCATTTTTTATTTTGGTGGAAGTTGGGATATGTACTTGTCTTTGGCTGAATTTGCATATAATAATAGTTACCAGACTAGTATACAGATGGCCCCATTTGAAGCTTTGTATGGTAGACGGTGCAGATCCCCCATTGGATGGTTCGAAGTGGGTGAGGATAAACTTATAGGGCCAGATCTTGTACAAGATGCTTTGAACAAGGTAAAACTGATTAGAGAAAGGCTGCAGGCAGCTCAGAGTAGACAAAAGGCGTATGTTGACAATAGACGAAGGGAGTTAGAATTTTCAGAGGGTGGACAAGTGTTCCTGAAAGTCTCACCTATGAAAGGAGTAATGAGATTTGGGAAGAAAGGGAAGTTAAGTCCTCGGTATATCGGTCCTTTTGAAATATTAGATAAAGTAGGTGCAGTGGCATATCGCATAGCTCTGCCACCATAATTGAGTGATGTTCATCCAGTATTTCATGTGTCTATGCTACGGAAATACTTACCGGATCCTACTCATGTTATTCAACCCCAAGAGATTCAATTAGATAAGAATTTAACCTATGAGGAAAGGTCGATCTGCATTGCTGATCGGCAAGTGAAAAAGTTGCGGTCAAGAGAAATTTCCATGGTTAAAGTGATATGGCAAAATCACCCTTCTAAGGAGGCTACTTGGGAAAGAGAAGATGATATGCGCGCCAGATACCCACTTTTGTTTAATTAATGAGGTTAGTGTTTTATCTGCCATTACGGTGATGAAATTCGGGGACCGAATTTCTTTAAGGGAGGAAGAATGTAATAGCCGTAAATTCAATAAAGTCTAAAGTAAAGAAAATTTTGAATAATAGAGAGAATTTACGTTTTGGCGCGTAATTCTATTTTTTTTAAATGATAGTATTTTGCTATAAGCAAATATATTTTTATTTATTTAAAAATGATTATGTTTTGCAAAAAGTAAGTAGACTTTTAATTAAAAGAAGTATTGTGTTTTTTAAAATAATTATACCGGCCTCTAATGAATTTTTATGGTATTTTTATAAATATTCTTTCTTTTAATATGAATAAAGATATTTGTTTTGAAATTTGTTTTATTACGATTTTTATCAAGAAAAATCATGATTTAAGAGTTTAACTAAAGATTTATGAGAATGGAAATTTTTAGAAATTTTTGGGATATTTTATGATGAAAAATGGAATTTATATGAATTTTTATAAAAGAAAATTCTATTATTAATTATTTAATAATTATTATTATATTAAAAAAAAAAGAACGCAAAATTTATAAACGAAACCGGGGGCGGAGAGTGACGAGTATCAAAGAGAAATCGAGAATTTTACATAGTAAGTAAATAGTAACTTCAAATTTTATCTTTCAATCTGGAGTGCTTATTGGCTTCCGATCTCAAAACTGAAAGCGTTATTGGATTCAGGACGAAGAGTACTTCAGTTTTGACCGATCAGTTTTTCAAATCAACCGTTGAATCGCCGTAGATCTGAAGTAAAAAATCTCGGTAAAATGTAAGTTCTGAAAAACCTTACTTAGAAACTTCTAATTAAAAATCTAACTCCGTAGATGGATTCAGAAACTAGATAAACCTTAGGATATGAATTTGTTTCGTTGATTCGGTAAAATTTTTGTGACGGTGAATAGTATTTTCCGACGATGAATAGTGGCAGTGAATAGTAATTTTTACGCGTGAATAGTATTTTTTGGCGGTGAACAGTAACCAAGCTCTCTGGAGTCATCTTTAAGGTTTTTGGACCCTCCGGACACGTTTTTTAAGCTTATTTGGTCAAATTCATATTGGAAAAAGTACATTTTAGGGCTGTCCAACTCGGAGCCCTTACCCTGTGAGTAGATATTTCTTTCTATAGCTTATTACATGTTCTTCTTGAATTTAAGATGAATTATTGATTATGATTACAAGTGATTTATACTTTTATATGTATCCGAAATGGATTAAAGTATCTGGAAATGATTTCTATCGGAAATATAGTTCAAGAAGAGTATGGTTCTGAAAATGAGATTTTTGAACTCATTGAATACGTGATTTTAAATGCATTTCTTATCGCATGGTAAATGAAATATATTGTCTACGACGCATTGGTATATAAAGTTATATGATTGCCTTGAAAAGAGGGCATATATATATGATAAACCCTGAATAGGTAATTTTTAATAGATGAATTTTGAAATGCATTGAACATGTGATTTTTACATGTATTTTTCATTATATGGCAAACAAAATGTGTTATGCACATGATATTGATCTTTACAGTGATATGTTTGCCTCGGATATGGGCATATATATATATGATTCCCTGATTGGGAAGTTTTGACAGAGGAATATACTGAGACTGAAAGTCTGTATTATATTGAGAAATTTATACTGAATTCTATGGTATATGTGCATATAGTATTTGTGGAGGAATCCTATTAGAATCACTGTCTGCTAACAGCAGAGAATGTTAGCCCTGGTGCACCTTGATACCTCAGCTAGCAGGGGTGGTGCTAGCCTCGTGTGCCGGCCAACACACGGGAGTTATTGTTATCGGGGAGAGCGGGATGCCTCCTATTATTGTTATCGGGGAGAGCAGGATGTCTCCTATTATTGTTATCGGGGAGAGCATGATGCCTCCTATTATTGATATGTGATTTATCCTCCCTTGCTGTGTGCTTGGGATTATTTATTGTATTGGTTCTAATAGGAAAACCTCCTAAAGCATGTGAAATCTTTTATTGCATCAAAGTATTTGTTTATAACTGTATTGTACGATATTTGGTTTTGAATATTGGGTTATATTGTGAAATGATGATATTTGAAATACGGGTTCCATATGGATGTACTTCTGAATTGTATTTTTTATATGATAAATTTTAAAGTATAAGTCATCCATATGCTAACCTAAGAGGTTATAGAAGGTATTGTCTACTCACTGAGTTATAAAACTCACTACACGTTGTGGATATATTTTTCAGATAAAGAGACAGAGTCTAGTCCTGTGGATAGGTGATCAGCTAGACTGTCTACTCTCTGGGTGAGCCTATGTTGCTTCCAAGGCTCACGTTATTTGTATTGTATTTGTATTTGTATTCTAGAGTATACTCTATATGCCACAGACAGGATCCTTGCTTGTACTGTTACTCTTGTGTTTATAGACTTAAATTGTTTATTGTATATGTGTATGAAAACCTATATGTATTGGTTTATATGATAAAGAATGGAATTATGTACATTTATGGAAAATATATGTGTATGGTATATGGATTTCACGTGCCCTAAAATTAGGGTTGTGACAATAAGAGTATGAAAGGGTTTAGAATCAACCATAACAGTCTTAATAAGGAGATCATTAATGTACTTTGTTTGACTAAGGTGAAGACCAACACCAAATGATAAGACTTAAATGTCCAAGAAATAGTGAAGAGACCCAAGATCCTTGACAGTAAATTTGGAGCTTAAAAAATCAATTAAAGTAGTAATTAATGTAGGATCATTGCTAGTAACAAGAATGTCATCAACATAAACTAAAACCACAAGAATGTTAGATGCATTTGAGAAGATAAACATGGAGGATCTTCAACACCTGGTGACTGGCACATATAGACATCTTCATTGATCTCTCTATGTAAGAAGAAATTTTGAACATCTAACTGCTTCATAGTCTAGCTACAAGATACTACAAGTGTGAGAATAATCCAAACGGTATTATGTTTGACAACTAGACTAAATGTTTCAAAATAGTCAATGCCAATCGTTTGATGAAAGCCTTGAGCCATAAAACGTGCTTTGTAACAATCAATAAAGCTATTGGATAGTGGTGAGACTAAATTCCATGTGTTTTGTTTCTGTAAAGCAGTGAATTCAGCAACCATAGCTTGTTGCTAATGAGAACTTTTGGCTGCTTGTGCATAGGAAGATGGTTCTGTTTTGTTACACGCAAGAACACTACAATAGAAATTTAGCTTTAAAATACGAGCCTTAAATTGAGTCACCATGGGATGAGAATTGTTAGTTGGAAAAATAGTTTTCTCATTGGACATAGTAACTTGAGTTTTAAAGACGGAGAGGAAGAAGAAAAAGATGGAGAGGAATAAGAAGGAAAAGAAGCTGAAAAGATATAACTAGAAGTAGCAGGGGAAGTAATAGGGGAAGATGATGAATTATGGGTAGGAATTGAACCTAAAATGTAGACATTGAAGTATAAGAAGAAGGTGAAGAGTGGAGAGGAGGAATATAATAAATAAGAAGAATTATAGGAGGAGAAGAAGAGGAAATGGAGAAATTTTGGAAAGGAAAGGCTTACTCATTAAAATTAACATGTCAAGATATATAAAGACGACCAGTAGTAGGATCTAGACAGATATAACCTTTATGTTGAGAACTATAACCAAGGAAAATACACTCTTTGGATCAAAATCAAAGCTTGTGGTCATTATATGGTTAAAGATAAGAGAAGCAACCACACCAAAAAATTTTAAGATGAGAGTAGGATGGTGGTTTATTATATAATACATGAAATGGAAACTTGGTATGTAACACTAGAGTGGGAAGATAGTTTATTAAGTAAGTGGTTGTTTGAATAGCATATCGCTAATAAATAAGAGGCATATGAGCAGAAGCAAGTAAGGAAAGTATTTCTTCAACAATATAATGATTTTTACGTTCAACATAGCCATTTTGAGCTGATGTATATGGACATGAAACACGATGAAGGATGACAAGAGATTCAAATTTTTTTGAAAGAAGACAATATTCACCACCTTAATTAGATTGAACAAATTTTATTTTGGCATCAAATTGAGTATGAACCATAGCTTGAAATTTTAAAAATGCACGTTATGCTTCATCTTTTGTTTGTAGCAAATAAATCCAACCAAACCTAGAAAAATAATTAATGAATAAAATAAAGTAATGTGCACCAGTGATGGAAGAAACAGGGAAAGGTCCCTAAAGATCAATATGTATTAAGTTAAAGCTTTTGTAGCATGAGAA
The DNA here is from genome assembly GCA_037074535.1 of Gleditsia sinensis. Taxonomy (NCBI): domain Eukaryota; kingdom Viridiplantae; phylum Streptophyta; class Magnoliopsida; order Fabales; family Fabaceae; genus Gleditsia; species Gleditsia sinensis. Next base: position 19,625,420 of record CM073466.1, read on the forward strand.
CTTGACAATTGAAAAGGAAGTCTATGACATTTAGCAAATTGACTGGAGTTACAGAATTAGAATGTAGTAGCTCTAGGTCTCCTAAAATTACAAAGATAAAAAATTTGATTCACTATTCCTAAAGCAGGATGCCTTAAGCACTTGTGCTAGATATTCAAGTTTGAAGACTGAACAAGAAAGACTTGAGAAAGTGTTGAAGTGGACTGGATGATTAATGAAGGTGAAGAGCACAATCAAGATGACCTTAGAGGATAATTTGTTTGGTTGCCTAATCCTTCACAAAGAAATAGTTAGGATAGAACATTACAAAAGCTTGGTTATCTCGACACAGTTTAGAAAAAATAATAAGATTTTTAGATAAAGCAGTGGTATGAAAAACATGATTTAAAGCAAGTGAGGTAGAGGAACTAGGAATAAAAGTATGTCCTACATGAGAAAATTGACTTTCTTACTATCACCAATTGTCACTTGATCATTCTTAGTGAAAGTAGAGGCATTATCAAGAAGCTCCATATTTGAAGTGAAATAATGTGATGTACCTGAGTCAATGTACCAGTTACCTTCACCAACAGTATCAGTAGTAATAAGAAACCCATTTAGATTAGTACATGACTGTGCCTGAGTGGGATTGATGAAGGTGTTAAATTCTTCGACGATGTTGGTTGGTAGTTTAAATTTACATGATGATAGCAGAGAGCAGTTGTGTGTCCTGGCTTTTGACATATTTGACACCTTGGTTTAGGACTGAAATTAGATTGGTAATGGGTGGTTTGAGGATAGCCTTTAAACTTCCATTATTGTGAAGAAGAAGAGCCTGGTGGTTTGCTAAGAAGGCTGGGTTGATGAGGAGTAGAAAAATGAGAAAAAAGAGGAGAAAAGGGTGGTAAAAAATTATAATGTGTTGTAGGTTGTCTTTTTTGAAAGCTCATATGAGCAAGGATGGCTTGAAGGGAGCTCAAGGAATCATTAGCATTCTGTAGTTCTACCATTGACTCATACCTCAACAATAAGCTATAAACCTCCTCAATACTAGGACTGTCAGGTATGGTTTGTATGGCAGTCACAAATGAGTTGTATTCCTTGCTCAAACCACCAAATAAATAAATTAAATGATCTCGGTAAGAGACAGGTTCACCAATAGCAACCAGAGAGTTGCATATACCTTTAAACTTTTGAATATAATCCATTGTAGTCAGCCCATCCTTCTTGATATTTTGAAAAGATGTGCGAAGCTCTGTAATCCATGTAAATGAAGTAATAGAGTACATTTGGCCTAGACCATCCTAGATTTCCTTTACTGTACTGTATCTAACAATTTGGCCAATCATTCATTCAGTGAGAGATGCATAAATCCAGCTTATAATAAGTTGATTTACTTGCTACCATGCTGTATGGTTAGGATTGAGCATTCGAGACTATTGGTGTAACATCTCTAATTTCTTTTTAATATAGGCACATAAATATTTAATTAAGGAAATTAGAGAAGAATAAGGACTTATTAAGCAATTTTTAGATATCTAAGAGAATGTAAGCCTTAGAAATTCTTCACTTTATGTGTATGCATAGAGAATTTTTCTAACATTAAGGGAATAGGAAAAAGTGAGAAAATCGAAGTGGAAAAAAATTAGAAATATCATCTTAGAGAAGGGTGAAATTCTTGGGTAAGGAAAATAAAATTTTAGAAGTGGGTGAAGGTTTTGAAATTTCTAAAAGATGGATTAAGGGATGCCATATGGATTAAGGGAAGCCATACTAGAGTTCCTAAGTTTAACACCTCACCCCATACATTTGGGCCTCCACTTATGGACACTCCATATAGATTTTTTTCACCTCACATAAGTGTTTGGCAAGCCATATGGATGCCCTAAGTAGGATACATGACATAAAATTGGACTAGAATGGAGAGGTTAGGCCAATGACCCAAAACCCATGAAAGTGTGGCCAAGCCCTCCATTATGGATAGGAATTTCAGCCTAGCCCAAAGAAATTGGCAAGAATGAGCCCAAATCTAAGAGGGAAAAATGAGAGCCATGTGATGAAATAGTGGTGTAATAGTAAGCAATAATTACTCATTATGGGAGATGCAATAGGCAAAATTTGGCAAGTCCAACAAGTTAGGAAAATACTATTACGTGAGTGCTCCATAAGTAAGCATTATTGTCACATGGAATTGAGGCAAAAACATCCCCACCATACACACACAATTTCAACCAAGCAAGGGAGAAATCAAGGGATGGAAAATTGCCACCTAAAAATGAAAATTTATGAACCTTGAGTGAGCCAAAAGAAATGAGAAATGAATCCTAAAAATTGAGGAGATATTGCCACTTGTCTTAAGCCCATCCCACCATGATTTTCAAACACCAAATCCCCCGTTTTTCTGTGCACATTTCAGTCAAAGGAAAGGACGAGTAGACCATAATTTTTCCTTCCCCAAGAAGCAACCATATGCACCTTAATGATGACAATATGGAATGTCCCACAAGTAAGCCTTAGACCCATGATTATGAAAGGTTGACCATTTGATTTCTTTAAGCAAAACTCACCCTTAAGAATTTCAGCCAAGTGAGGGAGAAGAAAAAATAAAAACAAGGTAGAGGAGAGAAAGATAGGAGAAGAAGAAGAAATTTAGAGGACTAAGTTCTCAAGGTAAATTAGTTTAACCTCCACTTTAATCCATCTTTTCTCTTCATCTTGGGGTTTAAAACTCACCTCCTTCTTTTATTCAAGCTATTGGAAAATCCTAGGGGAGGGAAGAATCTCACCATTCCTTCAAGGGAAAACAAGAAAAAGAAACTCACTAAGTGAACTAGGGAGATTTGTAGGTAAGTTTAACAATATCCCTTTTTGAAGAAAAACTTTGAAATTTGTAATATTATTTGGGACTTTGATCCTAGGACTTTGATGATATTTTTTATAATTTGCTACTTTGATGATTGGCCATGGATGTTACTATATCTTGTTACATGTTGATCTTGTATGTGATGGATGTTTGAATGCTTAGGTTGGTATGAAATTTTTTGCATGGTTATGGCTATGGGTGGAAAACTTTTAGGGCTTTTATGCTGCTATTATGTATAGTTGAATGTGGTAAAAATGGGTGGAAGATGGTTAGATTGATAAAATAAGTATGGCCTTAAACACCTGGAAGAAGTCCATGAGAAATTTCTACTGAAAACACCCATGATATTGTATGATTCTATTTTTCTTATGAAGTGGATGATGGAATATGTTAAATTAAGTAAGAAATATAGTTAAAATGTTGACATGAGTAATCTTATGTTTAGGTAGAAATTAGGAAGAAAAATGGAAGAGGACTTAATAAAAGAAGGAATTAGAACTTTATTTGAAATGCGGGTCCCATATGAATGTACTTCTGAACTGTATTTTTTGTGACAAATTTTAAAATATGAGTACATCCATATGTTGATCTAAGAGGTCATAGGAGGTATTATCTGTTCACTAAGTTGTCAAATTCACTACACGATGTTTATATATTTTCAGATAAGGATATAGAGTTTAGTTCTTTCCCTTCAGATAGTTGACCAACAAGACGACATGATCTCTGGGTGAGCCTACTTTATTTTCATGGCTCATAGATTTTGATTTATATTGTATTTGTACTTTAGAGTATACTTTGAACACCACAGGCAGGATCCCTGCTTCTGCTGTACTTTGATGTTTATAAATTTAGTATATATATGGAAATACATATCTGTAAAAGAGTGTATTATATATGTTATGGAAAATATATGATCGTAAAATATGTGTTTCACGTGCTTTAAAATTAGGGGCGTGACAAGAGAATACTCAACCTGATCGGAGTATCTCGACATGAGAATGAGTTGATAGCCATCATATGATAAAACTATGATTTTTTTGACATGCCATGACCTTTTTAATAGTTGATCTTGCCCTTGATATGTGAAATGACTATACATGGTCATGATATTATGAAAGTAATTACTCCTGTTATACATACTATTGCTGCATGATTTTCATATGCATAGATAAAGTACATTCATGAGGCCCGATATATTTTTGCTGTAGCTTATACAGCTGAACATAATATAATGACTAATATTATTAATGAATATGATTTATTGTTGAATCTACTAGAATTTAATGCCCACTATATTTCTATGTTATGTTTAGATAATTAGATATGCAGATTTTCACCATGACTCTTGCTTTTGCTTTGCATTGGGTCAAATTGCCCTACCTTGGGCAAGTGTCGATTATATGTAATGTATCTATTGTAGACATAACTGAGATTCTGGTGGAGGTGCCACCTTCTGCACTGGTGTCCCCGAAAGTAGTTGACGAGGATGACTAGGACATAAACCTATGTCTTTGACTTTTTGTATGGGTGCTTTTGACTAACCACACCCAGATGCTAATTGTATTTTTGATATGGTGTTGGGTGTCTTCCTACTTTTGATATGTTTCAGGTAACACCCAGATACCGATAATGTATGTATATGAACTCCCAATAGCATCAATGTTAATGAAAGACTTTAAATCTTAATTATGCTTGACTAAATTAATTGAACACTATGAGATAAATAATTAGAAGTAAAGAGATAATCACTTTATTAGATAGTGTATTGATATATAAAAAAATAGAGTCGTTACAGTTGGTCTATGTACTTCGGTAGAGAGGAATGATCTCCTTCAATATATTCTTCTAATTCATTGGTGATAATGATATTTAAGAGCTGATGTTTCCAAATGAGATAGTTATTATCATTAAGCTTCACCGTGAGAGATTAATTAACAGATGGTAGGTTAGGTAAACTAGCAAATGGGTTGTGTGCATTTTAGGTAGTGTTGATTTGGGTGGGTGATTGATTTGGGTGAATGATGCTTGATGCAGAAGAATAAGGATAGGTAGCCATTAAAGAAGTATTGATGCTTTGATACCAAATTAGAAAACCAAAGTTATAGAAAATAGGGAAGAAGAAAGAGAGAGAGAGAGAAGAAGAAGAAGAAGAAGAAGAAGAAGAAGAAGAAGAAGAAAAAGGTTGTTGCAGGAAAATGCTTTTGTAATATATTTCGTATATTGTACAATAGAGCAATTAGAAATATATACACGATACATCTAACAAACTATTACACATGTTGCTATATTACAGGAGAAGACCCATCGGCAAGGATTACACCTCTTATCAAGGCCCAGGTCGTCCACGCTGCATGGATTCATGAATAGTGTCACTATGGCTTTGTTTAATAGTGGCTTGTATCGCATTCTTCACTATCTTCACTATGAGATCTACCTCAAAAGCCCCCAGTCTGCCTCCAAAGCGTCCAACAAATGTGTTTTATTATTTATTCTGATACAATTGTATCTAATGCTAGAGGAATTATATGAGTTATTTTATAAAATGAATTTTCATTTTTCTTTCAAAATTTTTGGTAATAATATTTTCTTATTAGTTGCACTCTATGTCATGCTAAAATATACACACAGAGACTATATGCCCTATACCCGAATTGAATCCGAATTAAAGAATAGGATGTCCTTGACCCTGTAACATCCTTAATTTCATTTCATTTATTAATAAAGGTACATAAATATTTAATATAACATCCATAATTTCGTTTCTTTTATTAATAAAGGTACATAAATAAAATTTTTAGATATATAATAAATATAGTCCTTAGAAATTCTTCACCTTATGTGTATGCATAGAAAATGTTTCTAACATTAAGGGAATAGATAAAAAGAGAAAACCTAATAGGAAAAATTAGAAATAACATACTAAAGAGAGGAGAAATTCTTGGGTAAAGAAGATAAATTTTTTGTGAAGTAAGTAAAGGTCTTAAAATTTCAAGAATATTGGATTAGGATAATTTTTCCTAATTCAAGAGTTAGAGTTATTAAATTTAACATCTCCACCCATAAATTGGACTTTCACCTATGGACACATCATATAGAGTTTTTCTATTTCACATGAATTTCTAGCAAGCCAATAGGATAGCCCAAGTAAGAAATAAAACATAGACTTAGACTAGGATATAGAAGTTGGACCGATAGTCCAAAAATATGAATATGTGATCAAGCCCTTCATGAAAGGTAGAATTTCAACCAAAGCAAAAGAAATGGGTAAGAATGAGCCCAAATCCAAGAAGAAGAAAAATAAGAATTATGTGAGAAAATAGTAGAGTAATAATAATCAAGATTAGATCACATGGCATTAAAACAAAATATGTATATCCTACATTCATAATTTCAACAAGTAGGTAATAATACATGGCTTTAGGATAAAATATCTATATCCTATATTCATAATTTCAACAAGTGGGTAATAATACATAGTATTATGACAAAATATCCTTATCCTACACAAATAATTTCAGCTAAGTAAGAGAGATTCAAGAGCTGAAAATTTACCACCTAAAAAGGCAAACCTATCATACTTGATTAAGACAAAAGAAAAAGGAAATGAATCCCTAAATCAAAGGGATCTTGTCCCTTGTCTTAAGAACATTTTAACATGATTTTCAAAATACAAATCTCCTTTTGCTATGCATATCTTGACTAAGGGAGAGGAAGACAAGAACATGAATTGTTTTTTTCCAAAAAATAACTAAGTGCATCTTAATTGTGATAAGGTAAATCCATGGTTATAAAAGTTGAACTACATGATAGTCTATTTAAGCAAAACCCACCCTTATAACATTATAATTTCGTCTAAGTGAGGGGGAGGAAAAACATAAGCAAGGTAGAGTGAGGAAAGGAGAGAAAGAGAGGAGAAGAGAGGAAGAAAGAGGAAGGAGAAGTTTAGAGGACTAAGTACTCAAGGTAAATTAGTTTAATTTCCACTTGAATCTATCTTTCTTCTTCATTCTTGGGGTTCAAAAACTCACCTTCCTTCTCTTATTTAACCTGCTAGAAAAGTTAAGGGAAGGGAGGAATCTTGCTACTTCCTTTAAGAGGGAACAAGAAAAAGAATTCACTAAGTGAGTTAGGGAGATCTTTAAGTAAGTTTAACAATATTTTTTTTAGAAAAACTTTGAAATTAGAAACATTTATATGGGATTTTGATCCTAGAACTTTAATAAAATTTACTATATTTGTTACCTGGATGATTGGCCATGGATGTTGTTATATCTTGTTATATGTTGATCTTGCAAGTGATGTATGTTTGAATACTTAAGTTGGTGTGGAAAGTTTTGCATAGGTATGGCTATGGGTAATAAAATTTTAAGATTTTTATGCTGCTATTTTGTATATTTAAATGTGGTGAAAATTAATAAAATATGATTAGATGTAAATTAAGAAGAAAATGGTAGAGGACATAATAAAATGATGAACTAAAACCTTAGAAAAGGTTTGGTTAGGAAACTAAATTTCGGAGTAACTAGGGAAGTTTTTATTTTTCAAATTTTTAGAAGAATTAATTAATAATTAAAAGAAATAGTTAATATGAGTAATATAGATATATGGCTCACGGATATTTAGCCACTGGAATAACTCAATTTGGAGTCCATATGAGGTAGATATGGTCAGATTAGTAAACAGTGGTCAGAAAATGGTTAACCAGAGAAGAATATGTTATGAAAGATTTTGTGTTTGAATTTCTGGGAACATTATGTAGGAAATTAAAATAACTGGTTAACATAAAAAAATAGATATATTTCTCACGAAAATTTATCTACTGGAATCACTCAATTTGGAGTTCATATACGGGAGATATGGTCAGATTAGTAAGTAAAAGTTAGAATCTACCCGAGAAGAAATAACGTTTAACTTGAGGGAGTAATATCACCAAGATTCTTTAAGATTTCACTAAAATGTTAAACATAATAGTTTTAGATAATTATTTTATCTTTAATTGCACACCAAGATTATCTAAATCAGAGTTAAAATGAAGGAATTATGATCTGATTAATAAGAAAAGGTCAGGTAGGACAAAAACCCGCATCAGGGAATAACACAACATAGAGCATGGCCGTGTTCCAAGGCATGGTCAGGCCGTGTTTTGTGCTGAAAAAGTCATTTTGAAGCCTAAAGCATGGATGTTCTACAAGAAATGGCCAAGCCATATTATATGACACATTTAGGCCGTGTTAGAAGTTGGTAAAGTTTATTTTCAACATTTTTCTACTATAAATGAACCTCATTAATTATAGGATATTAATAGAAACCAAATTGAAGAAGAATGCCATATTAAATTTATGAGAACATGTGTTGGAAATGATATAAGTAGAAGAAAAGTGACTAGAGGTCAAGCATAAAGAAAATGAAGAGATACAAATAATATTTAAAAAAATAAGAAGAATCTTATAAATGAAAATAATAAATGACTAGTGTATGTCATAGCCATTGTCATTGCATGAACTCCTTACCATCTTAAATGTATAATTTTGACATAGAAATATTTTATAAAGTGATATTTGAAACAATTATATTCATGTCATGATTACCAATGATTTTTGGTAATGATTATATTTTGATAAAAAATTATGACATGTGAGTATAATGAACATACTTGTTATTAAAATCATATTTTTTACTATTAATGAGAAAAGAAAAGAAAAGAAATAAGCACGGTCACATGACGGTCTGTGTGGTGCACCAGTAGGGGACGCCATACCAACGGCTATGGTTATGTTAATGAGAAAAGAAAGAGAAAGTGTGCCATGTCAGACGAAGCGAGAAAAATCCGTACCGGAGAGTAGAAAGTACTCACCCTGATTGGGGTAGTTTAATATAAAAATAAGTTGATAGCAATCATATAGTAATTTGAAAATAGTTATTCATGCCATATATGTTATTACTATATAATTTTCATGTGCATAGATAAAGTGCATTCATGTGACCTAAGATATTTGTTGTAGCTTATACAGATGAACATGACATGATGATCTATATTGATGATAATTGTGATTTATTTTGAACCTACTAGGATTTAATTCTCATTATATTTCCATATCATGTTCAGAAAACTAATTTTGCAAATTTTTTTTGACTCTAACTCTTAGTGTACATTAGATCGAATTACTCTATGTTGGGCATATCTCAGAAATTAATAAGGTGTTTGTGGTTGAATTGGCTAAGATCCCGATGAAGGTGCAACCACCCGCACCTGTATTCTCAGAACTGGTCAATATGAATGAATAAGATGTAGACATATATATGTTTGATTTGTGTATGGATGTTGTTAATTAATGATGTGTAAACCTTAATTATACTTGGTTAAATTAATTGAATGTTATTATGAGTTAAATATAGGTAATGACTTCATGGGACTTTGTAAAAAAATTATATATATGTATATATGTAAAAAAAAATGGAGTTGTTACAGACCCTACCTCATTTCTACTTAATTCTTCATTAATCCTCCCTAAAGGAAAGCCAAAATTGAGACCATAATGACATCATACACTATCACTGGACATGAATTTGATGTAATTAGGTATCTTGTTATTGATATCAATTACATTTCGTAATATTCAAAAATTCAATCTTATGAGCCCTTAATTTTTTCATGAAATTTTTGTGGGATATTATATTGTACACAATAACACTGCATAGTTGATTTATTAATTAATGGAATTCAAGATGTTAATGATGGATATTATTACATATCCAGTATTAAATTTAAAACACAGTTCTTAATTTTGGAGTACGAAAAATATTGCTTATTTTTTATTTCCATTAATTTAAAAAATCTTCAACGTGTTCATGTTTAGAATAAATATTTCTCTCTTTATCTTCTTGACAAAAACTTTTCATATAGGAATATAATTTACTCAATAGATCGGAGAAAAACAACCCTTTATGTTTTTTTTATTAACAGGTATTCATCTATCATAGATTGTCTCTCTTTGATCCTATATTGATTCATTATATATGTACTAAACTAAAATTAACAAGGTGGAACTTATCAAATTGATCATTTATTAATAAATTTTCAGTTTATATTTTTAAATTGATATTCAATTTGTTTTGTTAAACTAAAATATTTCAATAAATTATACCTTATAATTCTAACAATTAATGGTCCAAAAGAAACAAATTAAGAAATAAGTGAAAATAATGTGTTATGAATTCATCTATTGTGGATGCCTATTTAGTTTTTTAACTCCCAAAATAATGAATATTATAAATACATTCATTATTATGAGTATCCTTTTATTTTTTTAACTTCTAAAACCATTGAATCTCACTCATTCTTCTTGGCATTTGGGTTATTTACATTTATGATTGTATGCCTATAAATAGAGGTTTCTATGAAGCAATGGAAGAAGGACATTTTCTTCTCTATGTGTTATTTCTCTTTAAGTGTCTTTACATTATATTTCCTCCTTGTGTAAAATTTCATTTACAACACGTTATCAGCACGAATTTGCTCTTGGCCATTCATTTTCAAATCACAAGGAAGAAACTTTATTGTGTTCCCAATGTCATTAGAGTATCTGAGGTATTTTGTAATATTATCTGTGACACCTTATTGTGTAGCCCATTTTCTCTATTCACCTATTTGTAATATGTCTTTATTACATGTCTTAGTTGAAATCATAGCTTAATGTAACATCATCCCTGAGTTGGCTAGATCTTTTAATTGTTCCTTAAAAAAATTGTTTGTAAATTCTAAATTGAGTCTTGTGCATTTTGTATGAGTCAGGGGCATCTAAGAAAAATTGTGATTGAAATATGTATTGATAGCTGCCTTATTCATGTATTTGGATGTATTTATAACCCTTATGTTAATTATTTAATTAACAACTTTGACTGATGAGTTTAAAGAAGATCATATAATGATTTACAACTTTTGATATTCTTCAAAGCATTTCTTAAGGCATTGTTTAGACCTTAGAAACTTTATAGTATAATGCTAGAATTTATATTAATTAATTTTCAAGTCATTGCCATCTTTTAGTTTATACTGGTATTGTCCATTTATTATATTTTAAAGTAGAAGTGGTGTATCCTTTAAGTAGGTAACCTGAGGGTTAACATTGTCCTTATAGGCATTAAGAAGATATTTCTAATTATGCTCTTATTTGTGTTTTAAATAGGTTGGGTGATCTATTAATTAGCTTTATACTTATTCATGAGATTTGATGGTTAATTGCCTACTTTACTAAATAATTTGTGAAATGTGAAACTCTTCTTGGCATTCACTTTATCTCTTTCTAAATTAGTTAGATCCTATGTTATGGTTATTTATCGCTTGCATCCATATAGTGCCATTTTATACCACCAAATTTATATTGTGCTTAGCTACTTGGAAAATGGTTCTTTTAATGCACTGTTCACAATTTACAAATTTCTTGTGTTAAGTCTTGTATATATAAAAGAAGTATTAGCGAACATGCTACAATAAACCAGAAATTTATTGTTTAAAAAACTTTTACTATTTAACATGGCCGATTAGGGCATCCTGAATCAATAATGATACAAAAAATTATTGAAAATTCACATGGGCACCTATTGAAAAACTTGAAGTTTTTTAACCTAATGAATTCTTATGTGCTACTTATTTTCAAGGTAAATTGAATGTTAAGCCATCACTAGCTAAAGTTAGAACTGAATCTCCAACATTTCTGGAACGTATACATGGTGATATATGTGGACCTATTCATCCTACATATGGGCCATTTAGATATTTTATGGTATTAATAGACGCATCCAGTCTACGGTCTCATGTGTGTTTACTATTAACCCGTAATCTAGCGTTTGTAAGATTACTTATTCAAATAATTCGATTAAGAGTACAATTTCCATATTATACAATTAAATCCATTCGCCTTGATAATGCTAGTGAATTCTCTTCACAAGTTTTCAATGACTATTGTATGTCGATTGGCATAAATGTTGAACATACTGTTGTTCATGTTCATACACAAAATGGGTTAGCTGAATCATTTATTAAGCAACTTCAATTAATAGGTAGATCCTTGCTTATGCAAACAAAGCTCTCTGTTTTTGTTTGGGGACGTGCAATTTTATTTGCAACAACACTAGTACAATAAGTTATCATAAATATTTCCCTTTACAATTGGCTTATAGTCATGAGCTAAATATTTCCTATCTCATAATTTTTAGGTGTGCGGTATATGTTTCAATAACTCCAACACAACACATTAAGATAGGTTCTCAAAGGAGATTAGGAATATATGCTGGATATGATTCTTCTTCTATTATAAGATATCTTGAGCCAATGACAAGAGATGTATTTACGACACATTTTGCCAATTGCCATTTTGATGAACTAGTCTTCCCAACATCAAGGGGAGAAAATGAAACACAGTAAGTTAAAGAAATTACATGGAATACTTCGTCATTCTTGCACAAGACAATGTAAACTTGAAGTTCAAAAGATAATTCATTTATAAAGTATAGCAAATCAACCACTAGATGTATTTACTGACTTAAAGAGAGTGACCAAGTCACAAATACCAGCTGTAAATACTCCTGTACAGATTGATATCCCCGAGGGACAATCCGTTAGTAAAATTACTAGCGAGTCTAAAGCACGTCAAAAGCGTAATAGAACAATCGGTTCAAAAGATAAAAATCCCCATAAAAAGAAAGAAACGATTATTCAAGATCAATCTATTAAAGAAATAGATGCTCTTGAAGAGAATAGAGACATAACAAACAAAGTACTTCTAGAAGAAGTTCAAGTACTTGAAATTGATGAAAATGAAGAGATCTCAATAAATTATGTATCTACGGGAAAACGATTAAATCGAAAAGAAACAGGTGTTGACAATATTTTTGTGTATATAGTAGCGCTTAATATTTTGAATGATAATGATGATTATGAACTTACATCTGTCAATGAGTGTTGATGTAGATGTGATTGGCCAAAATGGAAAGACGCAATTCAAGCAGAATTGAATTCACTTAAAAACCGTGAGGTATTTGGATCTATAGTTCAAACACCTGAAGGTGTAATACCCGTTGGGTATAAATGAGTATTTGTATATAAAAGAAATGAGAAAAATAAAATTGTGAGGTACATAGCACGACTTGTTGCATAAAGTTTTTCACAAAGACTTGGAATTGATTATAATTTCGCATATTCTCATGTGGTAGATGCAATTATATTTCGGTATCTCATTAGTCTAGCAGTACATAAAAAACTTGATATGTGTCTTAAGGATGTTGTTACAGCCTATTTATATGGCTTATTTGATAGTGACATATATATATATATATATATATATATATATATATATATATGTCACTATCAAGTATATATATATATAAATTCTAGAAGGATTTAAGATGCTTGAAGTATATAATTCAAAATCTCATAAACTTTATTTAATTAAATTACAAATATCTTTATATAGATTAAAACAGTCTGAACGAATGTGGTATAACCGTCTCAATAAATATTTGTTAAATTATGGTTACAAGAATGACCATATATTTCCATGTATTTTTATAAAGAAAGCAAATTTAGGATTTTTTATTATTATGGTGTATGTTGATGATTTAAATATTATTGAAACTCCTGAAGAGATAATGAAGGCAGTAGAGTGTTTGAAAAAAGAGTTTGAAACGAAAGATCTTGGAAAAACAAAATTTTGTCTTAACTTACAATTTGAGCATTTGAGAAATGAAAACTTTTTTTTATTAATAAACTTATACATAAAAAGTCCTTAAAAAAGTTTACATGGACAAAGCACATCCATTAAATACCCCAATGGTTGTTCGCTCACTTAATGTGAAACAAGATTTTTCTGACCTCGAGATAATAATGAAGAAGTTCTTGGTCCTGAAGTACCATATCTTAGTGCAATTAGTGCACTGATGTATCTTGTAAATAATACAAGGCTTGATATATCTTTTGATGTCAGCCTTTTAGCTATTTTTAGCTCCTGTCCAACGCGAAGAGATTGGAATGAAATTAACATGTCTTTCAATATCTCCAAGGTATTATTGATATGGGATTGCTATATACAAATGGATCTAGACCACAACTCATTGGTTATACAGATGTTAGATGTTTATTTAATCCACACAAGGCTTAATCTCAAATAGGCTATTTATTTACATATGGTGATACAGCTATATCATAGTGTTCTATAAAATAAACACTTGCTGCTACTTCTTCAAACAATGCAGAAATTATAGCAGTTCATGAAGTAAGTCGTGAATATATTTGGTTGAGATCCATGACTCAACAAATCTGAGAGACATGTAGACTATTTTTTGGAAAGGGGACTTCAACTATACTATATGAAGATAATACTGCATGTATAGCTCAGTTGAAAGAATGATATATTAAAGGAGATAAAACAAAACATATCTCATCACATTTTTTTTCACTCATGAACTTCAAAAGATTGGTGATATTGACATACAACAAATTCGTTCAAATAATAATTTAGCATATTTATTCACCAAAGCCTTACCTACTTTAACATTTGAAAGACTAGTATATAAAATTGGGATGCGTCGACTCAGAGATATTCAATGATACTGTGAACATTTTAATAATAAATATGTACTATTTTTCCTTCACTAGGGTTTTTTTTCCACTAGATTTTTATCTAGTACGGTTTTAATGAGGCATATTCCTTGTAAAATGGACATCCAATGGGGAGTGTTATGAATTCATATATAATGGATGTCCATTTAGTTTCTCAACTCTCAAAATAATAAATATTATAAATACATTTATTTTTATGAGTGTCCTTTTATTTTTACAACTCATAAGCCATTGAATCTCATTCATTCTCCTTGACTTTTGAGTTATTTACATTTATGATTGTATGCTTATAAATAGAAACTTTTATGAAGTAATGGAAGAAGAAGAACATTTTCTTCTCTATGTGTTATTTCTCTCTAAGTGTCTTTATATTCTATTTTCTCATTGTGTAAAATTTCATTTACAACAGTCGTTATCTTATAAAATGAAAATTGAATCTCCAACGACACATGGTTGACTAACTTTTTTTATATATATATTTTTAACATGGCTTTATATGGCCTCTCACTATTTTTTACCTCCTTCAAGAATAATTTATATATCTTGATTGCACCAAGTATACCTAAAATTAAAATTTTCTTGTGGATGATGAATACATCGTATTGTTACTTTTCCTTTTTTTTTTCTCCTCTTTTTTAATCCTATTTTTATTCGATTTGGGAAAGTAAGCTTGTGTGCATATTAAATTTTTTCACTCTTCAAATCTTAGTTATTCTCATAATTGTTGCATAAAATATGTAACAAAGAAAAACAATGATACTCTACTAAGGATAAAATAAATATAGACGCAAATTAAGAGGAGCGAAGACGAAGGGTTGCCAAAGGTGGAAAATGAGCGCTAAAGAATATTTTATTTTTGTTATCATTCCTTTCTATTTCATCAACCATATTTATTTTACTTATTTATATTTTACAAATATAAACCTAATATTATTCATTTTTTTAAATTTCAATTATTGAAAATTAAATATAAATTTAACTCGTTACATGACAAAAATGAATTAAATATGAATACTATTTAAGATAATTACAAAATATTATTGCTAAAGAAATTAAATTAATTTCAACTTTAATTAGAATTAATTAAGTTACAAATAAAAAATTATAATCAAAGACCAATTAACTCAGTTCGTTAGAGCGTCGTGCTAATAATACGAAGGTCACAGATTGAAGACCTGCATGGGCCATTCTAAAGTTATTTTTCTTTCTTTTTAATTTTCTTATTCATTTTGTTATATTCAACTGGCTTAAAATATTAAAAATATATTATTTAGATATGAATCTAACATTCAATTAATATAAAATCAAAATTTATTTTATTGTGAGTGACATTTTATTATTTATTTTAAAACATTTTTATCTCAACTTAGTGGAATTATATGAATTATATTGAAATATAAATATGCATTTGTGTTGCTCAAAATTTCTAAAATAGAATTATATTGAATATGAATACTAATTAAGATAATTAAAAATTATTATTGGTTAAGTAATTAAAATTTTCAATATGAAATTAGAATTAATTAAGTTACAAATAATAAATTATCATCCACGGCCTATTAACTTAGTTAGTTAGAGCCTTGTGCTAATAACGCGAAGGTCGCAGGTTCGAAACTGCATGGGCCATTTTTAAGTTATTTTTTCTTCTTTCTTATATTCTTATTCATGTTGTTAAATTCAACTAGTTTAAAATGTTAAAATTATATTATTTAGATATGATTGTAAGATGCAATTAATATAAAATAAAATTTATTTTATTGTGAGTGACATTTTGTTATTTATTTTAATACATTTTTATACCAACCTAGTGGAATTATATGAATTATAATGTAATATATATTTGCATTTGTGTTGTTCAAAATTTCTAATATAGAATTATATTGTTGAAATATATTTAATATAAATACTAATTAAGATAATTACAAATTATTATTGGTTAAGTAATTAAATTTTTTTCAATTTGAAATTAGAATTAATTAAGTTAAGAATAATAAATTATCATCCATGACCTATTAGCTCATTTAGTTAGAGCGTCATGCTAATAACGCGAAAGTCGCAGGTTCGAGACCTGCATGGGCCATTTAAATTATTTTTCTTTTTTCTTATTTTTTTATTCATGTAATATTCAACTGGTTTAAAATGTTAAAATTATATTATTTAGATATGATTGTAACATACAATTTATGTAAAATGAACTTTATTTTATTGTGAGTGATATTTTATCATTTATTTTAATACATTTTTATCCCAACTTAGTGAAATTATATGAATTATAATGTAATATAGATTTGCATTTGTGTTGTTCAAAATTTCTAATATAGCATTATATTGTTGATATATATTTAATATAAATACTAATTAAGATAATTACAAATTATTATTGGTTAAGTAATTAAATTTTTTTCCATTTGAATTAGAATTAATTAAGTTACGAATAATAAATTATCATCAACGCTCTATTAGCTCAGTTAGTTAGAGCGTCGTGCTAATAACGCGAAAGTTGCAGGTTCGACACCTGCATGGGCCATCTAAAATATTTTTTCTGCTTTCTTATATTTTTATTCATGTAATATTCAACTGGTTTAAAATGTTAAAATTATATTATTTAGATATGATTGTAACATGCAATTTATGTAAAATGAACTTTATTTTATTGTGAGCGACATTTTATTATTTATTTTAATACATTATTATCCCAACTTAGTGGAATTATATGAATTATAATGTAATATAGATTTACATTTGTGTCGTTCAAAATTTCTAATATAGAATGATAAAGTTGAAATATATTTAATATAAATACTAATTAAGATAATTACAAATTATTATTGGTTAAGTAATTAATTTTTTTTCAATTTGAAATTAGAATTAATTAAGTTACAAATAATAAATTATCATCCATGGCCTATTAGCTCAGTTGGTTAGAGCGTCGTGCTAATAACGCGAAGGTCGCAGGTTCGAGACCTGCATGGGCCATTTTTAAGTTATTTTTCTTTCTTTCTTATTTTCTTATTCATGTTGTTATATTCAACTAGTTTAAAATGTTAAAATTATATTATTTAGATGTGATTGTAACATGCAATTAATGTAAAATAAAATTTATTTTATTGTGAGTGACATTTTATAATTTATTTCAATACATTTTTATCCCAACTTAGTGGAATTATATGAATTATAATGTAATATAGATTTGCATTTGTGTTGTTTAAAATTTCTAATATAGAATTATATTGTTGAAATACATTTTATATAAATACTAGTTAAGATAATTACAAATTATTATTGGTTAAGTAATTAAATTTCTTTCAATTTAAAATTAGAATTAATTTAGTTACAAATAATAAATTATCATCCACGGCCTATTAGCTCAGTTTGTTAGAAAGTCGTGCTAATAAAGCGAAGGTCATAGGTTTGAAATTGCATGGGCCATTTTTAAGTTATTTTTTCTTCTTTCTTATATTCTTATTCATGTTGTTATATTCAACTGGTTTAAAACATTAAAATTATATTATTTAGATATGACAGTAACATGCAATTAATATAAATTGAAATTTATTTTATTGTGAGTGACATTTTATTATTTATTTTAATACATTTTTATCCCAACTTAGTGGAATTATATGAATTATAATGTAATATAGATTTGCATTTGTGTTGTTCAAAATTTCTAATATAGAATTATATTGTTGATATATATTTAATATAAATACTAATTAAGATAATTACAAATTATTATTGGTTAAGTAATTAATTTTTTTTCAATTTGAAATAAGAATTAATTAAGTTACAAATAATAAATTATCATTAACGGCCTATTAGCTCAGTTGGTTAGAGCGTTGTGCTAATAACGCGAAAGTCGCAGGTTCGAGACCTGCATGGGCCATTTAAATTGTTTTTTCTTCTTTCTTATTTTTTTATTCATGTAATATTCAACTGGTTTAAAATGTTAAAATTATATTATTTAGATATGTTGCAACATGCAATTTATGTAAAATGAACTTTATTTTATTGTGAGTGACATTTTATTATTTATTTTAATACATTTTTATCCCAACTTAGTGGAATTATATGAATTATAATGTAATATAGATTTGCATTTGTGTTGTTCAAAATTTCTAATATAGCACTATATTGTTGATATATATTTAATATAAATACTAATTAAGATAATTACAAATTATTATTGGTTAAATAATTAAATTTTTTTCAATTTGAAATTAGAATTAATTAAGTTACAAATAATAGATTATCATCAACGGCCTATTAGCTCAGTTGGTTAGAGCGTCATGCTAATAACGCGAAAGTCGCATGTTCGAGACCTGCATGAGCCATTTAAATTGTTTTTTTTCTTCTTTCTTATTTTTTTATTCATGTAATATTCAACTGGTTTAAAATGTTAAAATTATATTATTTAGATATGATTGTAACATGCAAATTATGTAAAATGAACTTTATTTTATTGTGAGCGACATTTTATTATTTATTTTAATACATTTTTATCCCAACTTAGTGGAATTATATGAATGATAATGTAATATAGATTTGCATTTGTGTTGTTCAAAATTTCTAATATAGAATTATATTGTTGAAATATATTTAATATAAATACTAATTAAGATAATTACAAATTATTATTGGTTAAGTAATTAAATTTTTTTCAATTTGAAATTAGAATTAATTTAGTTACAAATAATAAATTATCATCCATGGCCTATTAACTCAGTTGGTTAGAACGTCGTGCTAATAACGCGAAGGTCGCAGGTTCGAGACATGCATGGGCCATTTTTAAGTTATTTTTCTTTCTTTCTTATTTTTTTATTCATGTTGTTATATTCAACTAGTTTAAAATGTTAAAATTATATTATTTAGATATGATTGTAACATGCAATTAATGTAAAATAAAATTTATTTGCATTTTTGTTGTGTGACATTTTATTATTTATTTCAATACATTTTTATCCCAACTTAGTGGAATTATATGAATTATAATGTAATATAGATTTGCATTTTTGTTGTGTAAAATTTCTAATATAGAATTATATTGTTGAAATATATTTTATATAAATACTAGTTAAGATAATTACAAATTATTATTGGTTAAGTAATTAAATTTTTTTCAATTTAAAATTAGAATTAATTTAGTTACAAATAATAAATTATCATCCACGGCCTATTAGCTTAGTTTGTTAGAGGGTCGTGCTAATAACGCAAAGGTCATAGGTTTGAAATTGCATGGGCCATTTTAAAGTTATTTTTTCTTCTTTCTTATATTCTTATTCATGTTGTTATATTCAACTGGTTTAAAACATTAAAATTATATTATTTAGATGTGACTGTAACATGTAATTAATATAAAATGAAATTTATTTTATTGTGAGTGACATTTTATTATTTATTTTAATACATTTTTATCCCAACTTAGTGGAATTATATGAATTATAATGTAATATAGATTTGCATTTGTGTTGTTCCAAATTTCTAATATAGAATTATATTGTTGATATATATTTAATATAAATACTAATTAAGATAATTACAAATTATTATTGGTTAAGTAATTAATTTTTTTTCAATTTGAAATAAGAATTAATTAAGTTACAAATAATAAATTATTATTAACGTCCTATTAGCTCAGTTGGTTAGAGCGTCGTACTAATAACGCGAAAGTTGCTGGTTCGAGGCTTGCATGGGCCATTTAAATTGCTTTTTCTTCTTTCTTATTTTTTTATTCATGTAATATTCAACTGGTTTAAAATGTTAAAATTATATTATTTATATATGATTGTAACATGCAATTTATGTAAAATGAACTTTATTGTATTGTGAGTGACATTTTATTATTTATTTTAATACATTTTTATCCCAACTTAGTGGAATTATATGAATTATAATGTAATATAGATTTGCATTTGTGTTGTTCAAAATTTCTAATATAGAATTATATTGTTGAAATATATTTAATATAAATACTAATTAAGATAATTACAAATTATTATTGGTTAAGTAATTAAATTTTTTTCAATTTGAAATTAGAATTAATTAAGTTACAAATAATAAATTATCATCCATGGCCTGTTAGTTTAGTTGGTTAGAGCGTCGTGCTAATAACGCGAAAGTCGCAGGTTCGAGACCTGCATGGGCCATTTAAATTGTTTTTTCTTCTTTCTTATTTTTTTTATTCATGTAATATTCAACTGGTTTAAAATGTTAAAATTATATTATTTAGATATGATTGTAACATGCAATTAATGTAAAATGAAATTTATTTTATTGTGAGTGACATTTTATTATTTATTTTAATACATTTTTATCCCAACCTAGTGGAATTATATGAATTATAATGTAATATAGATTTGCATTTTTGTTGTTCAAAATTTCTAATATAGAATTATATTGTTGAAATATATTTTATATAAATACTAGTGAAGAAATTACAAATTATTATTGGTTAAGTAATTAAATTTTTTTCAATTTAAAATTAGAATTAATTTAGTTACAAATAATAAATTATAATCCACGGCCTATTAGCTCAGTTTGTTAGAGGGTCGTGCTAATATCACGAAGGTCATAGGTTTGAAACTGCCTGGGCCATTTTTAAGTTATTTTTTCTTCTTTCTTATTTTCTTATTCGTGTTGTTATATTCAACTGGTTTAAAATGTTAAAATTATATTATTTAGATATGACTGTAACATGTAATTAATATAAAATGAAATTTATTTTATTGTGAGTGACATTTTATTATTTATTTTAATACATTTTTATCCCAACTTAGTGGAATTATATGAATTATAATGTAATATAGATTTGCGTTTGTGTTGTTCAAAATTTCTAATATAGAATTATGTTGTTGATATATATTTAATATAAATACTAATTAAGATAATTACAAATTATTATTGGTTAAGTAATTAATTTTTTTTCAATTTGAAATTAAATTAATTAAGTTACGAATAAGAAATTATTATCAACGGCCTATTAGCTCAATTGGTTAGAGCGTCGTGCTAATAACGCGAAAGTCGCAGGTTCGAGACCTGCATGGGCCATTTAAATTGTTTTTTCTTCTTTCTTATTTTTTTATACGTGTAATATTCAACTGGTTTATAATATTAAAATTATATTATTTAGATATGATTGTAACATGCAATTTATGTAAAATGAACTTTATTTTATTGTGAGTGACATTTTATTATTTATTTTAATACATTTTTATCCCAACTTAGTGGAATTATATGAATTATAATGTAATATAGATTTGCATTTGTGTTGTTCAAAATTTCTAATATAGAATTATATTGTTGAAATATATTTAATATAAATACTAATTAAGATAATTACAAATTATTATTGGTTAAGTAATTAATTTTTTTTCAATTTGAAATTAGAATTAATTAAGTTACAAATAATAAATTATCATCCATGGCCTATTAGTTCAGTTGGTTAGAGCGTCGTGCTAACAACGCGAAGGTTGCAGGTTTGAGACCTGCATGGGCTGTTTTTAAGTTATTTTTCTTTCCTTTTTATTTTCTTATTCATTTTGTTATATTCAACTGGTTTAAAATGTTAAAAATGTATTATTTAGATATGATTGTAACATGCAAATAATATAAAATGAAATTTATTTTATTGTGAGTGACATCTTTTTATTTGTTTTAATTCATTTTTATCTCAACTTAGTGGAATTATATGAATTGTATTGTAATATAGATTTTCATTTGTGTTGTTCAAAATTTTTATTCATAAAAATAATTTATTATAATTATGTACATTTGCTAGGAAGTGGATGATCTCATCTTTTGTGGGTATTAAGTTAGTGTCACATGGAGTCTTAGCGAACTTTGGATTTCTTTCTAATAAGTTTTGTAACTTTTCACAATAATGACACCGGTAAATATATGTTATTCATTGTCCTTAAAAATGTTTTCATTCCCTATTTCATGTTGTCCTTAAACGGTCTTTATGTCTAGAGTCCTATACAAGGACCTTTCCTACTCAATAAAATGGCTAGAGATTATAGTGTATGAAATAGTTATTGAAAAAATAATCTCTTGGTGATTATTCATCCCTCTTTTGTTATCTTATTATCTCTATTTTCTTTTGTTTACAACACATCATCAAGACGAGACATCAGTATTTTTTTTATCACTTCAAGATAAGAAATGCATTTTTTTTCTTTTGAATATTATTTTTAAGTTTGGATTTTGTGTGTTGATTTTATGCTTTTATTTTCATTTTTTTCTTCTTATGCAAAATATAGGCAAAAAAAGGGATAGTAAAAAAAAAAGAAGAAGAATGCTTATTATAAGTGTGTGATATTTGTATAAAAAGTCCGTATTTTAATTGTTTAAGTTTTTATTCTAATTATACTTTTTCTTCTTCTTATGGTTTCCACTTACAATGTCAAATTTCATAGTTTTGAAATGAAAAGTACCTTAATGCCATGAATCTTGGAAATATTATCAAAGCAGAAAATCAAACTCCCTAAAGGATCTCGCAAAAGCAATGTTTTTTTTCATCATCACTTAAATGAAGAATTGAAAATGAAATTTTTACCATATTGAGGACCCATAGTCCATTCGAATAATTTAAAGAAGAGATGAGCACAAAATATATAGTTATTCTTCCGAAAGCTCATTATAGGTGGATGAATTTAGGGCTGTAAGATTTTAAAACTCTAAATGAATATAACTCAAACTTATTCAAAATTAGCTTTCAATTGAAGTTTTATTACAAAAAAATATTATACTATTCATGCCTCAAAAGTGCTCCACTAGTAGAAACATTGAGAGAGAAACATTGAGAGAATATATTTATAAAATATTTTAAATTAATTTATAGTTTATTTGTGATCAAGTAAAACAATGATATGTTGATGAAAACTCAACAATCTCGTCAAACTGGATTAGCTTCATTTTCTGAAGTGAATATGACATCTATTAATCCTACTTATTTTGATCTGTATCAATGAAACTGGATTTTAATGTTTTATATATTTTGGAAGATCCTAATGGCAAGATGACCATTTACTTGGTGATGCAAATGTTTATCTTATTTCAAATGTTTATATTTATATTGCTACTAGATTATATTACTTTTCTTTAAATGTAATTTGCTTCTTAAGTTTCTTTGAATAAAATTATATTTTTATGTCTTGTTCTTTTATTTTTTTTGTAATAATTAAAAATATTTTTATTTTATTCATAGATGAGAAAAATTAAATTCAACACTATGGAGGATGACATATGTCTTGACACAATAATACAATTCTTCATTATAAAAAAATATTTTCAAAAATTAATATTAGCTTAAATTAATATTAATACAAATATCTAATTATGCAAATGTGATAGGAGGCTTTAGAATAGCTCACATTATGTTTGAGACAATTAAATACTAATGATGCAGTATAATCTGATAGATTTCAAAAAAAATGTACTATGTTTTAAAGATATACGAAATAAGGGGGATCACATTGAGACAAAAATTGAAGAGAATATAGAATATTTCTACATTACTTCTACTACTTTGAATTAGAAGCTCATATTAGAAAAACTTTGCACTTTCTGCTGGATTATATTTTACAAAAATATGAAAGGTTGAATTAAATTTTATGCATCAAAATTATTTAGATTAAGAGATTTTTATGCTTTGGCATGACTATCTTGGTGATCCAGATTCAACCATGATGTGACGTATCATTGAAAATACATATGGGTAAAGGGATAACATATTTTATTATTAAATGATTTCTTTTGTACATATTGTGTTCAAAGTAAATTAATTATTATACCGTATTTCTCTAAATAATCCATAGAGTCTCCCACTTTTCTCTAATGCATACAAGGAGACATTTGTGGTCCTATTCATCTATCTTGAGGACTTTTTTAATATTTTATGATTTTAATAGATGCTTCTACTTGATAATCTATTGCATGTCAATAGAGATAAGTGGTAAACATTTACTAGTCCATACTCATACTCATAATGGTTTGCTTGATTCTTTTATTAAACACTTACTATTTATTTCTAGATCTATACTTATGAAGTCAAAGCTTCCTAGATCTTCTTGGGGGCATGCTATAATTCATGTTGTGTCTTTGGTTCATATTAGACCAACTATGTATCACAAAGTCTTCCTTTTGCAATTTATCTTTAATCATCAACCAAATAACTCACCTTAGAATTTTGTGTGTTAAATATATCCCTACTACACCTCCAAATGTACAAAAAGAGATCCCAATGTCTCTTGAAATTTATAATGGTTTTGATTTCCCATATATTATTAAATATCTTGAACCTCAAAATGTTGCCTTTTTAAATGTGTATTTTAGATTTTATTTTGATGATTCAATTTTTCCATATTTATGGTTGATGGTATTCAAGGGTTATGAAGAACCATGGAGACCATAGCCAAGCTAATATTGGAACAAGGTAGAATGGATAATCAACAACAAGAGATTGTTGTTATAGCTTAAGGACAAGTAAGACCAATTGAATAAGAAAATAGGTTTGCTAGCTTTGAATTGACACTACCACAGTTTTTAAAGTTGAAGCTAACTACCTTTATTGGGTTAGACAGCCATCAAGATCTACAATAATTTATTGATGCCAAGGAAAATATATGTAGAGCTCTTGGATGTTCTGGCAGAAGATTAGTAGAGTTAGTAGCATTTCAATTAGTGGATGTGGCTCAGACTTGGTTTGACACCCTAATGCATGTAAGAGCAATTACTTCCCTACCAACGGAGTGGTAAGAATTTAAGGTAGCATGTATAGTTTTTTTTACTAGAAAGTATTAGAGATATGCGTGCTAAAAAATTTGAAGAGTTAAGGCAAATACTGAGCATGATGGTCATAGAATATGATGTCTATTTTACACAGCTATCTCGGTATGGACCATATTTGGTCCTTATTGAAAGGGAAATGATTAAAATATTTATTATGGGTTAGTATGCCCACTATTTAGATAAGTGGCTTTGCAAATAAAGCAATTCTCAACTTATGCAGTGGTTGTAGATTGTTCTAGGCTAATTGAAACAAGAGAATTAGCTGAAATTGAAGGTTAGAAGAAACATAAGAGAGATTGAGATAACAATTTTAGGAATGGATATATCCTTATTATCAAAGGACCAAACATTCAAAGTCAACAACATCTGTTTCATATAGAGTCAGGACTTCGAGCCAAATATAAGCTAATAGTGGTAAGCAAAAATAGTCCAAAGAGGTGCCAAACAGATCAATCATCAGGGACCAAAATCAACCCATTAGTTTAGAACACCTTGCCCTACATGTGTCAAGATACGTTTAAGACAATGTTATAAGGAGATAGGAGCTTGTTTCCAATGTGGGCAAGTAGGGCACATGATAAAGGATTGACCACAACTATGTGGTTTAAGTCAAGAGTCGGCTCAACTAGTTCTACCATTGTCTTAGTGTCAGTTGAGCCAGTGAGAGTAATACTTGGCCAAACAGGCAGTGGTGGTGTAAGAGGAGGGCCATAAGGCTAAATGAAATTTCAAGTAGGATGAGGCTCATCAAGAGTCTTTACATTAACTTGATAACCTGCTTAGGCCTTAAATGTTGTGATGACAAAATTTTAGTCTATTCCTATAAAGTTCATGTATTGTTTCATTCTGGATTTGCACATTCATATGTATCTCAATAATTTGTCCAACAAGTGGGTAAAGACACAGTCAAGTTAAATTATCCTGTCATTGTTGCTACTCCTGTTAGTGAATCTTTGTAGGTGGAAATTTTTTACAAGTCACTTGAAATTTTAGTGTTAAATAGAGAAACTTTTGTTAACTTGATTGTTATATACATACTAGATTTTGATGTGATACTAGGAATGGATTAGTTAGCATTGTGTTATGCCACCTTGAATTGTCACATTAAGGTGATAAAATTTAATATTCCTAGTGATCCTCCTTCCTAATTCAATGTGATCATAGTAAGGCACTGAGTAATTTAATTTCAGCCTTAGGAGCTTGGAGATTACTACGAAAGGAATGCTAAAGGTATTGGGCCTTAGTTAGAGACATTAGTAGGTAGTTCACCAATATAGATCAAGGTCCCATAGTTAAGGAATTTTCTGATATATTCCTATAAGAGTTACCTGGATTGACTCTAAAGTGTGAAATATAGTTCAATATCAACTTACTTCCTAGGACTTAACTAGTATCTATACTGCCTCATAGAATGATGCCTACTAAGCTCAAGGAGTTAAAAAATTAGTTACAGGACTTGTTAGATAAATGTTTTATTTGACCTAACACTTCTCCTTGGGGTGATCTAGTTCTTTTTGTGAAGAAGAAAGAAGATTCGTTACGTCTATATGTAGAATACAAACAGTTGAATAAGGTAATTGTTCGTAATCATCATCCATTAGCACAAATAAATGATCTTCTTGACCAACTACAAGGTTCCTAGTGTTTGTCAAAAATTTAATTTGAGGTTAGGATCATTAATTGAGAATAAAGAAGGAGAACATTCCTAAAACAACTTTTAGAACACAGTGTAGGGGATTATGAGTTCTTAGTAATATCATTTGGTCTAACAAATGTACTATTGGCATTTATAGATATAATGAACAGGGTGTTCAAACCTCTCTTAATCAATTTGATATCTTATTCATAGATGAAATCTTGGTGCAATATCCAAACTTTGAATTTATGACACTAATATCCAAGCTTTTAAGTAATCTTGAAAAAGAGTATCCTTATAATTAATGATTTTCTTTCATTAATGTTGTGCTCTTAAGACAATGCTCCCTTTCTTTATCAGTAAGGAAGGTTAAATTTCTTTAAAACCTAATCAATATTAGGTTCAAGTGATTAGTATATAAAAGCTTGGGAGATTTTGCTAGGATTTATCTACAATAGAATATACTTTAGAAAAAAATCACGTTTATATCAAGTAAGCATTTTAGTAATGAAAAGCTCCTCAATGTTGAAATTTAAAGGGATTCTATAAATGTAGTTGTTGACAGGTCTTCTAAAATGGCACATGTCATTCTATATCATAAAACCGATGATGCATTGCATATTACTAATTTGTTTTTCAAAAAAATTGTTAGATTGCATGACATGCCTAAGAGTATTTAGCCTAATAGAAATGCAAAATTTTTAAGCTATTTTGGGAAGATTTTGTATGGTTAGTTAGCGAGTAAAATTTTATTTTCTACTATTTGTGACTCACAAACTAATGGTCAAACTAAAGAAATTAATAGAACTTTATCTTTTTGTTGCATGCTATAATACAAAAGAAACTAAAAATATGGGAGGAATGTTTGTCACATGTGAAGTATGCATATAGTAGGAGAGTGCATTCTATAACTAATTTTTCACCTTTTAAAATTGTGTATGGTTTTAATCTATTAACTCCTTTAGATTTATCTCCTTTATCTATGGTTAAGCATGTTAACTTAGACGGAAAGAAAAAAGCTAATTTATTTAAGTAGATCCATGAGAAGGCTCAATAAAACATTATGAGAAAAATTGAACAACATGCCAACCAAGCTAATAAGGAGGCAAAAAAGTTGTATTTGATTTTGGTGATTGTGTTTGGTTGCATATGAGGAAAGATATGTTTCCAACTCAAAGGAATTATAAACTACTTCTAAGAGGAGATGGTTTATTTCAAGTTATTGAAAGGATTAATGACAATGCCTACAAGCTAGATCCTCCAGGTGAATATAATGTTTGTGCAAGTATTAATGTTTTTTATTTGCCTTCTTCTAATGTAGGTGACAATTTGAGGACAAATTATTTTCAATATAAAGGGAATTATGAGAATTAAGGAGCACTAAAAGATCCATTGTAAGTTCCTATTGGTCCAATTAATGTGAGCTGGTTGGGTGGATATATATTATTATGGACATGCTTATATTTATGCAAAAAATTGTATAAATAGAAAGATATATCAAATTGAATTAAGCCTATCATGTCAAATTGGATCTTGTCCAATTTGCAATATTCCTTTATAGTATTTTCATTAGATTATTTTTTTGGAAATATTTACATCTATACTCTTGGAAAAGTTAGTTCCAGAAACTGATCCTAAATTAAGGGGGATATTTCTTATCTCTATCTTTTCTTTTATCTATAAGTAGTTTATATCTTTTAAGTCTTATTTTGTAATCTTGTGTTTCCATAATAAAAAATGGGGAGAATGTTGAATCATTTGTTGATGAATTAAACCTCTCTTATAGTGTTGACCAACCTTCTAGTTTTGATAAGCTTACTAGTTTATTTAGCAAATCTAGTTTTATTAATTAATTGACTAAGCTATGCTATTTTACAAAATTGGCTGGTAATTTTGTATGCTTTTGTTTTGAGGATGGAAAAAATTTTGAGATGCCAAATATGTTGATCCAATGGGCCCTAGGCTTGCAAAAGTGAATAAAGTGATACGAACCCGACCAAAAACTAACAAAACTCATAATCTAATAAAGCTTCAAGGTCGTTTCAATAGTTAAGTTTGTATAGAACTATGATCCATTGCTTATATAGAAGAAAGAACCTTAGTATAATGAAGACACCTTCGATTATAAGTTAGGGATAGACGCCACAAAAAATTCCAATAAGTTTAAATAGTTTTTCAAAGAACTAAAGAGAAAACACTCTTACTTTTATGAATAATAGTTTGACTCTTTTTATTAGTCAGTCATGCCTATTTATTGACCAATATGTGTAACATCCTTAATTTCGTTTCTTTTATTAATAAAGGTACATAAAATATTCCCTAATTCTATTTTTTTAAAGATACATAAATATTTAATTAAGGAAATATAATCCTTATAAATTCTTCACCTTATGTGTATGTATGGAAAATGTTTCTAACATTAAGGGAACAAGTAAAGAGAGAAAACCTAATAGGAAAAATTAGAAATAACATTCTAAAGATAGGTGAAATTCTTTGGTAAGGAAGATAAATTTTTGTGAAGTAAGTAAATGTCTTAAAATTTTAAGAAGATTGAATTAGGGTAATTTTTCCTAAATTTAAGAGTTGAAAATTTTTAAGTTTAGCATCTCCACCCATAAATTGGGCTTTCACCTATAGACACTTCATATAGAGTTTTTCCACTTCACATAAGTTTATAGCAAGCCCATTGGATAGCCTAAGCAAGAAATAAAACATAGACATGGATTAGGATATAGAAGTTGGACTGATAACTCAAAAATTATGAAAATGTGACTAAGCCCTCCAAGAAAGGTAGAATTTTATCCAAAGTAAAGGAAATAGGTACGAATGTGTCCAAATCCAAGAGAAAAAATAAAATAAAATAAATCATGTGATAAAATAATAGTGTAATAATAATAAATTTTAGGTCAAATGGCATTAAGACAAAAATTCAGCAAATGGTGTGATAATATCTATATCCTATATTCATAATTTTAGCAAGTGGTATGATAATACATGGCATTAGTACAAAATATCTATATCCTACACTCATAATTTTAGCAAGTGGTATAATAATATATGGCATTAGGACAAAACATTCCTATCCTACACAAATAATTTCAGCCAAGTAAGGGAGATTCAAGGGTTAGAAATTTGCCACTTAGAAAGGCAAACCTATCATACTTGTGTAAGATAAAAGAAAAAGAAAAAGAATCCATAAATCAAAGGGACCTTGTCCCTTATCTTAAGAATATTTTATCATGATTTTTAAAATACAAATATTCTTTTGCTATGCATATCTTGAATAAGGGAGAGGAAGTCAAGAACATGAGTTGTCTTTCCTCAAAAAGCAACCAAGTGCATCCTAATTGTGATAAGGTAGACACATGATTATGAAAGAAGGAACACTTGACAGTTTATTTAAGCAAGAACCACTCCTATAACATTAGAATTTTGTCCAAGTGAGGGAGAGAAAAAAATAAAAGTAAGGTAGAGTGAGGAAAGGAGAGAAAGAAAGGAAAAGAAAGGAAGGAAGAAGAAAGATAAGCCTAGAAGACTAAGTATTCAAGGTAAGTTAGTTTAATCTCCACTTGAATCCATATTTTATCTTCATCCTTGGGGTTCAAAAACTCTCCCTCCTTCTCTTATTTAAGCTGCTAGAAAAGTTAAAAGAAGGGAGGAATCTTGCTACTTCCTTCAAGAGGAAACAAGAAAAAGAATTCACTAAGTGAGCTAGAGAGATCTTTAAGGAGGTTTAACAATATCTCTTTTTGAAAAAAAATTAGAAATTTGTAATATTTATATAGAATTTTGATCTTAGAACTTTGATGAAATTAACAATATTTGCTACTTCGATCATTGGTCATGGATGTTGCTATATCATGTTACATGTTATTTTGAATATGATGAATATTTTGAACATTTCGGTTTGTGTGGAAAGTTCTGCATAGGTATGGCTATGGGTGGTAAAATTTATAATTTTTATGCTGCTATTTTGTATATTTGAATGTGGTGAAAATTTGATAGAATATGATTAGATGTAAAAAAAAAAGGAAGATGATGTAATATAATGATGAACTAAAACTTTAGGAAATGTTTGGTTAGGAAACTAGATTTCGGAATAACTAGGGAAGCTTATATTTTTCAAATTTTGGAAAGAATTGGTAGGGAATTAAAATAACTAGTTAACATAAAAAATATAGATATATGTCGCACGGAAATTTAGCCACTGGAATCACTCAATTTGGAGTTCATATGAGGGAGATATGGTCATATTCGTAAGTAGAGGTCAGAACCTACCTGAAAAGAAATAACGATTAACTTGATGGAGTAATATCACCAAGATTCCTTAAGATTTCGATAAAATGTTAAATATAATAGTTTTAGATAATTGTTTTAACTTTAAATGGACACCAAGATCTCCTAATTCAGAGTTAAAATGAGGGTGTTACACTCTGATTAGTGATAGAAGGTCAAGCAGGACAAAAACCTGCATTAGGGAATAACACAACATAGAGCATTGCCGTGTTCGGTGCTGAAAATGGAATTTTGAAGCCTAAAGCATGACTGTTTTGTATGAAATGGCCAAGCCATGTTACATGATACGTTTAGGCCGTGTTGGAAGCTGGTAAATCTTATTTTCAATATTTTTCTACCTTAAATGAACCTCATTAACTATAGAATAATAATAGAAATCAAATTGAAGAAGAATGCCATATTAAATTTGTGAGAACATGTGATGGAAATGATATAAGGAAAGTGATTAGAGGCTAAGCATAAAGAAAATGAAAAGATAAAAGTAATATTTTAAAAAGAAGAAGAATCTTATAAGTAAAAATAATAAATAACTAGTGTATGCCATAGCCATTGCCATTGCGTGAACTCCTTACCATCTTAAGTGTGTAATTTTGACATGTAAATATTTTAAAGTGATATTTGAAAATGATTATGTTCATGGCATGATTGTATTTTTACAATAATTTTTTATAATGATTATGCTTTGATGTTAAATTATGGCATATGAGCATAATGAACATACTTGTTATTGAAATAATATTTTTGGTTATTAATGTAAAAATAAAAGAAAAGAAAAGAGACGAGCACAGTCATATGGCGGTCTGTGTGGTGCACCAGTAGGGGACGTCCTACCAACAGCTATGATTATGTTAATGAGAAAAGAAATTGTGCCATGTCGGACGGAGCGAGTAAAGCCTGTAGTAGAGAGTAGAAAGTACTCACCTTGACCAGGGGTAGCTTGACATGAAAATTAGTTGATAGCCATTATATGATATTTTGAAAATAGTTATTCATGTCATCCATGTCATTACTGTACGATTTTCATGTGCATAGATAAAGTGCATTCATGTGACCTAAGGTAATTGATGTAGCTTATACAGATGAACATAACATGATGAGCTATATTAATGATAATTATAATTTATTATTGAACTTACTGAGATTTAATTTTCACTATATTTCCATATTATGTTCAGAAAACTAGTTTTGGAGATTTTTCTTTGGCTCTGGCTCTTAGTGTGCATTGGATCAAGTTATTCTATGTTGGGCAGATCCTAGAAATTAATAAGGTGTTTATGTTTGAGTTAGCTCAGATCCCGGTAAAGGTGCAACCACCCGCACCCGTATCCCCAGAATTGGTCAATAGGGATGAATAATATGTAGACATATATGTGTTTGATTTGTGTACGGATGTTGTTAATTAATAATGTGTAAACCTTAATTATGCTTGGTTAAATTAATTGAATGTTATTATGAGTTAAGTATAGGTAATGACTTCATGGAATTTTAAAAAAAATTATATATATGTATATATGTAAAAAAAAAATGGAGTTGTTACAGAAACTAGATAAGGAATTACCAGAATCGCTGTAAGATGATTTATGGAGTCTAGTTTAGAAATACTAGGATATGTTTACAGAGCCCAAACAACTTCCACCTCATAAAGAATTCGATCATAATATTCTCTTGAAGGAAGGAAGTCAACCCCTAGCCCTTAGACCCTACCATTATGCCCATACACAAAAGGATGTTATAGCAAGGCTGGTGAAGGAGTTAATGAAGGCTGGGTTTATTCAACATAGTAACAACCCTTTTGCTTCACCCATTGTCCTAGTAAAAAAGAAAGACAACTCATGAAGATTTTATGTTGACTATAAAAGGTTGAATGATCTCACAATCATAGACAAATTTCCTATTCCAACAGTGGAAGAGCTATTGGATGAACTGTATGGAGCTTGCTTCTTTTCTAAATTAGATCTCTGGTCAGGTTATCATCAAATAAAGATATGTGAGGCTGACATGTATAAGACCACGTTCAAAACGCATAATGGCCATTTTGAGTGGCTAGTTATGCCATTTGGGTTGACTAATGACCCCTCTACTTCTCAAGCTTCAATGCATTATGTGTTTAGGGATTATTCTGAGAAAGTTCATTCTTTTTTCTTTGATGATATATTGATTTATAGTAATAGTTGTGAAACACACTCATAGCACCTTACATGTACTTTGGAGGTTTTAAGAAGGCACCAGTTGTATGTTAAATTGGCTAAGTGTGCATTTGGGCAGACTAAAGTTAAATACTTGGGGCACATCATATCTAAAGAAGGGGTTTCAATGGATCCAAATAAAATGAAGGCAGTTTTGTCATGGGAGGTTCCTAAAAATCTTAAACAACTTAGGGAAATTTTAGGACTTTCAGGGTATTGCAGTAGATTTATCAAGGGTTACGAGACTATTGCAAAACCATTAATGGAGTTACTAAAAGAAATTCTTTCCATTGGAATGAGAAAGCACAATTGGCTTTTGACATAGTGAAAAACAAAATGACAACTGCACCTGTTTTAGGGATGCCAAATTTTTCCAAGCCTTTCATATTGGAAACTGATGCATCAGGGGATGGCATTGGAGCTATGATTATGGAAGATGGTCATCCTTTGGCTTATCTAAGTAAGGCTATAGAGCAGAGGTACAAGAATTTATCTATATATGAAAGAGAGCTTGTCAGGTCCCCAACTTAAGGGCACGTAAAACACATACTTTACGGATAGATCTTTACTATAATAAGTATAATACAAGCTTTCATTATGAAAACATATTCAAATAGGTTCTCTTATGTAAACAAAAGATACAAACCAAGTTTATAAATATTAGAGTAACAACAGAAGCAAAGATCCTACATGTGGCTTTCAGAGCATACTCTAGAGTACAAGTACAAATAAAACCAAAATCTGTAAGCCCTGGAAACAAGGTAAGTTCACTCAGAGATTATGTCGTCTAGTTGATCAACTATCTGAAGGGGAAGGACCAAACTCTGTATTCTTATCTGAAAAAATATATAGATATCGTGTAGTGAGTTTGACAACTCAGTGAGCGGATAAAATCTCCTATGACCTTTTAGGTCAACATATGGATGTACTTATATATATGAAAATTTATAACGTAGAAAATTACAGTTCAGAAGTACATCCATATGGGACCTGCATTTCAAATATTCTTAGTCCAAATCACATTCAAATATTCGAAA
The DNA here is from genome assembly GCA_037074535.1 of Gleditsia sinensis. Lineage (NCBI taxonomy): Eukaryota > Viridiplantae > Streptophyta > Magnoliopsida > Fabales > Fabaceae > Gleditsia > Gleditsia sinensis. The sequence continues at coordinate 19,659,819 of CM073466.1, forward strand.
CCTTATGCAATACTGTATGATCATTATTCACATATTTTTATGCATCAAAATATTTCTCATGAAAACATTAGGAGAATCATATATCAAAACCATCCAATAATTCTAAGCACACAGCAAGGGAAGGTGTTATGTTCAGCTGTATAAGTTACATAAAAATATCAAACTTTTGAGATCATAATTTTTGTTAATGCATAATTAACATACTATATATGCACTGAAAATTCACTCTTTTTACATAATGCTTAAGCATGTTACATCTCTCAATATACTTAATTCTCTCATTTGTTATATGTATAGTGACTGATCGACTATAGTCACAATAGGTAATTAGGGAATGTGAATTCATCACCCTTCTACCTCTTCACATTACCATTGTCACAGTCATAATAAGTAATCAGGGAATGTGAGTTCATCACCCTTTTGTCTCTTCATACTACCACAGTCACATTCACAATAGTTAATCAGGGAATGAGAGTTCATCACCCTTCTGCCTCCTCACATTACCACAGTTACAATCACAATAGGTAATAAGGGAATGTGAGTTCATCATCTTTCTGCCTCCTCACATTACCATTGTCACAATCACAATAGGTAATTAGGAAATATGAGTTCATCACTCTTCTGCCTCCTCACATTAGCATTGATACCTTTTACTTAGTACCGTCTTAAACCATACAACCCGTCGATATTGATCAATATATATATATATATATATATATATCCATCAAATGCAATGCATAATTATCAAGCAACTTGTCACGTCCGTACTTTATGAACGCGAATACCGTTACTATCCGAAAAACTTTTCATTTACACATGTGCAAATGATCTCACGATAACACATATTCAAGTATTATTCAACGTTCACAAGTTTACAAAAAACCAATAATTATACATGCCAAATCTATATACATCAAGTTTACAGCGGAAACAAGGATCCTGCCTGTGACTTTCAGAGCAACACTAGAGTACAAATATATTACAATATAATACACTGAGAGCCTAGAAACAAGTTAGGCTCACCGCTGAGGCACGACACCTAGTCGGTCAAGTAGCTGCGGGATCAAATTCTGGGTCTTTATCTGAAAAATATGTCAACCACGTGTAGTGAGTTTTACAACTCAGTGAGCAGATAACACCTCCTATGACTTCTCAGGTCAACATAAGGATGTACTCATATTGTAAAATTTATCATATCAAAATATACCGTTCAGAAGTACATTCTTATGGGACCCGCATTTTCAAATATTCTCTGTTCAAAAATCATAATCAGGTCTTTCAAACTGTATGCAATACTGTATAAACAATGCTCATATCAAGTTCAAAATCATATTCAATACTGTAAAATTATTAATCAAATTATGCTATGCATCAAAACATTTCTGTTAAAATATTCGGAGGATCCCATATCAGAACCACCATAAGAGTTTGACCCCTTCCGTACTTTGGTGGTATAGGATTTGCCTAAACTCAGCATCCCGCTGAGGTTTGCCCTACTACCATTCAAGAGGACACGCGAAGGAACTCTGTATGGGTCTTTCCCAAGCACACAGCAAGGGAAGGCAAAATAACATCTCATATAACTGGCATCTCGCCCATATATAGGAGGCATTCCGCTCTCCTTCACATATAATCTCCCGTGTGTTGGCCCTCACACGAGGCTAGCACCATCTCCCCTGCTAGCTGAGGCAATCAAGGTGCGCACCAAGGTTAACATCACCTGCTGTTAGCAGACAGTGTTTCCAATAGGATTCCTCCACAGAAAAATACCATATGCACATATGCCATATAATCCAGTATAAATTCTCATTATAATACAGACTTTCAGTCTCAAAATACTCATATGTCAAAACTTCCCATTCAGGGGAAACATGTATACATGCCCATAACCAAGGCAAACATATCACTATAAAATCAATGTCACATGTATAACATATTTTCTTTGCCATATCATGCGAAATACGTGTAAAAATCACATGCTTAATGTGTTTCAAAACTTATTGCAAAATCAAACTCTTCTTGAACTACATATCATATATTAAATATTTCAGACATTTCCAAACCATTTCAAGAACATATGGAAGTATAAATAGCATGTAATCATACTCATTTATCAATGTAAAGTTCAAGAAGAGTAAAAACAAGCCATAGAAAGAATCATCTACTCACCACTTTGAAGCACAAAATTGAACACCCTTAAAATCCTATTTTCTTATCCGAATTCAGTGAAATAAACCTCAAAATCGAGTCCGGAACGTCCGAAAACCTTGAAAACGACTCCGGATTTGCGAAATTTGGCCTCCGGGAGCTCGGTCAACGCAGGTCAACGCGAGGAGGTCCAGCTGCCACGCGCTACACGCGCCGCCCGAGGAGCTGCGCGTGGGCGTCACTCTCCGAGGGAGATTCGGCGCGTGGGGGCGCGTGCAGTGGTGGATCGGCCTGAAATTTGAGATCAAAAGGTTTCGGTGCCTTCTGGATCGATCTACGGTGTTAGTTTTTGCGTTTGAGAACTAAAAGTAGGAGTTTCGGAGGTTACCTTTTTGGCCGTTTTTCCCTTCAATTTTCCGACCAATTTCCGGCCAATTCTCCAGAAACCAATCGGATGGATTCGAAGAACTCTTCGTCCTGAGTCCGTTGGTGGTGGTGGTGTCGAAATCCGAGGTCCGTAGGCGAAGAAATCTTAGAGAGAAGTTAGAGGATTTTCGGGGAGAGTTTTTCTGAAGAGAGATGGAGAAATCTGCGAATGATTGCTTCCGGAGTGATTGAGGCCCTTAAAATATCTCGGGGAACCTTTCTGTAAAATTTCACTTTTAGCGGGATGTCCTTGCAAATTTTTCTTATTTATATTTTAACCCCGAAACTTTTAAGAAATTGCATTTTTGCCCCGAAACGTAAATTCTTAACATTTCTTTTATAATTCTTTAATCCATGTAAATAATAACTTATTTTCACCGAGTCCTAATTCCATTTTTGAAATCCTCTGTTTTAATTCCAAATTTTCCTTAATTAAAATCTCCATTTTCCAAAATTATCTTTTATTCTAAATTCCTTTAGTTGAACTTTCTCGTTAACTTTACGGCTATTACACAACTAGCTAGAGTTTTATGCTTTCCATTCAATTATATTCGACAACTTTATAGCTTTACAGATCAATGCCTCATGCACATAATATTCACTTTATCAAATAATGATAAATACATTTAGAACCACATATTCAATGAGTTTCAAAATCTATTTGCAAAACCATACTCTTCTTGAACTATATGCCAGTTAATAAGCAAAGTAGATATTTTAACATATTTCATAAACTTATGATAGTATAAATAGTTTGTAAATAGAACTAATTATACATTTAAAGTTCAAGAAGAGCATGTGATAAGTCATAGAAAGAATTATCTACTCACAAGGTAAGACTCTAGGTTAGACAGCCTCAAAATGTACTTTACCAATTTAAATTTGACCAAATAGACCTCGAAAATGAATTCAAAAGGTCCAAAAACTTAAAAAATGACTCGGGAGGCTTGGTCACCACTGGTCAACTAATGGGTGCTATTCACATAGGCCAAAATCACTATTTATGTCGGTCGGAGTTACTGTTCATGACACCAAAATATGTCAGATGACTATGAAACTTTATATCCTATAGTTTATCTATCTCTTGAATTTATTAACAGTGTCAGATTTTTAATTTGAGGACTCTAAATAGGAGTTTCAAAATTTATCTTTTTTCTAAGATTTTCTACTTCCGATCTGCTGCGATTCTTCGATCGATTTAAAAAATTATTCGGCTAATATCGTAGTACTCTTCATCCTAAATTCAGTGGTACCCTTAGTTTTGAGATTGGATACTTGAAAGTACTCCAGATCTAGAGAGAGAAAATAGATGAGAGAGAAATACTATTCATCACTGTTTTATAGAAATTTTTTTTGCCTTTTTTTAATAAATGATGGAACGACCATTTGACAATTTTGCTAATTGTTAAAGGAAGTCTTTGCAAATTTTATTATTTACATTTTGATCTCTAAACTTTTAGAAAATTACAATTTGTCCCAAAAAATATTAATAAGTTTTTTTTTATCCTTAAAACCTTTCAATTACATATTTACTCTTTTATTTCTTTTAATAATCCATACATAAATAAAAATTACTAAATCTTAGCGTTGTTATAGAGCTGTTTGTTGTCAAAAAATGGTCTCTAATGATGTGAGCATGGCTAGCAAATGGAAATGGAATACATACTTGCTGAAAGTCTCAAGTGGACCTATCAAGGAGATACATGCATTACTATAAAAGAATAGCACAAAACTGGTCCATGTCATTAAAACCCACTTAAATATGGGTCAAGACCAGTCAATCTGAATATAGACCTAAAGTGCAAGAAGATTGAAGGCTAAACACTAAATATAAGCCCAAAATAATAGATTTATTTAATGGCCCAATTTAAGCTACGTTTTTTTTTTCTGATTTATTTACTTTTAGTATTATTTTTAGGAAAATTTTCTATTTGATAGTTTCTAGAAGAGTTTTCTATTTGTACTTTTCCTTGCCCTATAGGAGTTCTCTATTTGATAGTTTCTAAAATAGTTTCCTATTTCTAATTTTCCTTGTCCTATAGGAGTTTCCTATGTAGTTTTCCTTGTTAGTTTAGATTATTGGCCTATAAATAGGCATATATGCTCATGAACAATTCATTTGATCATTTATAATATTGAGAGGGTTTCTCTTTGGTTCTTTAAAGAACTTTTCTGAAATTATCAAGATTTATCTTGTGGCGTTCAATCAAAACTTATCACTCACAATCTTCCTCTTTCTTGAGTGTGGCGTCTGCAATATTTCTTATACCTTTGGTTCTTATCTCTTTATAGATAATGGGTCAAGGTCATTTTCTTTAATTTATTTTTGTTATAAATCTGATTAGAACACGATCCTTCCAATCGGATCCCATATTGATTTCGGGTCTCACTACTCTTGGTGAGGTTCATATCAGGGGTTCACATCATTTGGTATCAGAGCCTAAGTTCTAAATCAGGTTTGATCTATCTTATTTGTTTTCTTATTATTATTTTATCTTACTATCTTGTATCTTTTTTTTCTATGTTCTTTATTTTTCTTATCTTCTAATTTTCGTTTTATTTTTATTATTCCTAGTTCAAGTGCATATTTGAAAAAAAAAAGAAATTCGAAAAAAGAAAAAAAATCGGAATTAAAAAAAAGGGAAAAAAAGAAGTGAAGAATTCTAAAAAAAAAATTCAAAAAAAAAATTTAGAATCCATTGTTGTTGAAATTCAAGTTTCCACCTAGATTTTGCATTTTGATCTTAAAAAAAAGTGATCTAGTAATTCTAATTGCATCAATTCTTTTTTTTTCTTGCTTTGATATTTGGTTTTCTTATTTTGGTTATTTTTCCTATCTCAATTGTTTCCTTTCCTTTAGTCATTGATTTCTTTCTATTCTAGTTGCTTCTTGTTCTGATTTTCTTATTCTATTACTTATCTTGTTTTTAATTTTTCCTAAAGTTATATTGCTTTGTTCCCTTTGTTTCTTAAAATTCTGTTCTTTTTCTTCTTACTTTACTCTTTATATTCTCTTAGGTAAGTTTGAATTGTTGTAAGAATATTTTTGTTTGAATTTGTTTGAGTTCAATAAAAAACTGAAAGAGGGGACTAAGAGAGGAAAAAAGCCAGAGAGTGTGAACTTATAAGAGGGTAAAAGCCAAAATTTGAGTAAACATGAGTGTGAATACCATTAATCTTGAGAGAAACACATGAGTTAGTGTTGTGAGATTTTTTTTCTAACATTATTTTTCAGGACAATCATGTCACATAACAAAGACAAAAATCCAATCGATAATGTATCGGGAATGACAGATCCGAAGTTGTTGATGGAATGTTTAGTGAGTGAGATGAGGAGATTGTTGAGAGTAGAGATAGAGCAAGTTCATGAACATTTAGATCAGGTAGAGAATTCACAAAATACTCCTAATATGCATAGGAGAGAAATAGTTCAACTGAGGAAAGTAAGTTTTGAAAGTTGAGAGTATTATAGAGATGATTTTGATGAAATTGACAAGAATTTGAGTAAAAGATATGGTGGGAGATTTAGAGAAGTTAGGAATTGGAAAAATAATAACTTGGGTAGTTTTAAGATGAAGGTTTCATCGTTTCAAGGCAAAAATGACCTCGAAACTTATCTAAATTGGGAGAGAAGGATGGAGTTATTGTTTGGTTGTCATAACTATTTTGAGTTGAAAATGGTAAAGTTGGCTATCATGGGATTTACTTACTATGATATTATTTGGTGGGATCAATTGATTTTAAGCAAGAGACGAAATGGAGAAAGGACTATTGAGACATGGGAGGATATGAAAGCAGTTATGAGGAAGCGATTTATTCTATGTCACTACCATATGGACTTATTTAAGAAGTTGCAAAGCCTTACTCAAGGTTCTAAAAGTGTTAGAGACCACTGCGATGATCAAGTGAGGTTACAAAAGAAAGAGAGTGAAGAAAAGAAAATGAATGAAAGAATTAAGAGAGAAAAAGAGAGAGATGTTGAGAAAATTATGAGAGAAAAAGAGATAGAGGACAAAAAAAGTATGATAGAAAAAAAAAAGAGAGGCCGAGAAAATTAAGAGAGAAAAAGAAAGAGAGGTTGAGAAAATTGTGAGAGAAAAAGAGATAGAGGACGAGAGAATTAAGAGGGAAAAAGAGAGAGAGGTTGAGAAAATTATGAAAGAAAAAGAGATAGAGGCTGAGAAAATTAAGAGAGAAAATGAGAGAGAGGCTGAAAAAATTGATGGAAAAATTAAGAGAATAAATTTCGTCATTGAAAGAAAATTTGAGAGAAAACAATTGAATTTTTATGCAAGAGAAAGTGTGACAAAAAAATGTTTTATTTTCAATTTTTCCAATGATTGTATTAAAGAGCTTAACTCTTATTTACCCAATATTGAAATTTCTCTTTTGTAGGGTAATGTTCTCAATGCATGTGAAAAAGTGGCATTTGATAAGTTCTTTGGGCATAATAAATTCCTGTTTAGAGAAAACAAATTGTATATGCCTAAATATTCATTGTAGGATTTGCTTGTTAGGGAAGCTCATAGAGGTGGTTTAATGTGACATTTTGGCATATCTAAAACTTTAGATGTTCTGAATATGAAACATGATGCAAAACGAATATGTGAACAATTTTAACTTGTAGACAAGTTAAGTTTAAAATGAAGCTTAATGGATTATATACTTCTTTGCATCTACCTAGTGAACTTTGGATTGACTTATCTACAGATTTTGTGTTGAGTTTACCTAGGTCAAAATGGGGTAGAGATTCTATATATGCGGTTGTTGATAAATTTTCTAAAATGACACATATTATACCATGTCATAAAACCGATGATGTATCACCTATTGGTAATTTGTTTTTCAAGAAAATTATGAGATTGCATGGCATGCCTAAGAGTATTGAGTCTAATTTGTTTTTGAAACATATCAAGTTTGTATATAATAAGAGTGTGCATTTTGCAACTAAGTTTTCACATTTCAAAATTGTGCATGGTTTTGATCTATTAACTCCTTTGGATTTAATTCCTTTATCGATGGATGATTGTGTTAACTTAAATGAAAAGAAGAAAGTTGATTTTGTTAAGCAGATCTATAAGAAGGCAAGGCAAGACATTGAGAGAAAAATTGAACAATATGTCAATAAACCTAAAAAGGAACAGAAAAGAATTATATTTGATCCTGGGGATTAGGTTTGGTTGCATATGAGGAAGGAAATGATTCTACCCCAAAGGCATTTGAAATTACTTTAACAAGGATATGATTTATTTCAAGTGATTGAAAGAATCAATATCAATGCCTACAAGCTAGATCTTCAAGGTAATGATAATGTTAGTGTGTGTTTCAAAGTTATTGATTTAACTCTTTTTGATGTAGGTGATGATTTGAGGACAAATCCTTTTCAAGAAGAAGGAAATGATGTGAGCACGACTAGCAAATGGAAATGGAATGCAGACTTGCTGGAAGTCTCAAGTGGACCTATCAAGGAAATACATGCGTTACTACAAAAGAATAGCCCAAAACTGATCCATGTCATTAAAACCCACTTAAATATGGGTCAAGACCAACCAATCTAAATATGGACCTAAAGTGCAAGAAGATTGAAGGCTAAAAACTAAATATAGGTCCAAAATAATGAATTTATTTAATAGCCCAATTTAAGCTACATTTTTTTTTCTGATTTATTTACTTTTAGTATTTTTTTTAGGAAAATTTTCTATTTGATAGTTTCTAGAAGAGTTTTCTATTTGTATTTTTCCTTATCCTATAGGAGTTTCCTATTTGATAGTTTTTAGAACAGTTTCCTATTTCTAATTTTCCTTATCCTATAGGAGTTTCCTATGTAGTTTTCCTTGTTAGTTTAGGTTATTGGCCTATAAATAGGCATATATGCTCATGAACAATTCAATTGATCATTTATAATATTAAAAGGGTTTCTCTTTGGTTCTTTAAAGAACTTTTCTGAACTTATCAAGATTTATCTTGTGGCGTTCAAGCAAGACTTATCACTCATAATCTTCCTCTTTCTTGAGTGTGGCGTCTGCAATAGTTCTTATACCTTTGGTTCTTATCTCTTTATAGATAATGGGTCAAGGTCATTTTCTTTAATTTGTTTTTGTTATAAATCTGATTAGAACACAATCCTTCTAATTGGATCCCATATTGATTTCGGGTCTCACTACTCTTGGTGAGGTTCATATTAGGGGTTCACATCACTTTACCTTATGGAGCATCATTTTATAATTAAGACAGATCAAGCAGCATTAAAACATTTCCTGGAACAGCTACTTAACACATCAATGCAACAACAATGGTTGGAAAAGATGCTGGGCTATGATTTTGTAATACAGTATAAGAGGGGAAAGGAGAATGTCGTTGTAGACTCCCTGTTAAGGAATCTGGAAGGCCTCAATTAAGAACCATAATCACATTATGGAGTAATCTAATTGATAAAGTGAAGGTAAGTTGGGAATATGATCCAAATATTTAAAATTGCATCCAGGCATTGTATTAGAACCATGGACTGACTTTTAAGTTTAATGGGAGCATAGAGTTTTAAAACGAAAAGGGAAGTTGTGATTGGCAATGACAAGACTTTGAAAGAAGAATTAATGTAAATTTACCATAGTTCTCATTGGGGGGGACATTCAGGTGCAGATGTTACTTATCATAAGATTTCTTCTTTTTTTATTGGAAGGGCTTACAAAAAGAAGTTAGACAGTTTATGAAAAATCGTGCAGTTTGTCAACAAAACAAGCCAGGATTAATGGCACCACCAGGACTTTTACAACCCCTCCCAATCCCTAATGGAGCTTGGCAATATATAACTATGGACTTTATTACCCATTTACCAAATTCACATGGAAAGACTATAATCCTAGTTGTGGTAGATCATTTAACCAACTATGGTCAGTTTATAGCCCTAAAACATCCATATACAGCTTTGGAGGTAGAGTAATTGTTTATGGATCAAGTGGTGAAATTACATGGTTGGCCAGCGACTATCATTTCATATCATGATCATATATTTTTGACCAAGTTCTGGTCAGAGTTGTTCAGGGTTCAAGGGATATAGTTATGTAAAACTATAGCTTATCACTCACAAGGGGATGGGCAATCAGAGGTTCTTAATAGAACTCTAGAATGTTATTTGCTATGTTTTGAAGCTCTATATGGATACACGTCTAAATTGTGTGACCCTTATATTGTGGGTGACACCTTGGTGGCAGTAGTGGAGGATTCTATCAGAACAAGAGAACAAATTATAGGATAACTCAGAATTCACCTTACCAAAGCCCAGCAATGAATGAAAATGTTAGCCGATAAGCATAAAACAGAGAGAGAATTTCAGGAAGGTGATCATGTTTACCTCAAGTTGCATCCTTATTGCCAATCCTATGTGTTTAATAGGCCTTTCCATAAGCTAGCATCTTTATACTATGGGTCATATAAGGTGTTGGAGCGAATTGGGGTGGTGGCATATTGGTTAGATCTTCCTTCTGGCTCTAAGATTCACAACATTTTTCACATTTCACTATTAAAAAGGCACCATGGGCCTCACCCCCTAGTCAACAGTGCCTCCAATTACTATAGATGGTGACATGCTTTGGGTTCATAAGGCCATTTTAGATAGAAGGGTTCGTTGCAAAGGAAATCTTCTCGTCATAGAGCTACTCATACACTGGACCATTCTCCCAAAGAAGATGCAACGTGGGTTGAGTTGGAGAAGTTCAAGACCTAATTTCCAAAACAGTATAATAGCTGGTTCATGTAGACAGTAGGCTCTGTCTATCTCCTTGTGGGTAAGGAGGTTCTTAAGGGGGGAAAATTGATACAATTCAAAAGTTTTATGGTAGGAAGAGAAAGGTAGTTGCTAAAAAGGATGAAACGAGTCATTTTAAAGTCTTAAATGAAACGGTGCATCTTGGGAAATAAGGAGAATGCAGGTGACTAACTTGTGAGAGGGAGCTCGTGGAAGGCTATCGTAGCCACTGTTATTGTAATTTTGTAGGTTCTATTATTTGGCTTTTTGTTAGTTTTACGGTTGCGTAATTGGTGGATCTTTTGCCACCTGATGGGTATCTTTTGTCTAGAGTGTTTTTATAGTGAGGCAACATCCAGTTTTGGGTGACGAAAAATGATAACAGAAGAATCATCCCCTTTGGGTTGAATTTCTATAAGCTTACACACACTCTTTTTTTCAAGTAAAGTTGCCATTATTTCTGTTTCTTGTAATTTTAGATAACACATAGTGGGGAGGAATAAAAAGACCTTTTAAGACATCACTTTGACTCTGAACGAGATAATGCAAAAGTCCATTTTATGTTCTCAGAATGCATTGGGTCACGTAAGAGTTCTTTTAGTTACTCGTTTTGAGTTTCCCTTTCAACATTTTTTTTCTTTGACTCTTTCGAAAGTTGTAGTGTCTAAATCCCTCACAAAAGCGTGGAAGCTCAGGGACTTCTCCTCTTTCTCTTAAATTTCTTTCATCTTGTCCTTAGTTTAACTTATTTTTCTTATATTTTATTTTTTTAGATTTTTTTTCTTTTAGAGAACATTTTACTTCTTTTAAAAAATATATTTTCTCTTTTTTAAAAGAGTTTATAAAGTTTCAATGTTTTACTTCTCTTTATTCAAATTTATAGTGCCGCACTCAGATTTACAATTTTAAATTTAGATATATAATATTATTTTTATTATTAAATAAAATAAATTTAAAAAGAGTTAACATTAAAAGAAAATTGAGTAGCGTGTTATTTTTTTAAAGATACGTCTTTTTTTTTAATATTGTATTAAATGTATATCTATAATGTTAAGATATAATATTTGATAAATTAGAATTTAAGAGTTATGCTATCTTTTTTTAATTATAGTGTTTATCTTTTTTTTTTGTATTTTCAAAAGTTACAAATTTTTTTTTTCTTTCTTTTATTTTTTGTTTGCTAGTCTTAGTATTTCTCATTATATATAAATAGTAGTATTTCATTTGTCAAAAAAAGAAGAAAAAAAAAGAAAGATGTAGTGTCTTTTAGTATAACGTATGTTTGACAAGTCAAATAAGTTAATTTATAACTTATTTGATTAACTTATAAATTTGTTTGACTAAATTAGAGGTGTTTGATAAATAAATTTATTTGAGTAGTTTATAACTTTTTATCATACGCTACTTTAAGTAGCGTATATCTTTTAATTTATAGTTTTTATAGTTTTATTAATTTTTTATCCTTATTATTTTATTTAAATTTCAACACTATCCTATTCACAAAATGACATTATTTTTACTATACTCGAGCAACATCTAAATTATATACCCCATAATGAACTTTCAGATATTATTAATAGTGATACAAAGAATGAAAATTTAGAGACATATATTGATATGAAAGAAATTCGTAATAATATTGTTAATTTATTGTGAGACTCTAAATGATATCTTTATTTTGTATTTTTTGAAATTATAGAATGAAATATAATTATTGACAAAAAAAATAAATTTTATATAAGTACATCTTTTTATGTTATTTTATATTTATCAGTTAATTCAATAATTAATGTTATCAAATATTTTTAATTTAATAAATTATTTTAATAATTTTTAATTTTCAATTAAAAATTAATTTTTTAAATTTTTAATTTTTTAACTAATTTATTAATTATTTTTATTAAACATAGCCCTAATATATCGTTCACGGGTATGCCTCCTATTTTTAGACAAGTAATGAAATTTCTCTCTTTTTTGACAAATAATACACGCACGTACACGTACGTTTACTAATATGACTCAAAGTTCATAAATGAAATTAGACACGCACGCACACGTACGTTTACTAATATGACTCATGGTTTATAGATGAAATTTTATATGTTATTATTTCAGAGTTTTAAATATAAATTATACAATATTATTTCAAAATTATTTAAACAATTATAATAAGAGAAAATTAATTTTTTATTGAGTCTTATTATACGATTTTATCTTTTATTATAAAATATGACTCATGGTTTATAGATGAAATTTTATATGTTATTATTTCAGAGTTTTAAATATAAATTATACAATATTATTTCAAAATTATTTAAACAATTATAATAAGAGAAAATTAAATTTTTTATTGAGTCTTATTATACGATTTTATCTTTTATTATAAAAAAATATAATTTTTTTAAGTATAAAAAAATACTATAATTTAATTAATATATATACATACATATATACATATATTAAATATTTTTTATAAAAAAATAGATAAAAAATAAATAAATAGCAAAGTTGTTAAACTAACAAAATTGATAATTTAAATTATTTTTAAAAATAATTAATATTAAAAGATAATAAATTAAAAAAATATACGAGTGTTATATTACTTTATTTTATTATTTAATATTTATAAAAAAATTTAAAAATTTAAATTAAATTGTAATATTTTTTTATTTTAAAAAATATATTTATGTATATAGTTTTTATAATAGAAACAAGTAATAAGCAGTTAAAAAAATAATTTTTATTTTTTATTTTTAGAAACATTTATGTTTAAACAAAGACTAATTTGTCTTTATGGAATCTAGTTTGTAGATAATTTAAGAATGGCCCGATAAACAAAGATAGTAGATAAATTTAAGGTTGTGATCTGTGTACATTACAAAATGTCAGAGTCATGACACAGGCAACAGCAGTCCAGCCAAGTCAACCTCATTACCCATTGCAAGCTTGCAACCTTTCAAATCCAAGCATAAATTTCAGGGGCGGCATATGCGGAAGAGACTTCACAAAAGCAACAAATCGAAGAAATTGAATATTTATTACTGCGATCAAACTCGCTTGCATATGTTGCCTCTTGTGATCGCCGGAGGGTGAGAGAATTAGAGAAATCAAAATACAATCTATGGATCCTGGCATGAGATTTCCACAGTTCATCAGGTAATGAAACGGATTCCTTTTGCTAATTTCACTGATGGGTCTTTCATTTTTTTTTTTTTTCACATATCTTCTGTTTCTCTTAAGCCCTGCTGGATAAGAAAACTAGGCCTCAGAATTGTACTTATTTTCTTTGTTTTTAATCACCGATAATGGGTAAGGAAAATGAGGCCTTTCAATGCAATAATTTTCAAGTTCATTTGTCTTCTGTATCTGTAAAATCTTAGGATCACTACAGAAAATGATACTTATATTGGATTACTTTTGGGGATCGCAAATGACTTACCATGGATGAAGTTGTCTTGGGACTGTTTTTGCGTGTTTCTTTTTTGAAGAATATTAGAGAACAGAGTTGAGTATTTTTTATTTTTTAAACATTCAGTATGAGAGAAGTTTTGTCCCTTCTCGATCTTGGCAACAACTAGGTGCTGAATGAAGTTCTAAATATTTATGCAGTCTCAGTTTATTCTTATTGATTTTTTATTACTTTCACAAAAAATAGAAGAAAACAGGGCTGGCCTAAACATTCGAAATCAATCCTTAAATACTTTAACACCGAACAAAAGGAGTTCACTACAAACTGATTTTGAAGACTAGGCAACTCAAGTGTGTGTTTCTTTTTTTAAAATATTTTCAGTTTTTATTCTTTATTTTTATTTTTCAAAATTTATTTTTATTTATAAGTTTTCATTATTTAGAAAATATATTTGTTTTGTGAAACTAAAAATCTATACATCTTTAATTTCAAAATCAAATTGGTATAAATAGCTATAAATCTTAGTTTTCTGGTCTTCAATAATTATGATATTATTTTAATTTTCTTTAATATTTATGATAGTCTCTCTTTTAAAATTACAAAAATGCTATTGGTCCTTTTCTTGAAAACATTGAAAATGTCTTTTAAACATTTTTTGTTTTTACCCTATTTTAAAAAATATTTTCAAAAAGTATTTTCCCTTAAATTCTACCAAACTCATTTTTAACATTTTTTTTCATTTTTGGTGAAAAAAAAAAAGCAGACTACTCAGACACTTAACTTTCTAAACCAATAAAGGTCATTACTTGTTGGAGGACCAGCATTGAAGCCGTAAAGTGCTTCTGGAACCGTTTTGAGCTGTTTGAACACAAGAAATACAAGAATTATGTGCTATCTCATGGCTTTTTTTGTCAATAGGATTTAAAGGGTTTGGAAGGAGAAAAGAGGTCAAGATATTGTGGAATTGTGTTGTTTTTGCTGTTTCGTGGTGTATTTGGTTGCAAAGGAATACGAGAATTTTCACGACACTTAAATGTCTTTGGACATATTATGGGAGAGGATAAAGTTTATGGCTTCTCTGTGGCGTTCTACTCATGGGTTCTTTAAAGGGGTTTCCATTTCAGATTTGTAAAGAAATTGAACTGCGATTTTACATGTTTAGCTTTAAGTTGTTTGTTTCTTTCAATGTTCTATAATTTTCTGTGTCCTTAGTTTTCTAGAGGACGATAACTTATTCTAGTTACATTGTAATTCTCTTCTTTCTTTAATGAATTTTTTTTTTCTATCAAAAAGAAAAAAATGAATATGAGTTGAATCGAGATGAACGTATAGGAAGGAATTTATGACTTATCAACTGCTTCCTTTCTGAATAGGAATAGGGCACCTTGTACTGGAATAACTAGCATCAGAAGTTCAGTTCATTCTATCTTTGGAAGGCAATTCTGGTGGGGTTAAATATTTTGTTCTTTCTAGTTTTGATTAAATGTTCCTGTGTTTGGCTATGACAATTTTAGGAAGAAATCTTTCTATATTACTCTTTTATCTGTAGAGTTTGAGATTGGACATTCAGAAAGCATGATGGCTAATTCAATGGGGAAGAGGAATGCTGCATTACTGAAAATGTTAAAGCTGAGGGAGTTATCCAAGACAGAGGAAGACAAAGGGCAATATGAGGTGCTGGTGGCTTATCTTCCCAAAGACTGTATCTCCAATATAATTGTAAGACTTCCTTTTAGCTCTCTTCTAAATTCAAAGTTGGTCTGTAAGCAATGGTACTCTATAATCCGTAGCCCCATCTTCATTGATGCCCATCTTCGCCGCTCAGAATCTGTTTTGATCTTTCAAACACCTTTGCCTGAGGGAAAGTCTACTAATTTTCCATTGGCATCATCATCGTCAGAAAGGCCACAAGTTTTCTCTGTGGAACAATATTGTCAACAATCGTTTGTTCCTTTTCTTTGGCAACCTGTCCCTGCCAAAAAGTTCTCCCTCCAATTTGTGGAGTTCAAAGGGGGTAAATGTAAGAAAGAAGAGTATAATGTTAGCTGTGAGGGTAGCATTAGGGCTGCTAGCAATGGTCTGATATTGGTCGATAGCAAACTGAAGAACCGCAAGTTGATAGTGCTGAATCCTGTGACTAGGAAACTGATTACCCTTCCACTCGGTACTTTATCTCCCCCCCACAAAGAATCTTATGGCTTTTCTTCAATCAGTTACACAGGACTGTACAAAGTGGTTCACTTATTTCATGATGAATTTGGGTTTGTCAGCTGTGAAATACTTGATCTTGAAAATAGAATATGGAGGGCAGTAAATGGACCTGAGTTTGGACTCTTAAAATGGTTTGGATATAACCCTGTTTCAGCAGTTGGAGCTTTGCACTGGGTTCCTCAAATTTATGGAAGTGAATACATTGTGTCCATGGAAGTGCACACAGAGAAGTTCTACACCATAAAGTTACCCAAAAGCTGCAGGGCATATGATAGAATCGTAGAGATGAATGGTTTCCTAGGCTTGGTCATTCATGAAGAGGTAAACCAGATAGACATATGGATCTTAAAAGGTATTACAGGGGAAGAATGGAGAAAGCATCACAGTATCACAGTGGGTTGTTCGTGGGACATGGTTCCTCTTTTCAGTCTGAGGATCAACGAAGAGATGATTTTTTGGAGGGAAGAAGATGGGTCCATCTATTCATATGATTTCGATCTTCAGGTGATGAAAACAGTTGAAATGGAAGCTGGATGCATTCCTTTGGCAGATTCATACTTTCCCCATGTCAACAGCCTTGTGTCATGGTCTAGAAACGACATACGGAGATTTGAATAATTTTTTTTTTCTTTTTATCTGTCATCAGTAAGCTATGAAACTAGGCATGAAACGGGATTCGGTGTATGATTTATCATACTTTATCAACTTCAATCCAATGTAAATTTCGCCGAACTCTTTCTTTAGTTAACCCTGTTACCTTCTTCATTTATGTTTTATTTGTTCCACTTATTCTAGTTTATTTTTTGTTTTGCTCAACACAAGGCGAATTTATGTTACTTTAGATTCAGTATTTGATAACCTCACCGGCAAGGCAGACTGCTGGTGGAACATGGAGCACCAAAGAATATACCTTAACTGAAAAGTGCTAAAAATGATTAAGGCTCTGTCTGTTTTGTTGGAAACTTTTCCAAGAAAAATGTTTTTGATATCTAAAAATTTTCTTGTGTTTGTTTTGCAAGAAAATATTTTCACAAATCTAAGTCTTTCATCAATTTTTCCAAGAGTTTTTTTTTTCAAAAAATGTAAGAAAATCATTTTTATTTTTTTGCTTTAATC
Source organism: Gleditsia sinensis (assembly GCA_037074535.1). Taxonomy (NCBI): domain Eukaryota; kingdom Viridiplantae; phylum Streptophyta; class Magnoliopsida; order Fabales; family Fabaceae; genus Gleditsia; species Gleditsia sinensis. Next base: position 19,676,873 of record CM073466.1, read on the forward strand.
CATTGCTACTAGCTTACCACCACTATCATAACCTATCATAAGCCAATACCATCATAGTTGTCCACCTTGATAAAGATTGGGCTCAACTAAGAATTTTAAAGATGATCCAGGCCTTAGCTTGGACTCAAATAATTTTTTTTTAATAGTACAAAAATATAATGTTAGTCCGGATAATGATGCAAGCAAGAAGGGAGATTGAATTTAATGTATAGAGTTTTTAAATTTTTTTGCAAAATATGAGTCAGACTGAAAACAATGAGGCATAAGAGTTCTTTTCTTATTTTTTGAGAATGATAAGACAATGTCTTGTAAAATGAGTTTTTCAAACTCAATAAAAGAAAACAACCATAAAACAAATTTCAAAACATATGTTTGTTTATCTCAAGTTGGTCAATCAAACACAGAAAATAAATATAAATTCAAATATTAGAATCTCGTCAAATAATAAGTTACAAACAAATCTCCTTTATTAAGACTTTATAAAAACATTTTGATTAAAATAGTTTCCTTTATGTCAAATGCTTGCTTTAGAAATTCTTTTCTTATGAAAAATGAATAAATGAATCTATTTTTAAGTTCATGTTTCCTGTTTGAAAGATCTTGAGTGAAAAGAAAATCACAACTTAATCTCATAGGATCTACAGTGATTCAAATCTTTGTGCAGATCTTAAAATCACTCCCCAAGCACAAAGTATGAAAATTTATATAAAATTATGGCAATCACCAAATGTACATGTTGAACAACTTTGCTTTTACAATCCAAATTAGAGTAACCTTTCTACACACAATCTCACTGGAGTTTTCACTTAAGAATCTAACAAAACTTTATGTAAATAGGATAACAAATCTGCCTTTACAGCTCGTCGGCCAATTTAACAAAGAGGAAGGCTCCATAACCTTTACAACACTTCAGGTAACCTTACAAATAGGGAGGTAGGGTTGCTTTCACACTAAAGTAAGGTAACCTTCAATTTCTACGTTCTATCAAGCTCTTGGAACCCACGAATCAATGTTGAAAGATATGCACACGTTTCTAGAAAGAAGATAAACTTAATATAGCTCACTATGTTTCTTCAAAGCATATAATGAAGGTGATAAACTGAGAAGAGCAAATAGTTTATGTACTTTGGAGATACCTCAAGTGAAACCTCTTTTTCTTTCCAAAAGTTTTTTCTTCCTGTGGTAGATTTGTTATATATATTATATGTCTACTACTAGCCATTTGAAAACTTTACTTCAAAGAAGCAGAGACTCCCACGTTCAAATAAAGGCTTTCATCATATTTAAAAAAAGGCTCCAAATTGTTAGGCTTTTGCTTCATATTTCAACATCAGTTTAACATTGGTTTTGGCTTAGAACAAATGCAATGTAAATCTTAAGCATGGATAACTTGCGTTCCTTCTAGAAGCTCTTTGCTTGGATTTTTAAGCATTGCATGGTCATCCTTCTAGAATATCTTCCTTAAGACAACAGTAGGTCATATTTCAGCTTTCTCTTTAAGCTTCTTTCATTCTTTGTCCCTTGCATACTTTAACCAATTTATAAGCTTCCCTAAACAGAGAATATAATCATAATTTCCAAAATATTATAACGTCAAAGGATATTTACCCTTTAATAGTTTGGCCATGATGGATTTGTTTATCTTGACCTATTTCAATCTTTAGCTTAACTCTTGATTCATATTTCTTTTTGAATTTAAACAAGAGACTTTGTAATAAATAATAAAACCATCATAATATAGAGGTTGCTATAATCAAAATCAATCAAGGCAATGCACAATTAGCTCAAGGGAGAGGTTCTTAAAATATGAACCTTGACTATTTTGAAAATTTCCTCTTTTTTTATAATGGAAACTTATACGTTTAATGATCTTTTAAAGCACATTTATAAAGGCTTGATTGATTTACTATGAACAAATAAGAGTTAAGAGAATACAGAAGCTCCCCCTTGATATGTGCTGTTTCTTTTTAAGAAATCTCCCCCACAAAATGTGCATCGTTGAAGTTGATTCATCATTTTGCTTCTCGTCCACGACTTTGCCTTGCTTTCCAGATTTATTATTTTCCTTTCTGCTGCATCGTTTGCCTATCTCTACTTTTCTTTTTCAAGCGTTTTCCAAACATAACAGAGTGGGACAAAGGATGCAGATTTTGCTAAGGATGATTTGAGTATAATGATCATTTTCAAAAATCATTTTCCTCCAGTTTCTTATCATATTAAACCATTTTCAAGGCATTTCAACTTAATATAAAGGCAAAGCATTCATAAAACATCCATTGGGATAATATTGATTCAACTTTTCATCATAAATTATCATAAAAAAACAAACATTACAACATCAAACATCATATATTTTTCTCCCCTTTGCCACAGTAAAAAAGATAATGGGGAGAACAGAATACTTGCAAATAACTAGCATATCCAATAAGCCATAACTAATTCACAAAACCGTTAACCAATTTGAAAAAAAATAGATACAACCAATATAAAACCAAAAAGGCTCTTAGAAGAGCCAAACATCCATACATGCAGCAGCATAATAGTCATAAGTACATATCCAAAATTAAGTTCTGACTAAGGCTAACACTTGGCCAACAAACAAAAAATACAAACATTAAATGGAAATGTCATGGCCCAAAATTCCTAAGCACATGACCAGCATGAGAGTGATGGTTAACACATCTTGTAAGCCTAAATCTAAGGAACGCATCGCCAAACTCAGAGTTAATGTAATTTAAAACATTAAAATTATTAAAACTTTCCAAAAACTTTTCTTACAAAAATTTCAAATATAAATCAACATATTCTGAAAACATAGCCATATTTTTTTCATTTAGCATAATCCAATATCTACAACATATATGCTAGTAAAACTTGCATTCAGTGTAATTGAAAACATCATTATCATTTTATTACAAAACCATTTATCAAAAAACAAACAACTATTATTCCTAAGAAGCGGGGATCTTTTCTGTGATAGTGTGGAGCCAACTCTAGATACATAAAGACAATCAAGAAACCAAGTCCATCAGGATAAATTGAGCTCACTTAGGATATCCTACTATTGTGGCACATGATCTCGATTCTATCTTTATATGAAAAAATATAAAAAGGAGTGAATCTTGTGACTTTGTGAGTAGATAGCATATATTATAGAAGAACATGACAATCCGTATTGACAAATTTTTGCAAAAGTACACACTTTAAATTAAAGTCCAATATTTAAATATACATAGCGGTCCTATAACAAAAATTACTAAACAAAAAAATATCTTACCTTTGCCAAGTCTAATAATTATGCGATTGTGAAGATCATATCATGTTAGAAAGTATAAAGTTATACATACCATTTATCCACACCATATTCTAGCTCTTCTTTTGATATGAAAAGACATTTAGTTGCATATTTATATCAAACATAAATATTGGGTTGAAAATAATGCTTACAGAAAAACATTTTCTTAAAACCACATGTTCTATAGAAAACCAGTATCCTTGAATATATATATACTTTTATTTGAAATCCATTTTACTCAATATTGAAAAATAATGGACCATTTATGCTAAAAATCTATGATATAATAGTCATATCACATCTTTATTAATAAAGTGAGAAATAAACTAAACAAGATACATATAGAAGAATAAGAATAAGATAGCTAAAAATAAAACATTTTAGTAATTTGTATAATAAAACAAGTCTAATTAAAATCAATCAAGGTAGCGTAACACAAATAAATTAAAACACATTTTGCTAAGGTTAAATCATATAAATAAATACTTGAACAACTCTTTGTACAACATCTTATAATTTTCATAGAAATAGATAAATTTAAAACTACTAACTTATCATACGAGTACACATAACTCTAAACTTTAATTCCACCATGTGCTACATTCATCTTCACAACTACAAAGCCAATAGCTCTTATCATTAACCTACATATTCAGCTTTAAACAATTTAGAAAAACCTATGGCTCATACATAACCATATCTTAGGCCAACCATAAGGCATCCATTTGTATCAAAACTAAAACTTCAAGCCTCTTGTGGTCCCAAGGTCATTAACGAGAAATTTGAACTATTATCATCATAGATATCATGACAAAATTAACAACTCGAATAGCCGAAGTCTTAATAGAAGAATTATATTCATGAAAATAATGAAAGCATAATCAAATGATTCACTGTTAAACAAGTAGTTTAAACTAGAATACAAAAGTAAATAAGATAATTAAAACATAATTAGTAAACCATTAGATAAATGATTTAACTTTTAAAACCATATCATTTGGGAGGACTCTAATTTGAAATCAAAACAACTAGAAACACAACCTATCAAGGCAAATCACATGTCAATCAAACATATAATCTGTAAAGTTAAGTCATTATTACAATCAGTCACAGTCTGTAAGGATAAATCACTAAGGTTATACAGACACATAGTTTGTGGGGGTAAATGACTATTTGTTTAGGCTTCACGCCCTTACTTTTCATCTATAACAGGAGGAAATCCAACCACTCATTTCTATACCAAAACAAATCATGTGCGTTAACTTTTACATATGGCTAGTAACATCCTTGTTAGCTAAAGTTTTAAGGTGCAACAAGGTTAACATCTACGGCTACTAGTAGACAGTGTTTTTGAAAATATTTCTCCCTAAAAAAAAGATTTAGGAAAAGTAATTCATAAACAAAATAAAACTCAAGGCATTTTCTTTAATCCATTTTTCCATGAACATGCTAGTCAAATTTGAACATAACTTTCTAAATGTTTTTAATAGGCCACTTCATGTGCCTCATTTAAGAAAAACAAAGTTTGTATCAATAAAACCATAAGTCAAGTTAATTAAAAGTGTATCACAATATAATCAAAACATGATTTTGTGGAACTCCATTTCAAAAATAATTTGAAAACTTCAAGTTTCCAATAAAAAGAAACATATCTCGTACCATACATAACCATCTCCCAATTAGCATTACATACATACATCTCTCATGAAACCATTACTATGATCCATTTCCTATCAAGATGTTATGCCTCAAAGGTATAATTAATAAGGTCCATAAACCATAGAAAATGATAAAACTTAGATTTAGACCACTTCAATAGTTCAGCACATTTTTAAATCCAAAATTAGACCATTTCAATAGAAATTTCAAATAATGCTTGCTTGTATCTTAAAACTTTTATAATGAAAATCATAACATTTTTAGTATAAAAAACACACATGTAAAAATAACTATAAACCATATAAACTTTAACCCACTATGTACATCTATACAAAACAAAATTTAGAAATTTGAACAATATCAAAAATCATGCCATAGTATATATTATCTACTCACAAGACTTGAGATAAGATCTTGAGCAATGCGTATGATGACTTTTGGATCAGAAACAGGAAAAACAATCATTGAAAACAATTCTAGAATGCTTGAACACTTAGAAAACAAGCTCAGGTCGTGAGTATTATTCACTCATCGAAAACACTATTTACAATGGCCTAAAACACTATTTATACCAAACAAAAAGTCATTCAATCACCACAAAACTTCTAACTCTAACGTTTTAACTACTCCTAAGACCATTTACAGTGTTATTTTTGCAACAAAACCTAAACATGTTTATTCAAAGTTTACCTCTTGGAATTTACTATTCACAAACTTTTGGTGGCTTATAAAAATTTTCTAGCAAAGATGATTGGTGGGTTTTGAAGCTTTCGTCACCTTGAGTCCAACAGTCTAAACAGTTAATCCATTAGAGGTCTGTAACTCAAGATATATATGATTGAAGTTTGAAGAAGAAAATAGAGAATGAGAGAGAGAGAGAATGGGTTCTTGGAGAAGAAGAAGGGTTTTGAAGCCTTAAAATTGGGTTTGCATCATAACCTAAGTGTGTTAGGCCGTGACACAGTGCCCTTGGAGAATAGTGCGTCGCGACCTAAGTGGGTTAGTTTGTGATGCAAATTCTTCTGGTCACAACGTGAGGATTCATACAAAATTTTGCAAAATGTCCAACAAAAAAGTTGTAGTTCTTTGTCTTCTATAAATGATTTATGCTTGAAAGAGTAAGAAAAGGTCCAGACCACACTAAATCTCTATTTTTCAATTTTTCTCCTTACCACCTTTATTTCAATAGAATTAGCAAAATTGCTCAACAATAAAGTTATAGTTATATGTATCAGTTTTCTATAGCAACTTGAATCATATCAATTCAGTTTATATGGTAGGGTTATACATAAAAGAGTGAACAAATGTCTAAACTATCCTAAAACTTCACATTTTTCTCAACTTCATCACTTCGATTTGTTTCCATTTTTCCTTCAAAGCTTCCAAATTCCATTCTTAAACAAAATACGAGATCATTAAAAGTACTCTAACTTAAAAATAACTTATAACCAACTAAAGATTAAGAACATGAAACCATAATGTTTCATATCTACATTAGAAAACAACATAGGTGATTAAATTTGAAGGCATTTCACTTAAACCATCAATTTTCTTAGTAAAACTTTCAATAAAATGAATCTTAAGAAAACATATATTTATGCATATTAAAATAAAGAGTACTCATTATAGTAAAACAAATTTTTTAGAGCAATACATAATTACTTTAAGCAAAACATAATCATTTAAAATAGAAATACACTTGTTCATAGTAAAACACAGTCATTTGAAAAATACGGGATGTTATAGAAAATGTGCATGTGGTCTAATGGAAACTTAGCATAAAGTAAAATAGAATAGAGACAAAAGATAGATTAGTTAATGGATGGGTCAAAGTTTGATAGGATCACATCATTAAGAAATCTTTCAAAAGTGTTGGGATTGGCAAGTTATTCATATAGTAGATTAGAGGGTGGTTGAATGGAGGTAGATGCAGGTTATTTAGACACAGTGGCAAGAGCAAGGTTGTTTTGTAGTTTGATTTCAATCAAATATTTTAGGTCATTGATATTATATCCAAACTTTTCATACATTGCTTACTAGTTAATTTTTAGTGTACTCTATGGTGTTCCTCATTTGCATAAGACCACAAAGATTGTTGTGTGAAGATTGAAAAATAGGTTTACCTTCATTAGTTCCTCCTCACTATTCTCCTCTTGGGTTTCTCCCTTGGAGGATTCTTTGGAGTTGTCTTTAGATATTTTAGTAGACACGTTTCAAGAGTTCTTCTCAGCCATGCATTTACTCTTAGCCTTACTTTCATCTTTTTCTCTTAAAGTAGCAAAGGTATATTGGTTGCTTTATTTTTTGTTCTCAAATCTCTTTTTCAGTATCATTGGAATTCTGAGATACCACAACAATTTCACTTTCACCTTTAGTCTTAGATGACTTTTTGGTAGAGGAAGATAATCTAGATGATTTTCTACTAGAAGAAGAGACTTTCTTTTTCTTTTCTTTTCCGTTTGCAAGAGTTTTTTTGTTTCCTACTTTACCACTATCTTATTCTTCTTTTTTGCATAAAACATTTCTCTCTCATTTTTCTCTTCTTTTTTGTCTTTCCATGTACATCCTATTGTATTCTCTCTTCTTTTCTTTCTTTTATTTTATTCACCTTTACCCATGAAATAGGCATGATTTTAACCTTTCCTTTGGCATTCATCTATATCTTCTTTTTTCTTTCTAGATCCTTCTTCATCTAGGTTGCCTCCTTTAATAACCTAAATCCAAATACCATCTTCCTTCTTGATTCCTATGTTGGATATGAATCCTTTTTCATAGTTTCCATTAGGAGTAGAGCACACCTTATCTTAATAATCTAGATTCACTCTTGCTTGTGTAGCCATCATATTTTTTGACATCTCATAAGGTAACTTTGTCTTGGACCTTCCCATTACAGCTTTCATATGTTTAATGATAATGAATTATAAATTTAGAGGAAGTCTTTCTATACCATATAATAAAAGGTAGACCTTTAGAAAGTTTCCAAAATTTGATTTTCAACCTTGAGGATAAGAAAATTACTAAGCATGTAGAGCAAAAGTCTCAATTTTGGTTTAAAAACTTGTGCATCTAAGGTAATGAACATGTTATTAGTGATTTCAACAATGGCAGAGTCTTGATCATAACCACCTCTACATGAGTTGAGTACCTTTTATTCCCTTTATTATAACATTTTATTAGAGAACTTACAATATCCAACTCAAAAATAATTTCCCTTTTTATGATCATAGAAGAATAGGATTGAGTGTCTTCATCCATAATCATATTAGAGTAAAAATCTTTTATAATTTAAAGATAGATGCCTTATTTTATTTCTAAGAAGTTAAACCATCCTATTTCTTTAATGCATTCTAGACATACAAACTTCTTGTCAATGAAAAAATGAGCATTCACCTCTCTTGATGACAAGATTGTTCTTTGAACAAAATAATTCTTATACAACTTCTTTGTAACATCATTGATTAGTATAGGCTTGTTCCTTTTTGTTTTCCACCTTTTACTCATCCATAAGGATATAGTTTCCTCAATCTTTCTCTTATTGAAAAATTTGGAAAAGGAAGACATGAAGGATGTTTATTAGAAGTAGAAAGTGTTTTCCAATAGATTGAGAGTATGGAGCTTGACTATTAAGGAGGTTACTTTTGAAGAGAGGTTGAAAGACATTTCAAATTTCAAACCTTAAATTAAAGAGTAATTGCATTGTAACTTCCATTGATGGGAAGTTAATGGAAGGAAAACTTACGCCCTGATTTTTGACGTGTAAATAGGTGAATGAGAAGGTTAAGTATAGGTTAATAACTTCAACACACATATTTCCTTACAACGGGAAGTGGTAAATGTGTGTGTAACACTATACATTAAATGCCCTAAAGACACACACTGTAATGTAGCTAAAAGGTTAGGATAGGTGTTTGAAATATTTATGTTAAATTTTTAGTCCATACACAAGTGTAAACAATGACATATGGTAAACTATAAAGTACACATAATAAACCATGAAGCATATATTTAGATGAAGCACACGCAATTTTTTATCACATCTTTTCTAAATTTAAAAATTAAAATCATAATGTAAGATACACCTGCCACCATAAAGTTTGAGCACATTTAATAAGCAAATCATAGTGGATTATACATTTCAATTCTCTTCATGAACAAAACTTTTCTTCACAGAGGTTTAGTAAAAATGTCACCCAACTGGTTTTTAGTTGAGATTAAATCCAATTTTATTTGTTTTATTTGCATTTGATCTTTTAGAAAATGATGTTTACTTTCAATATACTTTATTTTCATTATCCTAAACTAGAAGTATGTAACTGACATGGTTATTGAGAATAATCTCATCCCATAAGCCTTTAATATGACACAAACATAATTTGTATATTTGATCTAGAATATTAACAATCCATATAATGAAATCATATGTTCATATATATTAGAGATATCAACTCTCTATATTATATTGAATCAGTTACCATAAATTAAATATAAACATTATATAGTCAGAAGTAGAGATCCTACCTGTAGTATATAAGGCTTTTCTAGAGTACAAATTCACAACATAAACAAATAATAAAATGAAGCCTACTATAACAAGTTTGGGCTCATTAAATGATATCCTAATTGCATACTTCATCATTGAAGATAAATCAGATTCTATATCATTATCTAAAAAATACGAATAACAAAGGAGTGAGTTTTACAACTCAGTGAGTAGATAATGCGCACTATAATGAAATAGAATAAGCCAAGGGCATGAGTTATTCATAATAAAAATACAAACCAATAAAATAACTAAAGTCAAAAAATATAAATACTAATAAAAAGCAATTTAATAAAACTTAAATAAATCTAGATATCACAATTTTTATTAAAGAGAGGGAAATGGTTATTTGTTGAAATTCAAAAAGTTCTAAGAAAATTTGTCACAATAAAAAAAAATTAATTCAAATTAAAATTATTCGGGAGGATTTCATATCTAAACCATGATCTAATCCCAAACATACAGCAAGGAAGGGTAATAACCAATTCATCAAGCGAACAACATGTAACCCAAGTACACAAAAAGGAGAATAATCACCAATCCATTAAACAAACAACTCAGAATCAATTAGGAAAATTGTCTATAATCCATCAGGTAAACAACTTATAATTTCTATTCTATCATTCATCTGTGTTGGCTGACATATGAGACTAGTATCACTTTTGCTAACTGGGGTTCAACATGCACTAAGGCTAGCATCCAGGCTATTAGCTAATAGTATTTCTGAATATTACTTCTCCAAATAGAAAATAATATATGAAAAAATTTAATGTACATTTAAATTAAAAAAACATTTGTGTCCATAAGTCTCCATCTGGATTTATATAAAGTCCATGAAATAGTTATTTAAACATCAACCTATAGGTCATACCATATGCTAAATCCATTGATCAAAATAATATTCTTGCCAACAAGCATGAAATTCTTAATTCAATCAAACCACATTTTTAGTATAGTTTCTTAATTAACAATACGAATTCAAAATTTCTATATACATATCATTAAAACCATATGCTCATAACATGTCAAAATCTTTTGGTCTTTTTCTGTCCTCTAATAACCAATGACTAAATATCAGTTCCAAAGTTTATGTTTAGAAATCCAAATTTGATTTCCAATAACCAATATAAGTAACATGATCAAAAACTCAATTCAAATCATGCCATTCACAAATTGATGAAAATTATAACAATTGATGCATGTCCCTCAAACCTAAGGCCTATAAAATGAAAATATCTAAAAACCTAGGAAATAACTTAAAGGTGTTTTAGCAATGAAATATTGGCTCCTAAAGATTTTCCATGTCTTGAATCCAACTATGAGGTTATTTTTGTGATTTAAGTACTCTAAATAGGAGATTTAAAACTTACTTTTTCTCCTCTAATTTTCAATAATCTTTTGGCTAGGTTGGGCAAAAGCGATTGACTAGAATTCTAGTTATCTTTATTCTAAATCTGATGATACTAGTGTACAAATAAAGATTCAAAAATGCTTGAATCAAGAATTTCCTAACAGGGTTAGAGAGAGAAAGTGCACTTAGGGAGAGAAAAAAGGGTTAGGATTCTTCTAGGGTTTTCTAACCTTTTATATTGAGGAGGATTTTAAAGAGATAAGAAACCAATTAACAAAATTCTAATTGTTGAAGGATGATCTTGAAAATTTGGCTATTTATACTATGACCCAAAATTCTTACAAAGTTTTCATTTATACCCTTAAAATTTTTCAATTACACTTCTACTAATTTAATACTCTTAATAAATCATGTGATTACTCATAATGAGACCATTTAAACTTAGGGGTGTTACATTATCCCCCTTAAGAAATTTGATCCTTGTATTTGAATGCCATACATACATACATATATATATATATATATATATATATATATATATATATATATATATATATATATATATATATATATATATATATATATATATTAATCTTATTGTTCATTCATGTATGGGTCCTTGGCATAAATATCATTTTCTACCTCCTGAGTAACTTCTTTAAAGTGATTTTTGCCAAATGACTTTAATTGTATGTATTTCCTTTAAAGAAATTTTCCTTTCTTATCTATCTATAATAGCCACTAGTTTGTTCTTATATGATATATCTTTAAATAATTGAATCTCTTGCCATTTTGTCACATTTTGTGGTGGCAATAGGTACTCATCAGAATATTACAGGTGATAAAGTTAAACGGTATATTACTAAGATAATTCTCTCCAAAATTTTTAGTGGACCTATATATCCTAACTTAAATTTTCTTTCTTTCCAAACCCTATTTATCCATTCATAGGAGATACTTTATGGAGCACTTGATCACCTATGACAAATTCAAGTCTCAACATCTACTGTCAACCTAACCTTTCTATCTATTATGAGCCATTAGCATTCCTTCTTTTGTTACTCACACATTTTCTATTGCATTTTGTACCATGTCAGGTCTCAAAAATTCAAATTCAACCACTTTAAACCATCTAATATGAGATCTACAACATATCTTATACCAAGTCTTGAATGGTGTCATTTGTATACTGGCTTGATAATTATTGTTACAGACAAACTCAACTTAAAGTAGATATTTATTTCAACTTCCACCAAATTCAAGTACACATACCCAAATCATATATTTTAAAATTTAAATGGTTTACTCTAAATAACTATTTGTTTATGGATGGAAAAGAGTGCTAAGGTCCAATCGGGAACTTAAGGCTTCCTAAAAAGTTCTCCAAAAAAAAGCTGTAAACTACAAAACCTCAATTAGATATAATGAATATTGGTACTCCATGAAGGTTAACTATCTCTTTCAAATACAATTTTGCATACTATCTCCTATATGAAATCAAATCCCTTAAGAGTTCAAGGTACCTAGTAACTAAATCAATAGTAATTGTTTCTCCTTTAATTAAGGTATTTCTATCTCCTGAAGTAATCTAATGTGTCTTTGATGTTTAGCTTTTACTTGTTGACACACCAAACAATAGAAAATAATATCAATTATATCTTTCTTCATACCATCCCACCTATACAAATCCTTTAAATCTTGTACATCTTTGTTGATCTAGGGTAGATAGAACACTTAGATTTATAGGCTTCTTCCAAAATTCTTCTTCTTGTTTTATCTACATAAGGTGCGCACAAAGGTTCGCCAAACCTTAGTACATTATCAAAATATACTATTAACTCATTATTCTTTCCAGTTCGCACATTGTCTGATTATGCGTCTTTACTTTGTGCTACCCTTACTTATTCTGTCAAAGGATAACACAATAGTATATAGGTTAATAGTATTCTACTTCCTTATTACTTATGATTTCCTTATAGTAAAGGCCTTCTTACCTTAGCTACATGGGTTAAACTTCCCATGAACTTCTTGATCAATGCATCAACCATAACGTTGGCTTTTCTAGGACGATACAATATGATGCAATAGTAGTCCTTAGGTAATTCCATCTATCTTCTCTACCTTAAGTTGTGATCCCTTTATTGAAATGTATACTTAATGCTCTTATGATCGGTATAGATCTTACATGTTTCACCATAGATGTAATGTTTTCAAATTATGGGTCAGTAACTTCGTTTATGCTTCTTAAGTCATCTAGATGCATATGCCATAACTTAACTATGATAGATTAATACTCAACTCAATCTTACTCTAGATGTGTCGTAGTACACTATAAACCCTCTAGCACCTAAAGGAATAGTTAAAATTGGTGTTATGGTAAAACATTTCTTTAGCTCCTAGAAACATTCTTCACATACATTTGACCATTCAAATTTTACTCCTTTTTGGGTCAACCTTGTTAAGCAGGTAGCAACTTTAGAATTTGTTTGACAAATCTTTTAATAATAGTCTACTAACTCAAGGAAACTATGAATATCTATAATTGTAGAAGGGTGTGGCCATTTTGCTACTTCTTGGGATCAACTTCCCATCGGTGGTAGTTACATGTCTAGGGAAAGTAACACTACTAAGACACATTTTGAAACTTAATACACAATTAATGCTCTCCCAGAGTATGCAAAATCATCCTTAAATGTTGCTTATTCTTTTCTTGACTCTTTGAGTATATTAAGATGTTATCTATGAATACAAGGACAAATTGATTTAACAAAGATTTGAATAGTTTGTTCATTTAACCCATAAATGTTATTGGTGCATTTGTCAAACTAACCAACATTACTAAGAACTAATAATGCCCATACCAAGTTCTAAAAATAGTTTTAAGAATGTTCTACTTCTTTATTCTCAACTGGTGATGACTGTTGTGCTGTAAAGTTTTACCAAATAACCACAAGCGCACGACATGGCTATAGCTAGTCCGGCGAGTACGGGTCGTATTCCACAAAGAACAATGTCAACTACTAGAACGATGCAAAATATGCTATCTAGATCGATGTAATTGGATTAAAGAGTGTCACAATTCAACGAATGAAAATAACCAATTAAACAAGCCTAGGGTTACGGTTCACCACACTTATGATATTCAACATCCAATGTATACCTCTAATTGTAATTATCTAGGTTATTGGAGATGGTTTAGCCTTAATTAATTAACAACCTCTTTCAAGCGATACTAATCGTACCTAGGTTAATCCAATTGCCTACTTTCATGGTTCTTAGTTCAACCTAAGTCCATTAAGTTCTATGCCAACCATGGAATACAATTAATCGGTTTTCTCGTGCCCACTAATTGATTCATTCCTAGAGAACCTTAAACTACTTTCGTGATTAAGATATCCCTAATTAACTATTAGGTTTCGGTATCAATCTTCACCTTTCAGTCCATCAATTAATATCCTAAGACGTGATAAATATTGGCCAAACATTCATCAACTCATATAACCAATGTTTAATAGCTAATCCTAATTTACCATAGATAGCACAATTAGGGTTCCAATGGTTCAATGTGCAGAGTGTATCATCACACCATAAGTGGGTTTACCAAAATCCTAGATCAAAACTCTACTCAAACATCATAGAAACAGAAACTAGAACCAAATTCATTAAACAAACCATAAGTATTCAGTACAAACCAAGACAAAGAATTGAAATAGAGATAGTGCAGAGATAGAAAGATAAAACCTGGATGGAGAATAAAATACAAGCAGAAATTGCTGTCAAATCTACTCTAAGAACATGAATCAAACTCTAATCCTACTCTAAATCTAATCCTAAGGTGTTTCCTAACCCTAAAACTAAGTGGAGAAGGTCCGAAATGTGTTCTCCCTCTTGCAGCTGCAGAACCCCAAGCATATATATCAGTTTGGGCACCCAAAACCCTAAATTTAGTGCTCTTTACGGTCCCCGAAGCACGGCCGTGGTCTAGGACACGGCCTGGCCGTGCTTCAGGCTAGAATTTGGGGAAACGCTGCAGCATCCGCCCAGAACACGGCCATGCCATGTTGTAGGCCTCAAAGCATGGCCTGGCCGTTCTAGGGCCGTGCTGCCCAGAATCTTCTGAATTTGCCAAAGTGCTAAACATGAAACTTGTAAGTCTATGTCTCTTCTTTCCACAGCCACCGGAATCACCTTAATCGGATCTAAATTGGAGGATATATAACAAAATTAGTAACCAAAGGTCAGAATTCGTCCTACTGCACTGTGATTCTGAATTGAGAGCTCTGTAACGCCATGAAATCTCCCGAATTTGACTAAGTGTTCAACATAAAAGTTGTATATTATGGTGTTAACTTTTCACAGTCACTTGAATCACTTTGATTGGAGGTCATAAGACGGAGATATGCTCAAAACAGTGCTAAAAGGTCTGGAATCATTGGAATGTAGCATTTTTCCATGAATTTCTTATCCTTTTCTTCTTCCTTTGTTCTTAATTATGATCACATCAGTGTGTTGGGGGCTGCCATGCTTCTTTTTGGTTGAATTTTGGTAAGCTTCCTCCTTGCTTCCTCCTCATCATGGTTCCATATCCATTTGTCACTTATCATGAGTGTTTTCTCTTATTTCTTGGCCTCTTTTTCTCAACTACAAGCATAAAAACAACCAAAGCAGTATCCAAAGCAAAACATAGCCAAAAGCAGGGAAATAACCACAAGTTTACTATGAATTAGGGGATAAAATATAGCTTTTAAGTACTCAAAATACCCCTTTATCAACTCCCCCATGCTTAAACCTTTGCTTGTCCTCAAGCAAATAACATGTCATATCAGGAAGGGAGAAAGATGCAATCAGATTCTAGAAGATAGAAAAATGCAATATAGATAATTGGTCACTCAATCAGTGTGCACACAATAGATATACGAATAGACATTTACAAGATAATCTCTGTTCTTCTAAAACTAAACCAAAAATTCCTCTATTATATATCTACTTCTATTGTTACCGTATGTTGTATGCGTAAAATTGATTTTTGTACACTCAAGTAGGCCACCTCATTCTTTAGATCTCCCTATATTGCCTTACCCTTATTTCTATTTTTCTTCACTCAAATTCTCACTCAAACTCTTTTACTTTCTATCATTTTCTTTTTTTCTTCATTCATTTAATTTTTTTTAGAAATATGCGGTGAGTGCATTTTATGCTCCATCTCACTAGGGTAAAGGCATCTAGGTACTCATACTAAGGCCTTTTTGGTGCCTTGAAGGGGTACTTAGAGTGAAAAATTTTTGGGGTGCACATTCCCTCATTTTTCACCTCTCCTTTCCTCCACACTCTTATAGTGTTAAAATAAAAAATAGCATACAATTCACAGCACAATAGAGAGATATTTTTCAAAAAATTAGAGGTTTAATCCTAGAAGAGAGAGACTAAAGTTTAAACTACCTATTTCATACCCTATTGTGCATCACATCTTCATGAGTTAAAATCAACCTATAATACATCAATCTATCTCTGAAATAGCAAAATTTATGATTATTCAATGAAACAGGAGATAAAATATTCAACCAGCAAAAACCATAATCCTAAAGTCACTTCCCCATACTTAAACTTGACATTGTCCTCAATGTCAATATCAATGAAAGTACAAGCAAAGGGAGAAGTAACTTACTTGTTTACATGGCCCACTTATGCTTTTGTCTAGAGGACCCTTTTTTTTTTTTTGGGTACCTGAGGCACAGCCGTTTCTGCCCGTGTTTCTTGCGGTTTTCTCCAAATTTTGCAGATTTTGGCCCGTGCTTGCAACACGGGCGTGGTGGAGGACACGGCCTAGCTGTGTTGCTGGCTGGAGGCTGCAAATCTTCGAATTTTGCTCAGCTTTTGACTCTCCTTGATTTCCCTCGATTTTTAGCCTTTTATATCGTCTTGGGCACATGGGAATAGACCTAAAATACTTGAGGAAACACTCATTAAACCTATAACCAAAGAAATCAACTAAAATTAAAGATGAAAACTAAACTAAATACTAGAAAACAAAACCAAAGGAAACTTTAAAAATTAAAATGTGGGTTGCCTCCCACAAAGCGCTTGGTTATAGTCATTAGCTTGACTCTTTAGTATGCTTTCCACTCATGGAGGCTTGAAGAGAGTTTGAATAACTCTCTTTGCTATCCATTGCCTTTTAGTATGTTGCTTTAGGCTTTGCCTAATGCCCTTTAAAGATCCTGACAGGTGGAAATAAGGGTCTTCAGTAGGTGACCCTCCAAATTGATTCTGCTGAACCATCTACAAAAGAGAGGGCTTCAGCTTGAAGTTGTTGGCCTCTACGGTTGTTCTGACAATATTGGGATTCAGGCCATGAGTTTCTGGGGCAATTAAATCCCTCAATGAACGGTTATCTTTCTCCGCCATGGTAGGTGCAGCGGGATCTTGCTGCTGTCTTCTTCTTCTTCTCCGTAAGGTGCGCTCAATCTATGGGTCAAATTCAACAAAGAGTTTGTGGCCTCTTCGCATAAAATAGCTACACACCTAAAAAGGAAGAAAAAGGAACAAAAATCAGAAAAAGAAAATTATGCAGAAAAATAGAAAGGAAGTGATCTAGTCTAGCCATTTCGCAAAATATCTAATATTGACAATTGTTCCTCGGCAACGGCGCCAAAAACTTGTTGTGCTGTAAAGTTTTACCAAATAACCGCAAGCGCACGGCGTGGCTGTAGTTAGTCCGGCGAGTACGGGTCGTATTCCACAAAGAACAATGTCAACTACTAAAACGATGCAAAATATGCTATCTAGATCGATGTAATTTGATTAGAGAGTGTCACAATTCAACGAATGAAAATAACCAATTAAACAAGCCTAGGGTTACGGTTCACCACACTTATGATATTCAACATCCAATTTATACCTCTAATTGCAATTATCTAGGTTATTAGGGATGGTTTAGCCTTAATTAATTAGCAACCTCTTTCAAGTGATACTAATCGTACCTAGGTTAATCCAATTGCCTACTTTCGTGATTCTTAGTTCAACCTAAGTCCATTAAGTTTTATGCCAACCATGGAATACAATTAATCGGTTTTCTCGTGCCCACTAATTGATTCATTCCTAGAGAACCTTAAACTACTTTCGTGATTAAAGTATCCCTAATTAACTATTAGGTTCCGGTATCAATCTTCACCTTTCAGTCCATCAATTAATATCCTAAGATGTGATAAATATTGGCCAAACATTCATCAACTCATATAACCAATGTTTAATAGCTAATCCTAATTTACCATCGATAGCACAATTAGGGTTCCAATGGTTCAATGTGCAGAGTGTATCATCACACCATAAGTGGGTTTACCAAAACCCTAGATCAAAAATCTACTCAAACATCATAGAAACAGAAACTAGAACCAAATTCATTAAACAAACCATAAGTATTCAGTACAAACCAAGACAAAGGTAAAACCTACTCTAAGATAGTGCAGAGATAGAAAGATAAAACCTGGATGGAGAATAAAATACAAGCAGAAATTGCTGTCAAATCTACTCTAAGAACATGAATCAAACTCTAATCCTACTCTAAATCTAATCATAAGGTGTTTCCTAACCCTAAAACTAAGTGGAGAAGGTCTAAAATGTGTTCTCCCTCTTGCAGCTGCGGAACCCCAAGCATATATATCAGTTTGCGCACCCAAAACCATAAATTTAGCCCTCTTTACGGTCCCCGAAGCACGGCCATGGTCCAGGACACGGCCTGGCCGTGCTTCAGGCTGGAATTTGGGGAAACGCTACAGCATCCGCCCAGAACATGGCCAGACCGTGTTGCAAGCCTCAAAGCACGACCTGGCCGTGCTAGTGCCGTGCTGCCCAGAATCTTCAGAATTTGCCAAAGTGCCAAACATGAAAGTTGTAACTCTATGTCTCTTCTTTCCATTGTGACCAGAATCACCTTAATCGGATCTAAATTGGAGGAGATATGACAAAATTAGTAACCAAAGGTTAGAATTCGTCCTACTGCACTGTGATTTTGACTTGAGAGCTCTGTAACGCCATGAAATCTCCCGAATTTGACTAAGTGTTCAACATAAAAGTTGTATATTGTGGTGTTAGCTTTTCACAGTCACTTGAATCACTTTGATTGGAGGTCATAAGACGGAGATATGCTCAAAACAGTGATAAAAGGTCTGGAATCGCTGGAATGTAGCATTTTTCCATGAATTTCTTATCCTTTTCTTCTTCCTTTGTTCTTAATTATGATCATATCAGTGTGTTGGGGGCTGCCATGCTTCTTTTTGGTTGAATTTTGGTAAGCTTCCTCCTTGCTTCCTCCTCATCATGGTTCCATATCCATTTGTCACTTATCATGAGTGTTTTCCCTTGCTTCTTGGCTTCTTTTTCTCACCTACAAGCATAAAAACAACCAAAGCAGTATCCAAAGCAAAACATAGCCAAAAGCAGGGAAATAACCACAAGTTTACTATGAATTAGGGGATAAAATATAGCCTTTAAGTCCTCAAAATACCTCTTTATCAATGACCTAATCTCATATCAATCTTTTAAAAAATATTGGGCACCTTGTAAATGGTCAAAAAGATCAACAATATGAGGTAAGGGATACTTGTTATGCACGATCATTTTATTTAGCTATTTATAATCGATAAAAAAAATTAATGATACATATGTCGTTTTGTAACATAATTAGAACACCCCAAGGAAAGGTATTTGCTAAAATAAAATCTTTATCTCTTTTAGAGGTAATCTAAGTAATTCCTTTGGAAATACATCAAGAAATTACTTAATCACAAGAACTTAATCCAAACTTGTGGCTTACATATCAATAATTTTAGCTATATTCATATATCCTTATCATCCTTTTTGTAATAGTTTTTGAGCTCCTGAGTCTGATTTCAAATTATTTTGTACCTAACTCTTTATGGTTACCTTAAATCAAGAAAGATGGTTCACTTAAAAGATCAAACTTAGTCAGTTTAAGATGAAAATCTAGGATGGTATGAAACAGTTCTAACCAATCCATATCGAGTATCACATCTCAATCATGTCTATTACCATTTGATTAAAAAAGTTATCTCTTTATCTGACATTGAAATCTTATATAACTTATACATATTTTTAACCAATAAAGGCTCGCCAATAGGAGTAGTAAAAATAAAGGAATTATTTAATTAAACAAAATCCTTAGCCTCTAGTTTAGGGAGGTACATAGACATATATGAATGGGTAAAATCATATTCAAGCAACAAATGCGCTCTAAAAGAGCATAGTAGAAGTTTACTTATCAATATAGCATTGAATGCTTGATCATCTTATTGCATAAGTCAAAATACATGTATTAAGTCTCTATCAGCTTGGCCTTGTACTCTACTTTCCTATCATTTTCCTCTATTACCTTTGCTTGCTAGAATAGGTATAGTTATAACAACATGAACTATAATATATGTAAATGGCAAACTAAACTAACCCTTGAATGACGAAATCACTTAACATTTTATTTTGCCATATATGGAGCATGAATCTTTGTTATGATAGATTTATTGTCTACCATGTTGAGCATTATGTCTAGTAACTCTATTTTCTAATATCTATCTATCAAGGTAACTGATGTTTGAGCTAAAAATACATATATTCTAGTTGTAAGGGTCATTTCTAATTTTAAAATTTAAGTCCCCTAGCAATCAGGCCAACACCATATTTATTACGGTAACTACCATCTTTGTCTTGCTTACATTTTTTTTCAAACTTTTAATCTTAACTAAAAAAGTGTTCTATAAAACCTTCCTTGAATTCAACTTAACCCATTTTTGGTGATTCAACTGATTTACCCTGTTAAACCCCATTGATGTGCCTTTATATGTTTTGATGACAACTAACTTGGAGAAAGAAATTTTTAGGAATTAGGCAAGGTTAAGGAAAATACATCAAGCTCTCATGGAAATTCTAGCATAATGAAACAAGGAATACATGGAACCAAGAAAAAGGAATCGAGCTTTGATGGTTGCTTTATTTCTTAGGATATCCCTTGTCTTAGTTTTTATGTAAAATGAAAACTTAGGAAACCTTGAGCTTTTAAAATTTTTTTACATCTTAAGTATTGGTTTTCTAAATTATTGTTGGTTGTTTAGTTTGTAAATTTGCTCAAAATCATGTTTTTCAAAATGCTATAGAAGCCATTGAGTTCAATAGGCAAAAAAAGTTACAAACCAGTTACTAACAAGCCTCCACTAAAAGCATTGGATGCCTATAGGCTTTTGAAGTTTTAAAAATATTGGTCAATAATTTTATTGGATGCCTATAGAGTCTATTAGGCATCTATAACTCTTTGGAGTATAAAATTCTAGCACAAAACAGGTGCCTATAGCATTCATTGGAAGCATAATGACATTTTGGAAAGCAAAAAAATAATGGATTTTCATGCATACAAGTGCCTACAGCCTTGAGTGGGCGCCTAGTACAAAATCTAGAAGGAGTTTTATTGCTTATAATGATCAAGTTTCATTAATTGTAACCTTAAATGATTTCCAACAGCTTTAATCTTCATTTCTCTTTATATACTAGATGTATTGAATGTTAGAATGTAAGGAAAACCATGCTTAAACTTTGTATTCATTTTTAAGCCCTTATTTTCCCATATTTTTCTTATATAGTCTTTATTTGTATCATATACGTTTTATGAGAAAGTAAATTTGTGCCTTTTACATTCTTTGATTTGAGAGGATTGTATCAAGGAATGGAACCTTGATGTGGTTAGGCATGGTAACCCGTGTGATTCTGTATAAAGTGATGTAAAGGATGTGAAAACCTAGTTGTTCCAACTCAATTGAGTTGTGATTTTATAGTGGCTCACAAGTTCCCATTTTAAACTTATGATTTATAATGGAAACCTTAAGTAGTAGCTTGGGAACTAGATTAGGCTCAATGGTCGAATCAAACCAAGATAGTTCTTTTGTGTCATCTTTCCAATTCTTATTTTTAAACTTTCTGGTTTTTCTAAAGTTTTCTGTTTATCTTTAAGCTTGGTTGCATTTTTGCTTTATTGTTTATCTTTTAGCTTGGCTGCTACACACTTTTGTTTTGGAATTGTGTTCTTGAAATTTAGTTTTACTAATTCATATTTCCTAAACTCATTTTATGTTTTTCTATTAAAGTGTGATTTATATGCTTGACTTATTTAAGTATAAATCTTATTTACATTTTCTATCTAAGGCTTGTTTTTTAGGTTTTATGAATGAGCCTTATTTAAAGCTTGCAAAAAGGTTTTCAAACTGATTCACACTTCTATACTTTAGTGTAAAAATTTTAAAACAACCAATTAACCCCTTCTTGAGTGTAAACAATTCCTCACAAGTAGTATTAGAGCTTGGGTTCTTGAAAAAGTCATAAATATCTCAAGAGTTAGAATGGTTAGAATGGGTGATAGTGTTTTTCCTGAGGATATTCCATTAATAAGCCTAAGATTTTTAGTGGTCAAAACTATACCTATTGGAAGCTTAAAATAAAAATTTTGATTGAGGTTAATAACATTGACTTATATAAAGTCTTTGAGAATGGCCCAAAAGTGCTTGGACTAAATCTCACAAGAGAAATATCCAACTTAATACTAATGCCAAAAAAATCTTCACAAGTGCTTGAAGTCAAAATGAGTGCTTTTGGGTTTCAAATTGCAACACTGTGGAATGCTATGGAAATAGCCTATGAAGGTACATGGAAGTTAGAGAATCTACAATCAACACTTACACATGAATATGAGGTTTTTAAAATGAAAAATATAGAATCCATTAAAGATATGAAAATATGCTTTATTCATATTGTAAATTATTTGGCAGCTCTAGGTAAGGTGTACCTACCTAAGGATAAAGTGAACAAGATCCTTAGGTCCCTTATGAAAGAATGGCAGCCTAAAGTAACTGTAATCTATGAGGCACTAGGACCCTCAACACAATTAGTATTTGCTTTATTAGAAATCTTTTGAAGCATGTAACTTACTTTGTTGAGTTCAATATTAAGGAATAGAAAGATAAGAAGAAAAGATGCATAGCTCCTAATGCCACATCATTTCACTAAGAGGAAAAAGATTATAGTGATGAAGGTGATAAAACCCATATAAGTAGTTTTAAGCTTACACTTGACAATCTTGCCTTGTTTGTTAAAATGTTTAACAAGTTTATGAAAAATGGGCAAAGAAAAAGACTACCCTTTGAAAGAAATCAAGAAGATGGCAATAAAGAACCAATCACATGCTATGAGTGTGAAAAATAGGGCACATGGAAAAAATGGGAGTGCTTAAGGTTCTAGAAAAATTAAGAAGCCTATGACAAAAGAAGAAGAGAAAAGAAGGACAAAAGAAGAAAAAGGCATATGGCCAGTTAGGAAGATAGTGACCTTAATTCTTATAAGGATGAGAAAATTAACCTTTGCTTGATGGCAAAGGGTAAGGTAAGTATGTCACAATCCTCCTATGATGAATTGTAAGATGCATTCCAAGAATTACATTATGAATATGTTATTATTGCTAAAAATTTTACCTTATTGAAAAGTAAATATTCTTCTCTTACAAAGAAATATTTTTTTATTTGAAAAAAGAAAATGAATCCTTGAAAGAAACAAATTCTATTTTAAAAGATGAAAATTTTTATTTAAAGTAAAAAATTACTTCTCTAAAGAAAAGTGCATGTGTTTCTCTTTCTTGTACTAACTATAACAAATTCGAAAAAGACAAAGTGGACCAAAATAATGTGGTAGCTAGGTTTACTAAAGGAAACGTTAATCTGAATATGATGCTTGGATATCAAATATATGTGTTTAATAAGGTTGGTATAGGTTATAAACTAAAAATCAAAGAAAAATATTATAAAAACTTCTTGGTTCCTACTACTATGTCAAGCCATTTGAATTTAATTTGCACCTATTTCAGTAGAAAGGATCATGACTCTAACAAATGCTTCTATAAAAATGACCCATTCTATGGAAGTAAAATAAGATGGATACCTAAAGGTACCATTGATATTTCTAACACCAAAAGACCCAATAAGAATTAGATACCTATGGAAAATTAATGTGTGTTTTGCATGTGAGTCTTGGATAATGCTGTGCAATTTTCTTATCAAAACCTCTGTATAAAAGAATCTCACTCAAAAGGGCTGGTTGCTTCTATTAATGGCAACTTAAAGAAAAAAAAAAGAGAAATAGGTGGGAGACTTCCATTGATTAATTTTTTGCATACCATATTTTACTATGTTGAAGCTTTTTCGAATAATGCTTTCTTTAAATGATTAAAACCTCTACTAAAATCTCTTGGTAAATATTTTTAAATGCTTTTTCTTGTTTTATCAAAAGCTCCTTATGCATATTCATATTTAGAAAATATATGCTCCTTGTATCCCATTGATGTGCATATATTTTTTTAATCTTTACTAACTTAAGCACCAAAGTAGCTTTTAATTTTGTTTTATAGGTTCACCCTGCTTTGAGGTATGCCCACATTTAAGTCCCTCCCGCTTTTCAAGCTCCAAGAAAAGGAAATAGGTTAAGAACTTCAAAAAAAGAGATGTTTAAAGAAGCCTTCAAAGAAAAACAAAGGCATGTAGGACTCTAATGGACCCTATGAACACCCAATCAAGCTACTAGAAATATTTTTGGAGAAAATAGAATGCTATAAGGGTCCAATGCCTTCGATAGGCACCTATAGCACCTACTAAAAGAAAATTGTCAAAAACAGTAGACTATAAGTGCCCACTAAACTCGATAGTCGCCTATAACACCTTTTGGGAGGAAAACTATTAACAACAAAAGTCCATAGGTATCCATCAAACTCAGTAGGCACCTATAGACACCTAGTTTGGCTTAAAATTTGAGAAACTCTTATTTTTACTTTACGAAAACCAAATGCCCCCTCCGAAATTCTCCTAGCCTCTAACTTCTCTTGTAAATTCCTTTTAAATCCTCCACATAACCTTACAAAACATAAAACCATATCCTGTTTGGTGATTACAATTTGGTTTAAAGCCATATTCACCACATTTCACTAAGACTATTGTGGCCAAGGCTTGGAATTAGGGATTTTTTGTTCTTCAATCATTTCTTAAAGGAATTAGTCCCAAACAAGGAGGAGAAAAACTAAGAAACCAAGGTGATTGCTCAAGTGCAACTTAAACTCCAGTGCTTTTACTTACCATGGACACCCAAGTGAAGAGCCACTTGAAAATGTTTATGGATAAAATAGTTGTTGATGGTAAGTACTATGGTTTAAAATTCTTGCAAGATAAGAACTTGCTTTTTAGAATTTTCATAGTTGCTTAAAAAATAGAAATTTTTTTCATCTTGGAAGAACCTTACCCAACCATAACTATTAGAACATTTTACTCAAATATGTAAGATTATGAAGAGAAGTTAATAATTAGCTCCACTATGAGGGTTGTTAAATTTTCATTTGATAGAGGCCTTGTAGCATAATTCTTAAGTTGCCTATGTCAAATGAAAATGATGCCAAAATATGTGATAATGATGGAGAAATGTTAAAGAACCTACCTTGGTATAAGAAGAAAGCATCTTAATCTAAACTTGATTGCTTTACTATAAATCAAGCCAATAAAAGAATGCTAACCAAGGAAGAATACTTTCACTATGCCATGCTACATTATCTGGTATGTCATGTATTATTACCTAAGTTTGGCAATCTAAATTATGTGAATGATATAGACTAATGCCTAATATTTTGCATGTTAGAGGGAAAAGTAATTGACTACCTTATTTGATTATAAAGAGAATGATTTCTCTTCAAAGAAAAACAAATGGATCCCTACCATATTCCTTTACAATATCTAAACTCCAAAGATATTTTAGAACAAATTATGTAAAAATTCATTTTGTTATACCTTCTATTTTTTCTATCATAAAGTATCATAACCGACCTAAGAATGGGTTTTGAAAAGAAGGATGGAAGATGAAAAAGGAAAGAAGAAGTTTTACCTAGGCCACTTCACCTTTTCAAGATGAGGCAAGCTTTTTTACTTATGACAATTCTATATGAATATGCTTCAACAAATTGATCAAAGAGTGGGTGGTATGTCTAAGTTCATGGAGCAAAGATTCATAAACATGGAAAAGACGTTTACAAACCTTAAAACTCTTGACCAGAGAATTGAAAGCCTATAACTTGATATGGATGGAAGAATAACCAATCTCAAAGAACATAAATACATGGTTGTAGATAGGATGGATAGACTGGGAGAGGCATATCTCAAAATTAAGAATAAAGGCATCAACAAGACTATTAGTTTTCATTGCTTTATTTCCTATTGTTTGTATATTTTAAGAAATATATATCTTGATGTTAGTTTATCTATATGCTTCATATATATATATATGAAAATTGTGTGCAAGCTATATATTGCTTGCTTAACCTTCTAGACATACATATATGTATTGCTTTGGAAATGTGTGTTAGAAATATACTTGTGATTGCTCAAAATTTAATGAGAATGATGTTTTACATTTCCTAAAAATTACAGCAGAACTTTCAAAATCCTTATTTTTTAAAAAACCTTTTTGTTATGAATCTTTTATCAGCTAATTAGTTATGTATATTTTGAGGGGCAGCCTTCCTAGCAAACAAATTCTTTTAGCTATGTTTTACTTTTTACTAGTGTGTTATCATAAAAAAGGGAGATATTGTTAAACTCCATTGATGTGCCTTTAAATATTTTGGTGATAACAAACATGTAAAACAAAATTTTTAGGAATTAAGCAAGGATAGGAAGGTGCATTAAGGATTACATAGAACCACGACAAAGAAATCATGCTTTAAATGTTACTTTATTTTTTAGGATCTCCCTTGTCTTAGTTTTTATGTAAAAGGAAAACTTAGGAAATGTTAAGCTTTTAAATCTTAAGTATTGGTTTTCTAAAGTATAGTTGGTTGTTTAGTTTGTAAACTTGCTCAAAGTCGTGTTTTTCAAAATGCTATATAAGCCCATTGAGTTTAATAGGTTTTTATAGACTTAAAATTAAGCAAAAGTTAAAAACCAGTGACCAACAAGCCTCCACTAAAAGCATTAGGCTCCTATAGGCTTCATGAGTTTTAAAAATAACAATTAGGAATTTTAGTGGAAGTCTATGGAGTTTATTAGACACTTACAGTTCTTTATAATCTAAAATTCTAACACAATAGACACTTATAGTATTCACTGAAAGTCTGATGACATTTAAAAAGCTAAAAATTAGGGATTTTCAAGCATATAGGTGTTATAGCTGTAATAGCCGTAAATTTAATTAAATTCAAATTAAAGAAAATTTGGAATTTAAAGGGAGGATTTCGAAAATGGAGTTAAGACCCGGTGAAAACAAGTTATTATTTACATGGATTAAAGAATTACAAAAGAAATATGAGAATTTACGTTTCGGGGCCAAAAATGTAATTTCTTAAAATTTTTGGGGTTAAAATGTAAATAAGGAAAATTTGCAAGGACCTCCCTCTAAAAGTGAAATTTTACAGAAAGGTCCCCCGGGATATTTTAAGGGCCTCAACCACTCCGGAAGTTGGTCATTTGTAGATTTTTTCATTTCTCTTCAGAAAATTCTCCTCGAAAATCCTCTAACTTCTCTCTAAGATTTCTCTACCTACGGATCTCGAATTTCGACACCACCACCATCAACGGACTCAGGACGAAGAGTTTTTCAAATCCATCCGATTGGTTTCTGGAGAATTGGCCGGAAATTGGCCAAAAAAATTGAAGGAAAAATCGGCCAAAAAGGTAACCCTCGAAACTCCTATTTTTAGTTCTCAAATACAAAAAATGACACTGTAGATCGATCCAGAAGGTACCGAAACCTTTGGATCTCAAATTTCAGGTCTAGAATCCTTTGCACGCGCCCCCACGTGCTGAATCTTCCCCGGAGAGTGAAGCCCATGCGCAGCCTTCCCTAGTGGCGCGTGTAGCGAGTGTACCCGGACCCTGTTACGTTGATTGAGCTCCCGGAGGCCAAATTTTGCAAATCCGGAGTCGTTTTTAAGGTTTTTGGACGTTCCGGACTCGATTTTGGGGTTTATTTTATTGAATTTGGATCAGAAACGAGGATTTTAGGGTTGTCCAACTTGGTAACCTGATTTTGTGAGTAGATAATTCTTCCTTTGGTTTGTTTTCACTCTTCTTGAACTTTACATTGGTAAATGAGTATGATTACATGTTATTTATACTTTCATTTGTTCTTGAAATGATTTAGAATATCTGAAATGGTTGAAATGTGATAACTAGTTCAAGAAGAGTATGATTTTTGAAATAGATTTTTAAATGCTTTGAATACATGATTTTTAAATGCATTTCTTATTATATGGTAAAGAGAATATGTTACGTATGTGATATTGATTTATACAAAGATATCTTTGCCTCGAATATAGGCATGTGTTTATAATTCCCCTGATTGGAAAGTTTTGACAGAGGAAATATTCTGAGATTGAAAATGTTATATTATGATAGAACCTCTGATTGATAAATATGGGATAGATGAGAATATGATTTTGTGGAGGATTCCTATTGGAAACATTGTTTGCTAACAGCAGGTTATGTTAGCCCTGGTGTGCACCTTGATTGCCTCAGCTAGTAGGGGAGGTGGTGCTAGCCTCGTGTAAGGGCCAACACACGGGAGATTATATGTGAAGGAGAGCGGAATGCCTCCTCTATATGGGCGAGATGCCAGTTATATGATGGTGAGATGCCAGTTATATGAGATGTTATTTGCCTTCCCTTGCTGTGTGCTTGGAAAAAGACCCACATAGAGTCCCTTTGCGTGTCCTCTTGAATAGTAGTAGGGCAAACCTCAGCAAGAGGCTGAGTTTAGGCAAATCCTATACCACCAAAGTACGGAAGGGGATTAGACTCTGATGTGGTGGTTCTGATATGGGATCCTCCGAATATTTTATGAGACATGTTTTGATGCATAACATATTTTGATTAATGATTTTACAGTATTGAATACGATTATGAACTTGATATGAGCATTGTTTATACAGTATCGCATATGGTTTGAAAGACCTGATTATGATTTTTGAATAGAGAATATTTGAAATGCGGGTCCCATGTGGATGTACTTCTGAAATTTAATTTTTGAATACTTAATTTTTATTAGATGAGTACATCCATATGTTGATCTGAGAGGTCTTAGGAGGTATTATCTGCTCACTGAATTGTAAAACTCACTACACGTGGTTGATATATTTTTCAAATAAAGACCCAGAGTCTGGTCCTGCGGCTTCTTGATCGACTGGGTGTCGTACTTCAGTGATGAGCCTAAATTGTTTCTGGGCTTTCAGTATGTAAACTTGTAATATATTTGTACTCTAGAATTGCTTTTAACATCACAGGCAGGATCCTTGTTTTCTCTGTAAACCTATTATATATATAGACTTGGCATGTATAATTATTAGTATTGAAAATTTGTAAACATATGGTAATACTTGGATATGTGATATTGTGAGACTATTTACAAGTGCATAATAATAAAGTTTATTAGATATTAGAGATTTTCGCGTTCCTAAAATAGGGATGTGACAATAGCCTTGAGTGGGCACCCCATGTGTATTTGTGTCATATACACCCTATGAGAGAGTAAATTTATGCCTTCTACATTTTTAAATTTGAGAGTATTATGTCAAGGATTGGAAAGTTAATATGGTTAAGTGGGAACCTATGTGATTCTATGTAAAGTGTTATAAGGGGTGTGAGAATCTAATTGTTCTAACTCGATTGAGTTGTTTTGCAGTAGATCACAAGTGCCCATTTTAAACTTAAGGTTTATAGTGTAAATTTCAAATTGTAGCTTGGAAACTGGATGTAGGATCAGTTGTTAAGTTAAATTAGGATAATTATTTTGTGTCATATTCCCAACTATTGTTTTTAAGCTTTCTTGTTTTTATAAAGTTTTCTATTTATCTTTAATCTTGATTGCATTTTTTCTTTATCGTTTATCTTTTGGCTTGGTTGTTACATATTTCTTTTTCTATAATTATGTTTTTGAAATTTAGGTTTACAGGTTTATATTTCCTAAACTCATTTTCAAGTTTTTCTAGTTTTTGTAACTTATATACAAATCTATATTTGTGGTTTTCAGAATATTAATTTTATGATTTTTCATTTTTTAAAGTTTCTTTGTTTTTTTGTTAATGTGTTATTTATAAGCTTGACTTATTTAAGTATAAAATCTAATTTACATTTCCTGTAAAAGACTTGTTTTTTAGGTTTTATAAGAGAGCCTTGTTTTAAAGCTTGAAAAAAGTTTTTCAAATTCATTCATATTTCCATATTTCAATGGAAAATTTTTAAAACAACTAGAACTTTCTATCATAGGCACATGAAAATTAATAAATATCTTACCTTGCAAATTAATATAGAAGTAGGAGTAAGGGTTGAACCTACAAGGAGCGATCAATTGACATTTATGCTTTTGTGAACGATTAGAGAGATTAAGTAACAAGAACAAAAAAATAAGCAAAGGAGAGTAAATCAAATGAGTAACATAAGATTCTTAAACAATAAAATAAGTCTCAGTCTAGGTCAACATCCATCACTAGGAATTTATCATTGATCATCAACAATCATCCAATTTATTAATTAGATATTTACTGTTGAGATTATATCCCTATCCCTCTTTAGGTTTAGTTAATTAAAAACTTGTGAACTAATTAACCCTAATTATCAAATAACCTTATCCGTGTCTCTAAGATTTAACTTAATAATTGTAATGAAAACTAGAGGAATTGGTAAAGCTAAGTAACACAAGTACACGTGGTTGCATTTAACTTAATTAATTATTCTTCCTAGGTTTAACAATTGTTGGCACAACAAATTAATAACCTTAGTTTCCTCTTAAGTTAAAAGGATCAAATGATTATGTATTTAGTATTTAACTCAACCTTAGGTTAAGTTAACTAAGTAACTAGTAGAACTCTTAGCAATTAAAAGAAATAATCGTAGAAATAGAAATAGAAGAATAACTAATACCAAAATCATAAATTGGCCAATCAAACTTGAATTCACATCTCACAATGAGTAAATCTTGAGGGTTTCAATATTTTTGAACTAATTAAATTATACTAGCCACATAGGACCATAAGAAAATATATACTATATGAAATAGAAGAAAGAGAATGGGGATGAATTCTTTAACTTATTTCACTCTACCAAAGGGTATTGTCTCTTGTTTTTTCTTAAAAACCTTAGCTCAAAATTTATAGAAACACTTTTCCACGGGCATTACAACAATGGCTTTCTACCACTATGGTGCTAACTTTCTAGTACTATCGTACTTAGGTTACTAGAATTTGTCTCAAAATTCTAGGTTTTTTTGACACTACAATGCTAGCTTCCTATCATTGTGGTGCTAAGGCTACCAGAGTTTCTTTTGATTTCCATAATTAAGGGTGCCACAATGATGGTTTTCTACCATTGAGGCACTAAGCCTTTTGTTTTGCCTTTCCTAAATTTTTCCTATTTTACTTCAATTTAGCTCTTTTTTTATTCCATTGTCCTTCATTGCCTCATGCACGATAATATAGGCTAAATGAGTCTTGATGAGCACTAATTTACAAAATACTAAGTATTATAGGGTGAGAAAAATGTATAATTAATTCATATCAAATACCCCTACACTTAACATTTTCTCGTTCTCGGGCAAATCTCATATTCACTAATATTCAAATTGCAAAGCCATCAACAAAGAAAAATTAAGCCTTTCAATAAAACTCATAACATATAATGAAATAAACATTTTTTTGAATTTCTTGAAGAGCAACTCATCCTTGAAGAAGATAATAGACTAACCAAGCATACCTCAAGGAAATAATCACTCTTCTTTTCATGTGTTTGAAAGGTAGTTGTTTTCACTCAAATTCTTTTCAATAAAAATGCTCTACCATAGATTTGCATATTTTCTTAGTCTCTATCATTATGATCATAAACATATGTAAATCAAGAGGACTTTTTCAATGGTTGTAATAGGGCTTCGGGTTAACACTACAACAAAAGAAAGGTTTCATGATAGTTTTCCAAGGACTTCAGTGACGATTTTAACTATCACTGAACCGGTTAACGATGGTTCCACAAACTATTAGAATAAACTGTTATAATTAGTTTAATGACATTTTTTAGCAATTGTAGGCACCCATTTGTTAAGCTAAGATTTAACTATGATTTTTTATCATCACGAAACCCAAGTTTTAAACTAGTTCTTAACTGTTACTAAAATTGGTTTAACGATGGTTACTAAACCTTTATTAAAGCATATTCTAAGGATGGTTCATGAACCGTCGCTAAACATAGGTTTAGCAACGGTTTCAAACAATAGTCAAATCCAAAATTTCATTTTGCTTATTTTTTAAATTTTTTAAATTTCTTTATTTTGTTTAATATTCCTATAATTATATTTACAATAATATCAATATCCACAAGAGAACCAATTTATCAATCAATAGGTAAATTTCATAATAAAAATTGATATTTAATTAGAATTTGATTGACAATGTTACATTACAATTATATAAACTTTACAATAAGAATATAAATAAACTCTAGGGGTCTAGAGGCGAATATCCACTATGTTGATCACTTAGTACCTAAAAATATAAAAAATATATGTTATTAGTAATAAAATAAATTGAATTACAAAAATATTCATTTTTATGATTCAATTGATATGTTATTAATTAGAAAATTACCTTTGGACCTGATCTCTGTACAAATACAAGGTCGGGTGGCACTTAACCATGATAGTTATGTAGGATAAAAGTGATAACTTCTTCTATTTGTCATTATTGTGCCACCACATCTACCTCACATTTTCGTTTAGCCTCATGTTGTTGTTGCTTAGCATCTCATTATTTTATAGTTGCTTTAAGCTAGGCTACCTCATTTTGCAACTTAGTTTAGGAAGGCCTAGATTGAAAACTCCTAGTAGAACGATCGTTGAACACTTGGGTTGGGAAAACTCCCAATTTGAATGCTCGAACTCAAAAAGAGTACTTTTGACTTCATAAAGCTCTGCTAAAAAAATCTTCACTGGGAATTTCTTATGAAGAAGAGTCGTCACTTTGAATCATTACAATTTTTTCTGCGAATTTAAATAAAGAGTAAGAAATCATTCTAAAAATATATCATTACAAAAAAATTAGAACTAAAACTTTGTTCTCATTGAATTCAAACACTTACACAAACAACTCTAGCTTTATCACTAATGTATGACCCATCAACCATGTTATGGACTGCAGTATTTATATTTCCCAGTGTAGTTGAACTCCCAAGCTCAGCTTCCTAAAATTTTAAAAATAATGTAATGTTTTAACAATGGTTTTTAATATCGATTTTTAGCTGTGATTATTCTAACCATTGCTAAAATTTTGTCATTATGCCTTTAGTTTTTTTGTCGTGTAAGGTGGGAAGTGTTTGCGAAAACTAGCTTGAAAGCCACTAAAACTAGTGGAGCATAAAGAATTTAATTCAAGCTCAGACAAATATAAGATACAAAATAATTTACTCTATCCAAGGCTCTTTACAATTTGGCCTCAAAGCATTCACTCTACTCATAACTTTTACAAAATTCACTTTTCATTTATAGTAGTGCATATTTTTCTCATTAGCTTTCAATTCTTTCATATCCTTTCTTTCCTTCTTCTTTGACTTTCTATTTTTTTCACTTCTTTATTACAATGGAACTCATAGATCAAAACTGAGATTTAAGTTCCTTTTTACCAATTAAAATCACACCATAAATTCACACACCCCCCACACTTCTTTATTTTTCTACACCACTTAATTCATAATAATGAACAATACACTTTCTGTGGCTTAGGTAAAGACATTATTTTTCAAGTTTTAAGCATGTAACAAGGAATGACTTAATCATCTTTAAGCATGCATATGTCAATGTGACCTTGAAAAGAACTAATGCAAGTTTTAGAAAGCAAACCCAGGGAAGAATATCTCTCATGAAAGAAAAATGAGACTATAATATGTAATTGAGTCTAAAGGCTCAAAATCTCATAGCTTATCTTACTAAATTTAGTTACTACCATTCTCAAAGAAAGTTGCTAGCTAAATTGCAAAAAAGACTACTTTTTCAATCATGTTATGAATTCTTCATGCTTGATTGAACTTTTCTTAAGGCATAAACAACCAACCTCTTTCAAAATTCTTAACAATAGAGCAACAACAAAAAATTTGAACATGCCTAAAAATATCCTAGGAACTCTAAAATCCTCTAAAAACTCTTAAATGCACCTAAGTCCTTCCCCACATTTAAAATTTAATTGCCTTCAATATTGTAAAGTAACGTGCAAAAAAGGAATAACTAGCTAAACTAAGAACTTTGTAAATGGAAAAGTAAAGCAAGTAAATAAGATGAACTCTCTCTTAGGTTTTCTCCTAACTAGTGCCTTTGTTTAATATTGTTTAGCTCGACGGTGATGCTCTTTTTCATTTCGTGTAAGGTAGATCTTCTAACTCCACTTCTACTGCTTGCTTAGTTCAAAACCCTTCATAGAATGGTTTGATACATTGACCATTCACCTTAATTACTTTTGAGGTTTCCAAGCTCTGGATGTTTACTGCATCATAAGGGTAGATGCTAGTAATTATGAAAGGGCTAATCCATCTAGAATGTAACTTATTTGGAAATAAGTACACCTTTGAATACTAAAGAAAGATGTTTTGGCATACTATGAATTATTTTCATGAGATCATTCTATCGTACAAAGCCTTTGTCTTTTCTTTGTTGATCCTTATGTTTTCATAGGCATTGTTCTACATTTCTTCCATTTTTTATAGCTATAATTTTATGTGCTTTCTCGTCTCATCAGTTCTAATATTTAGGTTTCTGAAGGCCCAGTAGGCCTTGTGCTCTAATTCAACTAAGAGGTAACAAAATTTCTAAAATATTAGCTTATAAAGGGATATTCCTATTTATGTCTTATAGGAAATTCATTATGCCCATAGGATATCTTCCAAGCATAAACTTTGATCCTTTCAAGTGGGATTGCCTATTTTTTCTATGAAAGATTTGATTTCTTAGTTGGATTACTTCAACTTATCTACTAGTCTAGGGTTGGTAGGTTGTGGATACCTTATGAGTGACATAACAAGGCTTCCACTATTTAGTTGCAAAAAGGAGTGCATTTATCACTTATTAGCATTCTTGGAATGCCAAATCTAGAGAACTATTATATTTTATAGAGTTTGAAACCACTCTAGAATCGTCAATTCGAGTAGCTTTAGTTTCCACCCACTTTGAGACATAGTCCACAACAAGTAATATGTAACTGAATCCAAAAGAAGTGGGAAATGGTCCTATAAAGTATATGCTGTAGAGGTCAAAAATTTCATAGAATAGAATAGGAGTTTATGGCATTTTATTCCTTTGAAAGATATTACCTATTTTCTAATAGTTGATGCAAGTCTTAAAGAAAGCATAAGAGTCTTTAAATATGTGTGGCCAGTAAAACCAAAATTCCAACACTGCACTAGCTATCCTATGAGCTCCAAAAAGCACTTCACGTGTGTAGGAATGACAAAATATTAGTATGTGAGGGATTTCGAATTCATGTATGCAACTTCTTATAACATGGTCTGCATTGTGTTTCCATAATTATGGTTCATCTCATATGTAGTATGAGGCATCAAATTTGAGCTTAATTTCATCACCCCAAAGTATGAAGTATATAACCGGCACAAGTATTAAGGAAAATTTTACCTCGTGAACCTTTAATCTAATATAAACATAATGGGAATATATTATGCAACATTATATCATCTCATACAACATAATTTTAAAATACTTATGCATATTTACATAAGAGAGCTTTACTCTCAATTATGTTCAAGTTCACACATCATAATTTAAACATATCATACATACAATGGAAGCAAGGATCCTACCAATGGTACATAGAATATTTCTAAAATACAAGTGTACAGTACAAACAAATAAAAAAAATATACCATTGAACCAAGAGTCTGCTTAACTATCACTTCACTTCAAAAGATGGACTAGGTTCTATATCTTTATCCCAAAACATGAGGGGAAATGGGGTAAGTTTTATAACTTAGTAAGCAAATAATACATACTATGATGGAATAGGACAAACCCTGGGAACTAGTTTTTCACAATAAAAGTTATAATCCAAGTGAAATTTTTTTATATTAGGAATAACAATCTAATATAAATAAAGAGATTTCATGATAAAAATATAAATTAGGGAAAGAATTATTGTTAGAAAGGATAACAATTAATAAGTGTAGTTAACATAAACTACATAAATTACAAGAGAGAAATATGGTTATTTGTAAGAAAGTTTGCTACGTCTTGAAATTTTTTAGTGTAATGTAAATAAAGTGTAACAAATAAAATACTTAATCCAATTTTAAAATAATCGGGAAGATTCTATTTCAAAACCATTATTTAAATCTCAAGAACATAGTAAGGGAGGGAAATCACCAAACTAATAGGCATTTAGCCAATATTTCTTGTCTTATAATAGGAAGCTCCATCCACTCCTTTCAAATAACAAATACCCATGTGTTAGTCAACACATGAGACTAATAACATCCCTACTAGCTAGGGTTTCAAGATAAACTATGGCTAGCATCTATTGCTGCTAGCTAGTAGTGTTTTTGAATAAGATTCATTCTAAAATAAACTTGTATATAAAAGGTAAATTTACATTAAAAACCAAAAACCAATACTTGTTTAAATCAAATTCCTCCTCAAAAACCAAATCCATAACATATTCTTCTAAATATATCAAATTCATTAATCCAATGCATACTTTTGGTCAACAAGCTCAATTTCACACATTCCATTCAATCCCTATTCTTTATAACATTTCTTATTTCCAAATATAAAATGTCAAGTTTACAATTCATTTAAATCTCACATTAAATAAATCAAAAACTATAATGTACCAAAACATTTTTCTTTCAAACATTCAATTACTATATATGACTTCCCTAACATGTTCCAAAATCCCTTCACAACTTTGAATGGTGATTTAAAAATGGAATGCTTGTCCTTTATGCCTAAGGGCTCTAAATGATAGATGTTTAAACATTGTAATAACATTTAACCAAAATCAATACCAAATCTAGAAAAGTAAAAACAATTTTGATAAACAATTTATTTCCAAAGGTTTTAAAGAAGTCCAACTAACACATATAATGCCAAATGCAATGTAAAAATAAAGACAACCATAAAATAGGTTATAGTAGGCATTATTTACTCACAAAGCAAGGGTTCTAAAGTTGGTCAACTCCAAAATTCCTTTTCTAATCAGATTTTGGCAAAATAGACATCAAGTGGAGTTTGAATGCCTCAAAAACCTAGGAAATGACTCTAAAAATGTGACACTCAAGCTTTAAGAGGTTGATCAATGAACCAGGACACTATTTCATGTTGAATTTACTAATCACCAGAGTTACAATTCAACCACAAAAAAGTGATCCATTTGGTAGTGAAATTTAGGCTCCTAATATTTTTCCACTTCCTAAATCCATTTACTATGTTAGATTTTCATTTTCAGTACTCTAAGCATGGTTTTTAGAACTTACCTCTCTTTTAGGGATTTTTTTATTCACATTTTTGGCCATTCTTGAGTGACTTGGGTAAGATCATTCAGTCAAACTTGTAGTTCTCATGGTTCTAAATCCATTGGTTATACTGGTATTACAATCATAGGTCTGTAAAAGCTAAAAATTTTAGAGAAAGAAAATAGGGGTTTAGTGGCTTCTAGGGTTTTCTACCATTTCTTTAGCTCATGACACCAATAAAAATTTGAGGGGCCATGTTTGTTTTGGAGGTGCACTTTTTTATTTACCTTTAAAACTCCTTGGTCATTTACAATTTTTCCCATACAAATTACATTCTTCCCTTTAAGGATTTTCCATAAAGACCATATAATAAATAAAGCAAAATCCTTGAAATTACCAAAATCCTTTGAATTTAATGAATCCTTCTTTAAGCCAAAATAAACCCTTTCTTTAAACCTAAATAAATCCTTCCTTTTCTTTTCTCTTTATTTTATTTCCTTCTCCCTTTCTTGTTTTTGCTTCTTCTTTTTTCCTAATTTAAGGTTATTACAATTTGTACGGCCCTAGCTAAATGAGGAGGAGGAAATATTTTAATGACTAGATAAATAACTATATTAGCATACTAAGGTGTCACGGCCCCAAATGATGGAACACATGACCGACACGGCATAAGGGTTTCCTCCTAGCTGCAAGCCTAACACATAGCGTGCACAAACATCCAGCACACAATCCAGAGTACATAATAAATATAACTGGCCACATATGCCACATCCAATATCAGAAAATACTGTATATATATATATATATATATATCTCATGAATCCAACATCCGTGATTCAACTTGGCCTATGGCCTCATAATATTCATGTGATTCAAATTGGCCCAAGGCCTCATAATACCAACATCGTTGTAAAACATAAAACCGTTTTCCAAACAACACATTAAAATACGCAAGAAGCGAGGATCCTGCCTGTAAGTTCATGGAGATACACTAGACATAAACTAAACTAAACAAACAGTACAAAAGAGCCTTGCCCAAACTGGGGCTCACTAACACTATCTTCAGCCTCATACGAAGCTGTAACTGGATCAAAGTCTCTTTGACTATCTGTGGGGAGGAAACAGAAGAGGGGTGAGATCACATCTCAGTGAATGGGTAAATCATACTATAACTGAAACAGGGAAAATCAAGCACGAGTGTTTCGTAATGAGTTTAATAATTGAAACATTAAGCATTTAACCATAATTTATTGAAAGAAAAGCTAAACAATTCAAATGTATGTTCAAAAGATAAAACATGATTAAATCAGTAACCGTAAAGCAAATCAATTATGCATGGTAAGTAATAAATGAAGTTATTTATGCAATAACAATGATGAATGAGATATTTTAGAAATATTTAATCTTTAAGAACAATGCACTAGTTTATTGGAGGTCTTTCCTAACAGATCTATCATCTCCCCCAAGCACACAGCAAGGGTAGGGTAATCACTGTAGGCGTAGACATAAGTCCACCCTAAATCTCCCAAGCACATAGCAAGGGTATGGCAATCACTGTAGGCGTAGACATAAGTCCACCCTAAATCCCTGTGTCTTAGGCAGTCATATGCCCGTCACAGTATCCTAGGCCGAAGCCTTCGCATGACCATGGTGCACCAGGGCTAGCACTCCCTGCGGCTAGCTAACAGTGATATAAAATGGTCCCTCCAATAGAAAATATTTGAAATATGCTATTCAAAGAGTTTAAAGTAAAACATTTCAATAACTTTACAATAAAGCTATAATTCTCCATCTAGCTCTTTTCATGCATAAAATTCCATTCTAAAATATATCTCATCCATGAATTCCCATGGAGACCTTTATAATCATAAACTTTCCCTTTTAAACATAGATCGTCCGTAGACGTCACATAGATGCTCATCATGCATCAAATCATTTCATGGCTAACTTAGTTCATTTCTATGACTAAGTTCGCATTTCTATAAATCTAACTCAAATGGAGAATTATCAGCCTAGATGCTTGCCCTGCATACCTAGAGTTCAACTAGGATTTAAATTTATAATTTCTAACATGATTGGAACATATTGGTTTTCAAAGCGGTAAAAAAATTTAACATACATTCCAACTAGTTAAAATCATACGAGAGAGTTATAAATCAAATTTCTAAAAC
The DNA here is from genome assembly GCA_037074535.1 of Gleditsia sinensis. Taxonomy (NCBI): domain Eukaryota; kingdom Viridiplantae; phylum Streptophyta; class Magnoliopsida; order Fabales; family Fabaceae; genus Gleditsia; species Gleditsia sinensis. The sequence continues at coordinate 19,716,450 of CM073466.1, forward strand.
ATGCGCTATAGTATGAAAAACCCACTCACCTTACTAGGAGTCCAACAACGAGAATTTCACCTCGTGGTGGCTCAACAACCTAGAAAACATAGACATAACATGAAAATTAGATAAATCCTAAACATCACTATTCATGCCGAAAAACACTATTCACTCGCCGAAAAATACTATTCACGTCGAAACCTAAAAACTCTATATTCTAGCATAGAAACTAATTCTAAGACTATCTATGGAAATAATTTCGATAAAAACGAAGCTTAAAATGCGATTGGACGGAATTTACCTTGGAGGTTACTATTTATGCGATTTTCCAGTGACAATTTGGCAGTTTTCCGGCGAAATTGATCGATGGGGTTTGTAGCTCTCCTTCCCACGAGTCCAACGGTACCTTGCTTGCTCAAATCGGACGTCCGGATGATGAGATATCTTAGAGAGAAGGTGGAGAAAATTTTAGAGAGAGAAAGCTAGGGTTCAGATATGGAGGAATGCAGGAAATGAGGGAGAAGGTTGCAGAAATATGCAGAAACAGCCCGAAGCACGGCCTGGCCGTGTCCTGGAGCACGGCCGTGCTTCGGGGCTATAGTGCACCTTGTGATTGGCCGAATTTGTCAAAATGTCCAACATGAAAGTTGTAGCCCTTTCTCTTAGCTTTCATTATCCACTTCAATCACCTAATTTAGAGTTCATATGAAGGCGTGATGAACAAAATAGTGAGCAAAGGTCCAGACCACACTACGCTGCGGGTTTTGCCTCTTATCACTATAATATTCACGGAATTAGCAAAAGTTCCCAACATAAAAGTTGTAGATATATGTCTTATCTTTCAAAAGAAATTAGAATCACTTAATTTCGATTTCATATGAGAGAGTTATGCTTATATGAGGGAAGAAAGGTTAGAAACGCTCTAAAATTTTATATTGTTCTCAACTTCCTTGTTTCAAATGATTTGTACTTAACCTTCAAAGGTTTGAGTTATTACATTCTCCCCTCCTTATAAAAATTCTCATATTTCTTTTGTAATTCTTTAATCCATGTAATAAATATACATATTTTCTACGGTTCTTATCTCTATTGTCAAAATTCTCTCTTTTATTCTAAATTTCCTTTAATTGGAATTTTCATTAAATTTTACGGTTATTACATAAGGAAAGTTTTATTGATGCTGAAAATAGGTGCTCACCCAGAAATGCATCCCTTAAATTTATCTCCTTTTTTACATGAACTAAGTGGCTTAGGTGGTCTGCCACATTATTCTTTATTCCCTTTACATCCTTGATTTCTAAGTCAAACTCATTTAGTAACAGCACTTACCTTATTAGTCTTAGTTTTACCTTTTTCTTCATCATAAAGTACCTGAAAGCTGCATGATTAGTGTAGACAATTACTTTAGTACAAATTAAATAGGATCTTAATTTTCTAAAGCTAAAATCTCATTCTTGGTGGTGGGGTATTTCTTTTGGGAAGTATTTAGAGTTTTAGAGGTGTAGTAGATGACACATGATGCCTTTCTAATTCTTTGGCCTAAGACTGTCCCTATTGCAAAATCACTTACATCACAAATAATTTGAAATGGTAAACTCCAATTAGGGGATTTAATGATCGGGGCAATTGTGAGTAGCTCCTTTTGATTGTTAAATGCCTTCTTATAGTCTTTGTTAAATTCAAAGCCTACTTCTTTTTATAGCAGCTTGTTCAAGGGTGATATTATCTTTGAGAAATCCTTGATGAACCTTTTATAGAAACTTACATTGCCAAGAAAATAATGGAATTTTTGCACATAAATGGAGTAAGGATAAAGTACATCAATTTGTTCTTTATGTACTTCTATTCCTTTAGATGAGACTGCATACCCTAAAATTATTCCTCACTCCACCGTAAAATGGCATTTTTTAGAATTTAGAACAAGATTTGTTGACATGCATATTTTTAAAATAAGTGTAAGATTATGTAAGAATTTATCAAAAGAATCTCTATAAACAATAAAGTCATCCATGAATACCTCTATGATTTGCTCGACGTAATATGAGAAGATACTTACCATGCATCTTTGAAAAGTGGCTGGGGTGCTACAAAGCCCAAGGGGCATGTGCTTGTATGCAAAGGTTCCAAATAGGCAGTGAATTTTTTCTTATCGTGGTCATCAAGGGCAATTGTAATATATAAGTATCCTAAATAACCATCAAGAAAATAGTAGTAAGAATAACCAGCTAATTGCTTAAGCATTTGATCTATAAATGGAAAAGGAAAATGATCATTTTAGGTTACAAAATTATGTTTTCTATAGTCTAGACAAACCCTCCACCCATTTTGAATACAAGTGGAAACTAATTCCTTATTTTGGTTTTGCGCAATAGTGATATCTATTTTCTTGTGCATGATTCTAACCCAAAAACTATATAAAAGTAGATAAATTACTTTAATTTCAAAGAGCTTAAGAATCTCCTTCTCTACTACTTCATCATTGATAGGTTTAGTCATCTTTGAGTTTGATAGGATGGCTTAGCTCCTTTTTCAAGCATGATATGGTGCATACATGTAGAAGGACTAATTCTTTTACTATTTGCTATAGTCCATCAAATTGTTGTCTTGTGGTCTTTAAGTACTTGCACCAAATTTTCTTACTGTGATGTGCTTAGTTTACTAGAAATAATCACTGATAAGGTATTCCCTTTTTCTCAAGAATGCATATTTGAGATGTTAAGATAAGGGTTTTAAATTCTAGAGTAGGAGTCTACAAAATAGAGGGTAACAGTTTCTCATTAGATATGGTCAATGCAATGTAAGAGACCTCAGTTGTTAAGTTTTTATAGGCATATTTAGTGTAGCAACTTGCTCTATTAATTCAGCTTTCAAACTCTACTTTTTATTCCCCTCATTAATGGGTGTACTGATGGCTATTTCCAACTCATCTTTCCTATTCAGCTCAAAGACATCCTGTGCTAAAGAGTTAATTATGTCAATAGAATAAACAGGGATGCCATAATTTGGGTTTTTCATGGCTTCATATATGTTAAAATCAATGAATTCACCATTAAATTCCATGGTGAATGTACCACTATGCACATCTATTTTAGTTTAAGATGTCTTTAAAAATTCCTTCCTAATAGGATAGGGGTAACATGATCATCATTCTCTATGACTAATACATAAAAATTAATAGAAAAAACCACATTGTTCACTTGAATTAAGAAATCTTGACTACTCCCTTAGGATATGCATTAGATCTATCAGTCAATTGAATGACTACCTTAATATTTTATAAAGTCCCTAATTTTAATAAAGCATAGATGGAATATGACATTGATGGATGCTCCTAAATCTACCACCGCCTTTTCAATTTTAGAGTTTCCTATGCTATAAGGGATTGTAAACATACTTAGATCCTTAAATTTTAGGGAAAGTTTTCTTTGTATTATAGCATATACACTTTCCCCTAGTTTTACCTTTTCACACCCTTTTAATTTTTTCTTCCTCTTACTTCTTACCAAAGTCATTACTCTTTACCTTCTTCATCTCTTTGCGCAATAGCGGATATATTATAATTATAAATATATACTTAATCATAAACAACACACAACATCAACAAAGTATAGCAACTTATATTTCTTAGTTTGTAGTGATACTTTCATTATATTAATAGAATTTATGTACATGCAGTAGTAACTAAGATACTACTCGTAGCACAAAAATAGGAAGTATCTGGTTACTATTCCAAAAAGATTATTAGAAAATGATCAGTCAGTCACATAATATACAATAATAATCTATAACTACTGAGACTCATCCATCTGTAGTTTCCCCTTATTGTAAGACAAGGAAGGCTAGAGGCACAACAACGAGAATATCGAAGAACTCAACTACTATCATGCATTGACTGATGAGAATTACCCTAAGAAGGGCCAATCTACACAATCAACCATAAACACCATCGACATCAATAAGATCAGCATCTCTTATGAAATCTTATCTGAATATAGCAGGAGAGAAATAGTGAGAATATTATTTCCAGTAAGTTCAACAATAAATGTAAAAGATATTCAACAGATATGTATACCATACTATGTCCAACTATATAAGCTATAGAGTTTATTAGCTATATGGTACAAATGTATATCTCATATATACAGTACCACTCAGAAATGACATGTAAATGCATCACATTGTATTTTTAAACATCAAATTGTATACATGAAATTTTCATAATCAAACTCATTTATGGTTGTTCATATCATTGCATTTATATGTTATCATTGACACATATTCACCCAGAGCTTCCTTGCCCTACTCGCTTAGCTCGGGTATAGCTAGCAAATCATCTATAAATAGGGTGTCCTCTATCTATTGCTAACACAGTAAGCCATGTGATCAAGCTACCAAAGGATCACCTATAATAAGGTCTTGTCTCTATAGGGTGCATATATATTCCAGGACAACGATACAACTAATACTATGCATATTAAAAAAAATTTCAAAATTAGCAACATATGCATGTATCAGTGTAAGTATTAAGAAAATAAATGCATACCATTCTCACTATATAATATGCGTAAGAGAAAGACCATAATTGACTTGGAATAGGCATATATTTCTTATAAATTCTATTTCAATTGTTTTGATTCTTAATTACCAAAATCTCGAATTTTAATCACAATATTTTCCTTCCTTATGCTCAATTGGTTTATAATTACTCTTTAGTTGTTATTTCTCTACTTACAAATTTAACTACAACATTAAGCACATCTTGGCTATCTCCCATGACACAATCATGCTTAAAGCTGTCTCAAATGCGTTCCAACCTTTCAAAACAGCCTGAGCACTACTTGGCCGTGTCAAAGCTACACAAAGCACAGCATGATCATGTCTTGTGACCTTTTCTCACTAATCAGACAATAAGTCCTTCATAAGAACTCCAATTGAAGTGATTCAATTTCTTATGGAAAGATAAGTATCTATAACTTTTATGTTTACCACTTTGGCTAATTCTGCATAAAATAGGGTGTTGTAACCCCCACAAATAGTATCATGATACACGAGTTGATTCCTGATCTATCACCATTAATTAAGACATAACTATCTCATATGTGGTCCAATTAAGCGAATTTCAAAGCCTATAGAAAGTTAAGACATAGATTTAGTGTTGAGTACTATTTTAGATCTTGCATAAATCCAAATCCCACAATCTATCCATTCCAAGCACAATTTGTCACTGATATCATATATGTTATCAAGATTCTTGCCACTAAAATCATTATCCATAAATTCTCTAATTTTTCACTCACTAAACTTGATTAAATAATAAACATAAAAAACATTTATACATCCAAAATATGCCCAAAAATTTCAGCTAATTCCATGCAATTTGCTCTATTAACAAACACATATTGCAAGCTTAACATTCATGATATAAGCATACATTGATAGGCATCCATATAGCACCAAAGTTTAATACAAAATTTCTCAGTCCTTCAACCAACATACAGCAGGTTTTCAACCATATAATTCTAGAATTTTTGGCTGAGTTTTATTATTAAACTTACCTCAAGATTATCTTCTAAAATCCCTAGATAACTTCCCTTCTTACTGTCAATTTCTTGCATTCCAACATCATATTTTTTGCTCATTGTTTTTGACACCCAACACCATGAAAACCAATCTAGATTTTTGCCAAAATGAAGGAGGGAAATATGGAATAAGAGTACAAGAAGAATACCTTACCTTGGATAACAACTTCTCATGCTTTTTCCCCTTTCCTTTTCCTTTGTGCAGGGTGTTTCTGCTCAAGTTTTTGGCTATTGCTTCCTTCACATTTCTGGTGTGTCTTTGGTGGCTGGATATCCAGCATATGGATATTTATTTTGGTCAATCTTAGGAAGCAAGAAATGAGGAAGAAAATGTTATTTTAATATTAGGTAATGATTATATGGATAAGTTCTTCATTAAGCCTTATATATATGTCATCTTATGCTTCCAATTTCAATTTTAGCACATGATGGAAATGCTTGGCCAAAAATCATCCAAGTCCTCCTTCTTAGTCGTGACACTTCAATAAAAATTTGACTTGGAGAGCAAGTAATGAGGGGAAAGTATTAGATAAGTCGATGAAAGTGAAAGAGAATCTGACCTATCTACTGGAACTAGTATCCATCATTGGTTCAGATGTTAAGCAACTGATAAATAAGACCATCCCTCTGGTTAAAGTGGTTTGAAATGGTTTCACTCCTGAAGAAGGCACTTGGGAGATAAAGGAGATAATGAGACAGATATATCCTTACTTTTTCTAAATAAGGTAATTCCCAAATTTTGAGGACAAATTTTTTTTGGAGGGGATAATTTTAACATCCTAAAAAATTGTACTTCATAGACATTAAATTAATATCTTCATAAATAATTAAGATAGGAGGAATTTTGTGGGAGAAGATAGAGAGAGATTTTAAATAAAATAATTTCTCAAATTCTTTTTAAAAGTGCTTAGGTGCATTTTTTAAATAAATGAAGGGAAGATTAATATGAAAGTAAATTCTTGGAATTTATATGAGATAAATTAGTCCTCATAGGTTCAAGAAAATATTCTTTTAAGGAGGAAAATATGAATTAGAATTGTTGAAAAATAAAATATAAATAAGAAACATAAAAGATTATTTTTATTAAGTGTAGAAGTTAATTATACAAAGATGGCATTCAAATTCAAGAATTCTTCCCACTAATTTAATCCTAAATAAAGATTGAGAGGTGAATGGATTTCATGAACAAGTTGTGAGAAATTAAAATAAAGAAGGGAAGAAAATTGAGGGAAAACCAAAATTTAGAATAATTAATAAAATTTATCAATAATACTCGTAAAACCTTAGGCATATGAGTTGCTTACTCTTCAAGCTCACGTGGGATTATGTGTCATAGCCAAATGAAGGAATCTTGGTGGAAGCTTGATGACCAAGTGCTTTAGGCACATGTAGGATTAAATGTTATAACCATATGGTGACACCTAGTCAATGTTTAATGAATATTTTATCTAAATAATCATTACTTCATATTATACTAATATTTTCCCCTCGTTACTTGTTTTCCAAGTCTAATTTTTGCTAAAGTGTCACGGCTAAGAAGGAGGAATTGGTGGATTATTTCTGCCCAAGTATTTCCATCATATGCTAAAATTGAAATTAGAAGCATAAGATGACACATATACAAGGCTAAATGAAGGACTTATCCATATAATCATTACCTAGTATTAAAATAATATTTTCTTCCTCATTTCTTACTACCAAATAATGACCAAAAGAGATATCCATATGCTAGATATCTAGCCACTAAAGACACAAGAAACGTGAAGGAAGCAATAGCCAAAAACCTAAGCAAAAACACCCTGCGTAAAGGAGAAGGAAAGGGAAAGAAGAAGCATAAGTTGCTATCAAAGGTAGGATATTCTTCTATTAATATTATTCCTCATTTCCCTCCTTTATTTTAGCAAAAAATTTGGATTGGTTTTCAATGTGTTGGATGTCAAAAATAATGAGCGAAAAATCTAGTGTTGGAATGCAAGAAAGTGAGAGATAGGGAGAGAAATTATCTAGGGATTTTAAAAGATCATCTTGAGGTATGTTTAACAATGAAACTCAGCCAAAATTTCTAAACTTCTATGGTTGAAAACCTACTATATGTTGGCAGAAGGACTAAGAAATTTTGTGTTAAACTTTGGTGCTATATGGGTGTCTATCTATGTATGCTTATATCATGAATGTTAAGCTTGCAATATGTGTTTGTTGATGAAGATAATTGCATGGAATTGGTTGAATATTTTGGACAATTTTTGAATACATAAATGGTTTTTCATGTTTATTGTTTAATCAAGTTTAGTGAGTGCAAATCAGAGAATTTGTAGGCAATATTTTAGTGGCAAGAATCTTGATAACATGCATGATATCAGTGACAAATTGTGCCTAAAATGGATAGATTTTGGGGTTAGGATTTACACAAGATCTGAAAAAGTACTGGAAAACAAAGTTGTATCGCTACATCTTAGTTTTCTATGGCCTTTGAAATCCTCTTAATCAGATCACATATAAGAGAGTTATATCCCAATTAATGGTGATAGTTCAAGAATCAACTTATGTATCACGATGTTGTTATTGTGGGGGTCACAACACCCCATTTTATGCATTATTAGCCAAAATGGTAGCCATAAACGTTGTATATAAATCTTTCATCTTTTCATAGGATATTGAATCACTTCAATCGGAGTTCTTATCAGGGAGTTATAGTCTGATTAGTGAGGATAGGTCATAGGACATGGCCACGCCATGCTTCAAGCCATTTTGACACGGAAAGCCTGTGCTTTAGGCTATTTTGAGAGGCTGAAACACATTTGAGATAGTCTCAAGCACGGTTGTGTCCCAAGACATGGCCATAATGTGCTTGATGCTGTAGTTAACTTTGTAACTAGAAAACTAACAACTAAAGAGTAATTATAAATTAATGGAGCATAAGGAAGGAAAATATTATGATTAAAATTCAAGATTTTAGGAATTAAAACATTTGAAATGGAATTTATAAGAAATATGCCTATTACATATCAATTATTCTCTTTATCTTATGCAAATTGTATAGTGAGAATGGTATTTATACATTTTCTTGATATTATAAAAATGTTTCACTAATACATGCATACGTTACTAATTTTGAAGATGTTTAATATGCATAGTATTAGTAGTATCATTTTCCTAGAATTATGAAAGTACTTTGTGATGGCTATTTTTGGGATATATATATATATATATATATATATATATATATATATATATATATATATATATATATATATATATATATATATGCACCCTACAAAGGCAAGACCCTATGGTAGCTTGGTCATGTGGCTTACCGTGTCAGTACTAGATAGGAAACACCCTATTCACAGATGATTTCCTAGCTATACCCAAGCTGAGCAGACAATGCAAGGAAGCTCTCAGTAAATATGTGCCAATGACAGCATATAAATGAAATGATGTGAACAGCCATAAATGAGTTTGATTATGAAAATTTTATGTATACAGCCTAATGTTTGAAAATGCAGTGTGATGCATTTACATGTCATTTCTAGTTGATATTGTGTACATGAGATATGCATTCATACCATATAGTTGATAAAATATATAGCTATACAATTGGACATAGAATGGTATACACATATGCTAAATATCTTATACATTTATTATTGAACTTACTAAGAATAACATTCTCACTATTTCTCTCCAATTATGTTCATATGGGGTTTGATAAGAGATGCTGATCTTCTTGCTGTTGGTGGTGTTTAAGGTCGATTGGGTAGAGTGGCCCTTCTTATGGTACTTCCCGTCATTCAATGCATGACAGTAGTTGAGTTCTGAGATAATTCCCGTTGATGTGCCTCTACCCTCCCCCGTCTTACAACAATGGGAAATTGTAAACGAATGAGTCTCAATAGCTATACATTATTAATGTATATTATGTGATTGATTGATCATTGTCTAATCATCTTTTCAGGATAGCAACCAAATATCTCTTGGTTTTGTGTTACGAGTAGTATCTAGTTACTATTGTTTGTACATAAGTTCTGCTAATCTAATAAAATTATCACTAGAAACTAACGAGAAATATAAGTTGCTATACTTTGCTAATGTTGTGTATTATTTTTTATTAAGTATATATATCTACAATTATAATATATTCACTATTGTGCAAAGAGATGAAAAAGGTAAAAAGTAATGACTTTAGTAAGAAGTATGATGACCAAATATGAAAAATATATGCATATAAGAAAAAATTGGTAGAGTAATACTAAATTAATTGGACATGTTACATTAGTGGTATCAACATAGTTATTTCATAAATTTGGCATAGCATGATACCAACTTAATGATATCTAGAAGAATATTTACTTCACACTATTTCATATAGGTCAAATTTTTCTTAATTATTCTTTTTTCTTTAAAACCTTTAGGAAAAGGGAGTACAAGAATGTAATTAGATATGGTAGGAAACTTGTGCTTTGGTGTTTCTTCTTCTTTTAGAGCATTTTACTTCTCCATCTCTTGCCACAAAAGAGTAAGTGCTAAACTTTTAATTTCTTTTCTGCTCCTCAAAAAGATAGCACTTGTATTCTCTAGTAGGGTTACCATCATTATAGGGGGTGGCTTACCTAAATTCCTAGTCGTTGACTCATTCTTAGTAGCTATTAAATTGCTCATTTAAGCTCGTATAGGGGGTGGCTTACCTCTTAGAGCATAAAGCTCACCTTGCTAAGTTCAATATTGAAGAAGAAGAATATAGGAAGAAAAGATCCATAGTTTTAAAGTTATATAATCTTACCAAAAGGAGGAAGATAATAATAATGAAGGTAATGAAAATCTCATAAGTAATTTTGAACTCACACTTAGAAATTTTGTTTTGTTGGTAAAGAAGTTTGTTAGGTTTATGAGAAAGGGCCAAAGAAAAAGCCCACCTCTCAAAAAAAAGGAGGAGTTAGAAAGAAAAAAGAAGAAAAAGGTATATGGCCACTTTGAGAGATAGTGACCTTGATTCTGATGAAGATGAGGAAGTTAACCTTTGCTTGGTAGCAAAGGGTGAGGCAAGTATTTCACAACCATCCTATAATGACTTGCAAGATGTTTTTGAGGTGTTGCATGGTGAATATGTTGTACTTGCTAAAATGCTCACCTTATTGAAAAATAAATATCATACTTTTGAAAATAAAATTTCTAATTTGGAAAAAGAAAATGAGTCTTTTGAAAGAAAAAAAATTCTATTTAAAAGATAAAAATGTTTCTTTAAAATCATAAATTTCTTATCTAAAGAAAAGTGCACGTGTCTCTCTTTCTCACTCTAATTGTAAGAGATTAGAAAAAGACAAAGTGGATTTAAACAATGCACTTGCTAAATTCACAAAAAATAGAGAAAACTTGAACATGATGCTTGATAGTCAAATATGTGTGTTTGATAAGGGTAATATAGGTTATAAACTGAAAACCAAATAAAAATACTATAAGAATTCCTTTGTACTTGCTACTATGTCAAGTCCAAATATGACTTGCACTTGTTACTGTAAAAGGGATCATAGCTCACACAAATGCTTTTATAAAAATGATCATGTGTATGGAAATAAAATGAAGTGGGTACCAAAAGGAACTATTGATACCTATAACTTTAAAAGGCCCACAAAGACTTGGGTACCTATGAAAAAGAAGTAATGTGTTTCGCAAGTGGGACTTCGACAATGGTTGTACAAATTTCTTATCTAAAGATCAATCCAACTATCTCACTCACAGGAGTGGTTTCCTTTGTTGTTAATAAAAGGTAACATTCAAAAGTAAGAGAAATAGGTAAGAGCCTTCTATCTGTTAATGTTAAAATATTTTCTTGTCATTTTTCATTCTTCTAAAGTTTTTCCTTTTTAAAAATCAATTAGTGTTTCTTCAATTTTAAAATCTTTGATAAAAATTTATTGATAAATACTCTAAAGGGATTTTATCTTGTTTTATCAAAAGCTCCTTATGTATATGCATATTTATTTTGGTGAATATATATGCATTTCAATACTCCTTGTTCCCCATTAATGTGTATATAATTTTAAAACATTACTAACTTAAGCATTGGAGCAGTCTTAAATTTTGTTTTGTAGGACTGCTTTGCTCTTTCATATGCCCATTTACAAGCACCTTGAGCACATTCAAGCTCCAAATGAAGAAAGGAATCAAGAAGCTAAATTTGGAATGGTTTGGAGAAGTTTTCAAGAAAAAAATAGAGGCTTATAGGCTTCCACTAAAATATTTGGATGCCTATTCAATAAGTCATTAGAAAAATATGAGGTAATAAACACCAATATATATGCTTATTTAGTGGGAAAAGAAGGCTTGATAGCAAAATAGAAGCAAACAGACACCTAAAGGACTCTATGGATGCCTATTTGCCAAGTTTTTAAAGCTTGGTAGAAAATATAGAATGTAACAAACATCTATATAGCACAATAAATGCCTATAGAACATTTTGGAATCAAAATTTCACAAAATCAGTATGCATTAGGCACCCAATAACCATGATAGGTGTCTACAGGGTTCCATAATTGCTTAAATTTCATGAAACCCTTTATTTTCCTTGGCAAAACTGAAGCTCTCTCTCTCAAATCATCCTAGCTTCCAACTTCTCTTACAAAATCCCTTGGAGATTCATCGATCACATAACATTCCAAAAATCAAAACTCATTACCTATTTGGTGATTATATCTTGATTTCAAGCCATACTCGTCACATTTTCTCAAAAGCTTCGTAGTTAGGGTCTGGATTTAAGGATTTCTTGCTTATGGCCAAATTTAGAAGAAATGGTACCAAAAGAAATGCAAAAACAACCAAGCAACCAGGAAGAAGGCTCAAGATCATCACAAAATTAACTATAATTGCTAACCCAAGTTGAACAAGAGAAGAGACATTTAGAGAGGTTCATGGGGTTGATTGTTATTGATGGTAAATACTATGACTTGAAATGATGAGAATATGTTGATTAGTGAAATTATAGTTACAAAAGATATTAAGCATTTTGTCTCTTTGAAGGAGCCATATTCACCCATCATAATTAAAGCTTTCTATTCCAACTTAGATTATGAGAAGAACTCAGTAATTAGCTCAATTGTAAGAGGGATCAAATTTGCTTTCAATAGAGGACTCCTAGCTCAATTTTTTTATTTGCCTTAATTAGATAAGAATGATGCTAGGATTTATGATATTGAGGGAGAATTACAAAAGAACTTACCCTAGTATAAAAGGGAAATGGCTTAATCTAACCTCTATGGCTATACCATAAATGAAGCACATAGTAAGATGCTAACTAAGGAAGTGTATTTTAACTATTGCATGCTTCATTCCTTAATATGTCATGTATTGTTGCCAAAATCTGGGAATTCAAACTATATAAATGACATGGAATAATGCTCGATGTACTGCATGCTGGAGGGAAAAGTGATTGACTACCCCTATTTAATTATAAAATAGATGATATCCTTGTATAGAAGGGTAAATGATCCCTTGCCCTATGCATCCTCAATTTCTAGGATTTTAAAATATTTTGGCATTGTGTATAAGGATAGCCATTTTGTAAAACCCATTTTATTTAATGTAACCGCCATCCTTAGAATGAGTTTTGGGAAAAGAGATGAAAGGTGGGAAAGAAAATAAAAAACTATACTTAGGCCACCTTCCCCCTCTGAAACTAAGGTTAGTTCTTTTAGGCATGACAATGCCATTATGGGTATACGATAGCAAATTGACCAAAGGCTGAATACTATGTCTAAATACATGGATCAAAGGTTCATAAACCTCTGGGAATCACTAGGTTAAAAGATTGAAGGTTTGGACATTGCAATAGATGGAAGAGTAACAAACCTTGTATAATGCATGCTTGTTGAATGGTATTTTAGCAATGCATGCCAGACTTATGCTTGTGATTAATATAATGCTTGCTTGTTGAATGATTAATGGTTGATGAGAACAATGATTGATATTTCTTGAAAACCATAGCAGAAATTTTCAAAAAAAGAAATTCAAGCCTTTCTATTAAGACTTTTATAAGCTAAGAAGTGTGTATATTTTGTGGGGAGTTACAAAAAAAATCTCTTAGTTACGGTCTTCTCTTCATTAGTTTGTCATCATCAATAAGGAGGAATTTTTTGACCCCATTGATGTGCCTTCAATGCTTTTGATGATAACAAACATGTAAAAAGTATTTTTCAAAAAATGGATAAGTTTGGAGAAGATGCATCAAGTTTTCAAGCAAGTTTTTTGAAGAAATGCATCAAGGGTTACATTGAACCAAGGCAAAGGAACCTAGTCTTGAAGGTTGTCATATCTCTTAGGTTTCCTTAGTCTTAGTTTTATGCATAAAGAAAACTTAGGGAATCTTGAGCTCTTAAAATATTTTTAAAACTTTTAGGTATTGGTTTTCTTAATTATTGATTGTTTAGTTTGTAAAATTTGCTCAAAATAATATTTTTCAAAGTGCTATAAAAGTCAGTTAAATTTAGCAAGCATCTATTGGCTTAAAAGAAAGCAAAATTTATAAACCAATAACCAACAAGTGTTTATTTATGGTTTTAAATGCCTCTTGGCTTTTTTTTTTGAACAAGTGGAATACCACTATTGATTACATCAAGCATAAAGCCAATAAACAGAAGACAAAGGCAGGTAAACTAAGCCTAACAACTTAATCCCACAGCTTCTAAAAATACAAAATAACAGGTCTTACAAACTAGAGAATGGAAAGGAAACACCCCTTACAAACACTAAATTACCAAAATTTACATTTCAAAATTTCAGATATACAACAATACAACATCTAAAAAATAGGAAAAAAAAGAGATACTTCTAGGAGAGGCAACACACCTCCCAACCCTCTCTGAGGATTAGATCTCTTCAGATTCTTCCTTCTAATAAATTCATTGTTGCTCTATCTTCAAAGTTGTAAATCTGAATAGCGAAATGCAAATCCTTGAAGCTCCATCACCTCTCTTAAAAGAGGAAAAATCTTCCCCAAATAGGAAGTAAAACGCTCTCCATAAGAGAGAAACAAGCTTCCCCAAAGGAAGGAAGCAGTAAGAACAATAAAACAGGGGGGCTCGGGCTTGCTGCGCTGCACGGGGGTGGGGGCAGGGGAGAGGGACTATGCAGATGGGGGGAGTGGGTGGCTGCTGTGCAAAGGGGAGGGGGCGAAACTCAACAGTTAGGGGGAAGGAGGGTGGCTGGGGAGGGAGGAAACCCAAGGCTAGACTTCAGGGGAGGGAGAAAAAGAGAAGAAGGGAGAGGGGGGAGGGGTGGCTGCTAAGGCAACCACCCCCAGCTTGCAGCAGTTGAGGAAGCGCGGTGCTCTGCAAGGGTTTGGAAGAAGGGGAATACACATCTTAATGCCTCTTGGCTTTTGAAATCTTAAATATAACGGTAAAAAAAAACCCCCCGACAGAAGCCCATAGCATCCAACAAATGCCCATGTGCTTTTAAAATTTCAATTTCCGAAACAATAAGAGCCTATAGCTATCAATGGAAGGCTATAAACATTCTAAAAAGTTGAAAATCAAAGATTTTACATGATAACAAGTACTTAACTTTCCAAAAGGGAGATACGAAGCCGTGCAAGTTACACAAAATTTGACTAATGAAAGAATCAAGGTAAGCATAAACACACTCACTGAACATGCTTTCCTAACAAAGCCCGACAAAGAGATTTTTTTATTTTTTTTAGATCCTAAACCACCACTAACCTTTGAACGACACAATTTATCCCAAGAAATCATATGGAGCTTCTTTTCCTAATAGTAACTTCCCCAAAAGAACTTAGCAAACAAAGCATCACATTTCGCAGTTTCTTTACAAGTAAGGTTTAGATGAATCATTTGGTAAATGGGCATCAATGAAATGACCGTTTTACTTAAAGAAGTTTGGCTTTCCAATTATGAAGATTTATCTGAAGAAGAGAATAAATCTCAGCAAACGTCTTTCAACAGTGCTTATTACAATCAATGTAACCACCCAAATATTACCCAAGCTTTGAACTACCTTGCAGTTAACAACACTTCCCCCTGACTTTCTTAAACTTTCTGGGGTTGTTAGGACTAAATCTATTTTTTGATGTGGAATTATTGATTTTCAATCCAAAAAATGCCCAAAATCATCAAGTAACTTTTTAAAAATTCTACAAGAGTTTATATCAGCTTTGAAGAAAAGCATGAGATCGTCTGCACAAAAAAGATGGTTAACCGCAAGGGCTTGTCTAATAACCTTGATACCTTTAATTGAACTTTCCTATAGAACCTAGACAAGAAGGCTTGACAAAACATTAGCGTATAAAATTCTAATTCCTACCCTTGGGATAACGTGATCCATAAATTGCCCACTGATATTAATCCTATAAGACACTTTGGAAACTGATTCCATAATTAACATTTTTCAAAGAGGTAGAAATTTATGTCATCAAGGACACCAGAGAGAAACGACCATGAGACTTGATCATAAGCTTTATGGAGATCAACTTTGAGTGCTGTCCAAAAACTATTTTGCTCAAGAAATTTTTGTATATAATGCAACTCTCCTGCTATGGTAATATTATCAGAGATTGAACTTCCTTTAATTAACAAAATCATTCTGAGAATCAAATATCACCTATTCCATAATGCTACACAAACAATTAGTTAATACTTTAGAGATAACTTTGTAAGTAACATTACATAAACTAAGAGCAATCCCTTTTATATATAAGGATAATATGATCAATTCCTTAAGCATGTGGCCCCTCTTGAGGAAGGAAGGAAGCAACCATAGCAATCAAATCATTTCTGACTATTGCCAGAAATGTTGATAAAAATGTTAGGATTACCATTCGACCCAGGTGATTTCGACCCATCCATTTGAAATAGGGTAATCTCAATTTCAAATTGATAATACACTACAAGAAAAGAAGCTAATTATGGCTAATTATTATGGGCAGATAAAAAAAAGTGACGTTAAATGAATTAGTTACTGGCAGTTCTATGACCGCTGCCACAGAATCCTTTTATTTCACGATGGTCATATTGTATTCAACGGCGAGTTAACCTCCTTCCTTTGTCTCCTTTGAGTCATTTACACTTCTATTTGATGAGCCTCTGCCTTATTTCCCCTTAGGTTTTCTTCTCCCCTTGTCTATTTCTTTCAGTTATAAATTCTCCCCCTCGGGTTCTTTCGTTAAGAGAACCGCCGTCTTCATCTTCCCCTAACTCCACAGAGAGAAGCATCTTTGTAGGCCGCCGAAGCTACTAATTCCACTTTTTGTGGGTCAAACAGATAAAATTAACTCCTATTTTTGCAAATCCAGAACTGTCTCTTGCAGAAATTCTCTCTTTATTATTCAATGTTGGGAATCTGTGACTATTCACTCGTCTGTCCATTTTGTTAATGTGAATCGAAGCTTAAGTTTTGATTGTAGGGGAGAAATTTGTTTGCCAAGGTATTTGTTGTACATAGAGGAAGTGGCTGCAAATGGCAACTCGTAAATACAGTAATTTTAATTCACTTTTGCAGTTCCACTGATGAATTCTGATCATTGGTTTTTCCGTTGAGTTTTGGAGAGTATTGTGCTTTGTGGTTGAGCAAATTGCCTTTTAGCTTCTTTTTTTTTTGGTTATTCTATGATTTTATTAACAATAAACAACAGATGTTGGAAAAGTTCGCATTGATATTTTATGTGATATGCTCTTTGAGAGTTTGTCCAAGTTCAACTTTGATTTAATGTTAGTTTTCTTTCCTTTTGCCTTTGATGATATTTGGTTTTGGAATCTAATGTTTGGAGCTCTGCCACATTCTGTTGATGATACTTTACCCCTTAAATTTACTTTAGGTTCACTTATAGCTTTAATATACGATAGGCTTAGAAAGAAAGATGAAAATAAGACTTTAGATAAGTTTACTTTAGGATATGTCAGAAAATTCGTTATCTTTTTTATAATTTTTATATTTTAGCTGCCGTTAAAATCGTTGCTGTAAATTTTTTAATTGTATTTGAACTTTAGCTAAAGGCAAAACAAAAATTATCGATGATTATTTGAACAATGCATAAAAACCATTGCAAATAGTCTCCCGACATGCACAGTACTGGCAGTATTACGTTTTAGGAAGGGTACTTGAATAAGGACAAGAAAAGTAATTTTTTTAACATATTAGAATAATTTCAGCTCATGGAAATGAAAATGTGGAGTTTCGTGAATATGTTACATTTCGTGAAATATTTTCCTAAAACCTATATCAAATGCAGGAATGTAAGATTTTCATATAACATTCAAAGGAATCCAAAAAGATTCGGTTAACCATGTACTCCCTACTGGGGTGTTTGTATTTTTTTTTATATATACTTATTAAATTCGGTCTGTTTTTATTACATTGGTATTTTAAAAAATTTAACATGAAAATTTAAGGGGTAAAAAAAAAAGAAGGTAAATGGCTCAGACACTTTTTGATGTTTAGTGTTGATTGAAAAGAAGTATTTATGTCTTATTGTGTACCTATAAGGATAGTTTGAATTCTTTTTAAATTTGTATATTTATTTATCAGTTACTTTTGATGATTATGTAAGTATTTATGTAAATGTCTCTCAACACAGAGAAAACAAAAGATTTAGTTGGAAGTGTGTGCTTTCAACTAGGAGAAACAAATAAATCAGCCTAGACTAAGGAATTGTAAATTTATTTATAATGAGTTATATTTTTTCTAACATAATTGAAAGATTTTGATTGGCTTGACCAATTCAACCAATGAACTAACCAATAATTCAATTCGATTCTAACAATTTATATTATGATTTCATATAAATTTTATAATGATTTTTCATATAGTTTATTATTTAGATATAAATTTATCAAAGTAAAGCATATTATATATATTATAACTGCAAAAAAAAAATATTTTTCTAAAGTTTTTATCATTTTGCGACGATTAAAACCGCCACTAAATGAAATTTGTAGCAAAAAAATATAACAATATTTTTAGAAATATTAATTTGTAATGAAACAAACAAAAAATATAATATTCCTAGAATTATGACTCTCAAGAATCAAATTTTGAAAATGTGCTTTGGTATGAAATTTTTTAATTTTGTAAACCAAACTGGATGTGATCTTGTTGTGAAGGGTACAAATAATTAATAAAGAGTCTTAAATTCAAATTTTTATTTTGTCATATAAAAAAGTAAATAAATAAATAAATTATAACCATGACTATAAATATTTAGTCAAGCTGAATAACATGCAAATTCATGCATTTAATCTTAATATTGCATCTCTCTGTTCTTAAATTTTCAAAACTACATTTTATCATAGATTCTAAATTATCATATAAGGATGTATCACTTTTTTTTTTCTTTTTTCCTGTTAAATGACGAAAGATATTGGCTAATATAAAAAATGAAAAGACTACTGTTATGAAAAATTCCGCCTTTTAGAAGTAGAACTTTTCTACTTTTGGATATCTATCTTTATCTAGAGATGTATGCTATCATTTTTTCTTTTTTCTTTTTTTTTTTCTTTTTTGGGACATTCAGAGAGATGTATGCTATCTAAAATCGAAGAAACTCAAACTTTTCAGTGAGTCCAGCTTTACAAAATAACACCAAATATGAAAGCCGATGGCCCTCTTCCTCCATCAATTGCAAATTTAATCAAACACGTTCAATCATCAATGTCCCAAAAAATCACAAACAGACAAACGTCCCAACCAGTTGAATGACCAGGTAAAGATAAATAATAAATAGTAGTCGTTGGTTGTTTGGCTATCCCAGCAAGAATGGAAATAACCCAATCACCATTTCACAATTATTTGCTCGATAAGCAAAAGGTGAATAATTTTGTTCCAACTTATAGAAGTGCATAATTTACTTTGACTTTGTTTGGAGGGGACACAAGTGTAGAGAATAATTTTGATTTCTTTTACATCTTTTCCATCATTCTTCTTTCTTCTTCATTTTGATCCAAAACAAAGCTTTCCAGAAACGAAGTATCAGGCACCAAAAAAACATTTTAGGAGGCATTATGCATTAACAAAATTAATATAACAAAGAACAGTATACAGCATTCTCAAACTGATGTCACCTACAAATGCTGTAATTTCTGTATTTTTCTTTTCTTGTATCTACATTTGTCAGTCTCCTCATGTTACAACTAGAAATAAGAAGTTTATGCACTGCCATCTTGAAATTCATCATGACGACCATGGTCAGACACAGATGAAGAGGAAGCAATGTTCTTGCCTTTGCTATCTAATGATGATTTGCCCTCAGCTACACTTCCCTCAACCCTCGTCTTCTGCAGAAGCTGGAGTTGATTTTGCAGAATCTGTTTTATTAAAAGAAAAACCTTATGAGTTTCTACGAATATCAATCATAATTCAAGGACAACAAAATGCTATTTTTATCAGACAATTTAAATACACAGAGAAAGGAGTAAGGACAAAAAAGGGTAGCACTCTGCATAAAGGTGATGTTGGGTTCACCAATGTTTAGTATTAGGAAAACGACCGAAGGCCCTATATTTTGGACTATTATAAACATGGATATAAGTTTCCAAACCCTTTTCAGTTTTCACTAACCCATAGTAAAGAAATGTAGACACTCGCCTCCATGTCATCAACAATTATGCATAATATTTTAGAAACCCAAACTCAAATATCCTGGAATGCTAAATACCGACCTGTACACTTGCAGTGATATCAAAAGTGCTTATAGAAAACTAATTGTGAGAAAGTAGTTATAAAATAAAGACTGTCCCTCACTAGGGGGGGAGATTGAGAGAACAGACAGTGAGAAAAATTCATTCAATGATCACCCTAAACATCAAATGTTAACTCTTTTACATACTAATAAAAGTACACCAAGATGTGACATATACAGTTATTAGAGGGAGGAGCACTGATAAGCAAGTTACTATTAAAGAAAAAATTCAGTGCAATTGTACCTCAATCTGGTATTCAAGAAGTTTTCTTTGAGCTTCCTGCTGAGAGCTTGGCATATTTGAATCGAATCCAGACCGCTCTCCATAATTTACATGGGCTGTGTGTGTTTGAGAAGGAGGAAAAAGAAACTGCCCCGTTGGAGGAAAGGAAACGTTAATTGGTCCACCAGGGATTACAAAATGTCTCTGTGTTTGTTCACTGGAAGCTTGTTCTCCATTAAGCTCAATATTAGTCCATTCATTTGCAGGTCTTTGAACAGGAGGATAAATAGTGTATCCAGGGGAGCTGCAAGTTTAAGAACAAGCCCTGTTAAGTACTCGTATAGACTACTGCACTATCATCAGTTTTAGAGTGCACATAAATATAAGAGTAGGACCACTATTTGGCTGTTGCCTAACTAACCAGTGGTTAGAACCCATATTGTGAGGGAATATCTTGTAAGGATGGAAGTGCTTACACAGGAAGAAGCTTAAGGTGATGATGCAGAATTAGCATGACTCAGGAGATGCATAATCAGCTGGGCCACATGGCAGAGTGAGAGCAACAGTCTAGAAGAAATTATGGTGAATAAAAAGGGGCAAGGGCAGAGAAGAGGGAGGCAGAGCTTGGGTATTCTTGTGGGAAGTCCTAGTCCCTCAAAGAGCTAGGAACATTCTTGCTCTCCTTTTCTAATTTTCCTTTCTGCTGTATCTTTTCTTATTGTAAATTCAGAGGAAAACCTAGATTCCTAAAACCTATGTCTGTTTTAGAAAAGGAGAAAGTACCTCTAACAATTAAAAATCTTAAAAGTTTCAAAATTAAACAGTGTATATTGCTTTCAGTTAAATCCACTGTTTCTGCACCTATGTCTGTTTCAGAAGGCAAATATATATCAATAACAAGCAAGACACAGAGCAGACTACTGATATTTCTAGCAGTCATAGAAAGAGATATTGCTATACCATACTAAAGAAGTTGCAGAGGGGTATACATAAGACTTCTCATATATTGAAGCAGCTGCAGCAGCAGCTCGGAGTCTTGCTTGATGCCGACTCAAATTATCAGTTGCCACCTCACCACCAACTTCAGCTTGAGCTGTGCTTCCTGTGCCCGCCCCTGTTCCTGTTACTTTTCCAGGTTATAATAATCAATCCTAAATTGATCGCGTACAACATTATGCAAAGCAATAAATTTTAACTTGTGTATATTAACATAAATATTTAAACAGTATAATTGTGTTAAACCCAGGAGGGCACCATAATAACCAAAAAGTAAAAGAAAACAATGTTTCAAAAGTGACTAAAATGTTTTATGAGATTTCACAGGAATTAAAAAGAAAATGAAAGAGAAATTTCCTTGAGTCTATAACAAAGATTGTGTAGTAAAATAAGTTTCAAAACTAAAATGTTTTAAAATGAAATTTTGGTACTTGTTTGGAAAGGGCATATCAAAAGAGAACTTATTTGTCAAGATCAAACTATCATCTTTATTTTTCCATTTTTGTTACCACATACACTATATCCCTGGAAATGGAATCAGTTCCAATTTGGCATTCTACACATTACAAATATTTTTTATGAACAATGTTTGTATATATATTTGTTTCTCATATGCTTACCCGATCGATGAGCATCTGACTGTGATCCATGCTGCCCTCCAGCAGCTGTTGTCCCATTTTCTGGTGGTACAACCAAGGCTCTGCAGGTAGGGCAAGTATGCTGCCGCTCCAACCATGACCGAAGGCAATGCACATGAAAAAGATGTCCGCATATAAGTTTCTTGGCTGTAGTCATCTCTTCACGACAGATAATGCAGGTTGCGTCACTTCTGCATACCCATTCTAAAAATTAATTCCATTGCATATGCATAAATACACAAACAATAAGCATAAATAATATATTAAGTTTAGAACTCACGCATTAAGCTCTTCAGGGGTTGCATCTGGAAACCGATCATTCATATTTGAAGTGATCTTACGATAACGTACATAATCGGCAACACGAACTCTGAAGTTCCTAAATGTCTCGTACAGCTCTCGTATTAAGTGCAAAGGAACACCATAGTTTCTATTACAGCAAGTTAAGGTTAGTAAGTACAAAATAAAAACCTGTGAAGACTAAACAAGTAATCAAATCAAAACAAAAGAAGCATGAAGAAGAAGTAAACCAAAAGCTTCACTCGCCATTTCAAAACAAGAATAAATACTCAAAGAAGCAAAGGAAAAAGAAAAGGAGAAGAAGATGTTATCTGTATCCTTATCATGTTGACAATCTTTGAAGTTAAAGTAGGAAGACTAAAGTCAAGTACCAAGTCAAACACAAGAAGCAAATGTTCAAATACTACCATAATCAGTTAACTAATTTAGAATGACCTTTGCAAGGTTATTATTCAAAGCAACAGAACAAATCTAAGGCTAACTCTCTTCTTTGCTATTTTAAAAGATTTGATTTCTATTAGCCTTGTAATACACTAAATCGTACAGGTTTTTCTTACCCGTTACCTTTCAAATAATATTTTAGGAAGGGCCTGAAATATCTGATCATTTCACTGCTCAGAAATTCCAGCAGGTAGTTTGCTGAATCCAACCATTCATTTACCTTCAATTTCCAATTTTTTGAACCAAAATTCATCTTTTCTAACAAGCTAATCTTCAATTCCAGGTTCCAACCTTAAAAACTTAAACTTGCAAGGTCCTCCAAGTAACCACACTAGGAAGATTTCAAATCTCTCCTACGGAGTCTATTGTTTGGAAATTAAATGTGTGTCAATTTAACTGATCCAATAGTCATTGTCAATTATAACAGTAAATCTGATTCTAAGTACAGTCCAATCGCTAAGTGAGTAAATTTCAATGTATGACACACAGAGAGAGACTGCATATGCCAGTTTAATTGATGAAGGCTACCACATATGCAAAAGAAGAGTTGACTGGTCACTTACATGAAAATTACGAGAAAGAAGCACATATACATTGACAAGTGAAGCAAATCTCTAATGAGTTCCAGATAAAACGTGAAGACTGGTTTCCTTTCCCATTGTCCCTCCATAAGCATGTCACTGACATAGAAAAGATATTTTACAAAAATTGACACCGTTGTTGTTGCCAGTATCATGTACCTGAGATAGAAACAGATACTATGTCAAATACAACACTAAAGGAAAAAATATTTTAAAAACTCACCAAAAGAAAATCTAAGGTATTATTCTAAGCCAAACAGAATTAATTTAATTATTATAAACAAAATCTCTCTTACAGTTTGTTCTCTACTATGTCATGATATCCCGAAAAAGAAAAAGAGGATCTCGATTAAAGAAAAAGAAAAGAAAATTATAGCTCCACTGATCATCTTATGACTAAGATCAAATAAACCTAATGATTGGTTACTTAGAATATTAGGCTTTTGGTCAAACAAGAAATTCAAGAATTCAACAATAATGTGAAATGTGAAATTTCATAGATTTATAATCTTAACACAATCAAATAGACAATTTAAAAAAATTTAAATATACAGAACTTGAAGCAATTTTCAATTTTAATTAAGGATAAATTGCACATAATATTCCTTAACTTCAGGTCATGTGCAATTTAACTCCCTGTGCTAAAAAAACTAAGAATTGCACCCCTTAAATGTAGATTTTTGTGCAATTTACACATCCTGTCAAGTGTGCCGTTTAAATTGGTAATGGATCTGCTGCACATGACCACACATCCTATAAAAAAAAAAAAAAAAAAGCTCCCAAAACATGCCAAGACCATATTTTCCAAAACCTCCTTCTTTTGGGTTCCTTTCGTTTTGGATTAACAGAAGACTTTGGGACTTTGGAAGATCATGGATAATATTTGCTGTAATTCATTGTCTATGGTGGATAACCCAGAAACATTTTAGACCAATTTCACCAGCATATTTTGGGAGAGAAAGGGAGAAGGTCCAAATTCTCAAAAGAGGCACAAGGAAGTCTTTGGGCTTTTAAAGGTTAGCATTTGGAGATAGAACTGTGACCATTCAATTTGGAGCAGGTGACTTCCACGGCCATCCAGATGGTTTTCTAGGATATGGCACACTTACGGGAGACAAAACTGCTAGCATAGGCAATCCATATCCAGAACTGATCCAGAATCAAAGTAGCATCCCCCTTCCTTCCTTTCCAAACTATCTACCTCTCAAATATTGGAAACCCATTATACAGGTAGAGTATCAAATAATTTTGAGCTTTGGTGCAGGTGGGGGAATGTTGAAGATGGGAGCAGAGATTGAGGAATCTGAGCTAAGATGCCTGGCTTGTGATGTGAGACAGGACAGAAATCCAAACAACCTTATCCGAGAAACTGGATATTTCTTTTCTTTTTTCATATTCAAGGAAAAGGGAAATTTGTGTTTTGGTGAGTTCAGACAGTTGCAAGAGATCTGTTGCCAATTTAAACAGCACACTTAACGAAATGCGCAAATTACATCAAAACCTGTATTTAAGGGGTGCATTGCTTAGTTTTTTAGCACAATGGGTTAAATTGCACAAAACCTGAAGTTGAAGGGAATTATGTACAATTTAGCCTTAAAATAACCATGTGGCAATAAGAATAGGAACCAGAAGGCTTACTCAAAAGAAAAGAAGAGGGAAACTGAAGCCTGCCACGATTGTATCAAATGCTTCATAGCACTATATAAAAAGAGTCCATCGAGAAGAAGGAGGAAACCCATAAAAGATACAATTCGAATGTGAGACAACAAGGGCACTGAAGGAGTGGTCTCAATGTATTCAACTCTCTTCTGAGCCAACCAATGCAAAGCCTTGATCAACAACAGTGCTGTGACCATAGCAAGGAATGTAACAGAGAAATCCTGCCTAAAAATGGTGATTGCAAAGAGAATTTCCATAATCTCCCTCCATGATTGCTCATTAAGCCTCTCAACCTCTGCTTCTCGAAGTGAGCCAAGGAATACCTTTTTCGTTAATTGCCATAAAAGACACATAATGACCAGACCCATGTTGAGAAGAAGTACCAAACTGATCTTGGAAGTTGACAGAAAAACCATTGCTGGATAAAACTGGCCTCTGCTGTTGAATGCATGGTATGTGACAGCTAAAGTTGCAATCAAACTAAGCCCCGCATAAGTCTGTAGCCTCATCATTTTTCTCTACACAAAGTAACACCAAATCATTTAATCAACATCTGGAAACCCAAATACAAAACAAGTCCAAACCCACAATATATACCTATTACCTGTCTTGCATAAGTAATTGGTAATAGCATAAATATTATATAATCATCAGTTGCTAACCCCTGACCCTGCCCTCCGCCCCCCAAAAGTACAGAATGAAAAAACGAAATCAATATAATTGATCCTCACTTATCCGTATGACTGAGGTAGTTAAGCAACCAAAAAATCCAGATAATGATAATAAGTAAACAGAACCAATTTAATTTATACAGAATTATGAAGACACCATAGGAACGCTATAAATGACTGAACAATGCATTCGACATTCGGCTTCTGAAATTCCCGAGAAAATAACAAACAAAACAAAAAAACAAAAACAAAACTCATAAGCTAAACATTTTAGAAACAAGATATTAGATCATTATACGAGGCCCAAATGAACAAAAGATGAACCCTAAACTAAGAATCAGATCAACGCGCAAGATCAATAACGTTACAGAAATTGATGAAATAATTAGAAAAACAACTCAAATCTTTGTTCAAGACAAGAAGTACCAAACAATTCTTGGAATGGTATAACAAATGAATCTGATCAGCAACCTCGGCTGCCCGTGTTTGGTCTCTCTCTCGCGGTTGCCATTTTTAATACACACCAAGAAAATATTATGATGTATGTTTTTCCAATGACATTCTGCCACGTGGCTGTTCTCTCAGTTGGCTTTGGCTGGTTGGAAAGATAGTCCTCCGACTTGACCCAAGTAGTAATTACGGAGAAAGTTCAACGGTCTTGGGATAATTTTTTTCTTTTCGCCAATTGGATAAACATTTTATGTGATACACAAAATATTAAAATTTAAATTATTTAATACAATTTTTATATTATAAAATTAAATAATTTAATAATGTATTAAGAATTATATATTTAATTTATTTAAAATTCAAATAATATATTTTATTATATCAGATAGAGTCAATATAAAGAAATTAATAATTTAAATCATTTCATGACAAAATAAAATTTACAATTTAACTATGTTATAAAATCTTGAAATAAAATTGTACAGGATATTTGTTTTTTCAATTTTAACCTATTGTTTTTGTGTGGGTCAGTATTATGGAGTAAAATTTTGTAGTATAATTTTGTCTTTGATCTTCTTTGAAAATAAAAAGTATTTTGTAAAACTTGATATCGCATGATGAAGTTTTTTTATATTATTATTATATATAAATACAAAAAAAGAAATTGTCAGAATAAAATAATAAAATCAACACTACAATACGTAGAGCACAAGTAACCACGCTTGGTGGTTCTGTCTGTGTATGCACACCATAATCCAATTCAAGCTTATGGTAAGTGCTTTTGGAAGCCTTTTTGTGTAGAAGTAGGACACCCAAATACCTTCCAAGGTTAGTTGTAGGTGTAAATCCTGAAGTTGAGACAATCAAATTTCTCCTATCTATAAGCATATTAGCAGAGGAAAAAAATATTGGATTTAGAGAAATTAACTTTTTGCCCAGACATGCTACATAACTTCCCTAGGAAGTGAATAATGCGGTTAATTTGTTGCACTAAGGGTTCTCCAAAAAGAAGTAGATCATCTGCAAATATGAGATATTTGTGAACCATTTCTTCCAGCCCTCATAGGGTTCCATTTACCTTCTACAACCTCCATAGTAATATGGCTCAGTTTGTCCACGCATATAACAAACAAACAGGTGGGTAAAGGATCCCTTGTCCTATACCTCTTGACCTATGCAAGTTTGTACTCTTACTTTATTCCACAAAACCGTCATCTCTATAGAATTACTGCATCTCATAATGCAATCAACGAAAGTCTCTGGAAAAATTAGTTTTCAACAACTCATTTGCAATGAAACCCTATTTCAATCGATGATACGCTTTTTTTAAATCAACTTTTATAGCAAAAACCTTCTTTCCCTCTAAGTTGTTTCATGTTGTGCATAATTTCTTGAGCCACAATGATATTATTTATATACACGTCCCTAGAACAAAACTAGCTTGAAAAGTTGAAATAATATTCAGCAAAACACCTTTGAGCCTGTTGACAATAATTTTAGTAATGCATTTGTAATTAACATTACAATGATATTATCTATATCTATGCCCTTGTTGTATAGTACACTGAATGCCATTGATTCTTGATAGGAGTCTTCTTTTATGTTTCTTAATATGGCCAAACACATTCAAATTCCTATCCTTCACCTTGTCTACACAAGAATAGGATGCTGGTGAGAGTAGTCAATCCTAGTTAAGACTTTAACCTTAGCCTCATCAGATCTTTGTCTCCAATCTCCATTACAAAGTGCACAATCAAGTCTCTTAAACAATCTACTATAACCTTGACACTTGGGGCCTTTCCAAGTAAACTTGGCGCCACTTGCCTCCTAATCCATAAGACGGCATTGGTTAATACGATCGCTAAATTTTTGGCATTTTAGGAGGTTCACAAGAGCACCCACTTTCCTTTTAGAAGCATCAACAATGTCATTAAAGTTTTCCACTTCCAACCAAGGTTTATGCATGTTCCATGCTATATATATCAAAAAGCTGCTCCCACAAGCCATTTTTTATCGCTTCTCTTGGGTGAGCATAAATAATAGACAAGAACAAAATATCTTCACCAAGGCTCTAAACTTCCAATTACGAACACTGGTTGCTTTTAACTTACCACCTTTACATTAATTTTTTATTTCTCCCATGCACTGTATATGCCCCTTGAGAATCTTGGTCCTTGAACCAATTCCTAATTATCAAAGCTCATAATTTTAAGAATACTAGGAACCTGAATTGCAGGAATCTTTATTTCCAAAAAGAAGGCCTTGTCCATTTTAAACTTCTCCAAATAAATTTTTGTACTCTGTACAAAATTGCTCCTCTTACCCCATAACAATTCCACACCATAAAATTGAGATTTATCATTAAAAATCAGACCCAATATTAAATATGGCTATCTCGGAATTATGAAATCTAACAATAGTGTCACCCCTTACAGACTCTTTGGTTGGAGAGGAAAGAGGAGATAAAAAGAGGGGAGGGGAGGAGTTTTTTAAAAATTTTCCCCTTTAGTTTAGCATTGGCGAGGGGAGAGGAGAGAATATGGGGAGGCAAAATTCTTTCCTTCCCTCAAAATTCCTCCCCTCCAAAAGTGGGGGGTTTCGGAGGGGAGGGAGGCGCCAATTTTCATCTTTTAAAATTGTCCCTCCCTTTTTTTAAATAAAAAGAAAAAAAATAAAAAAAAAATATGTTTTTAAATAAAATAATAATAAACTAAACTCCTCAACAAAAAAATTAATAAAAAAATTTTCTTTTAATAAAAATAAAATAATAAATTTATAATAGTTATATTATTTTATTTTTCTTCCGTTCTCTTTACAAACTAAACAAAAAAAATTTATTATCATCTCCTCTCTTTTTCTTAAACTAAATCAAACAAAAAAAAATTATTTTTCTTTCACTCCCCTCCCCTCCCCTCCATTAAACTTTCTTTTCTTCTTTCTTCTCCT
Source organism: Gleditsia sinensis (assembly GCA_037074535.1). Classification (NCBI taxonomy): domain Eukaryota; kingdom Viridiplantae; phylum Streptophyta; class Magnoliopsida; order Fabales; family Fabaceae; genus Gleditsia; species Gleditsia sinensis. Next base: position 19,745,596 of record CM073466.1, read on the forward strand.
CTGAACCAAACTGACCCTTAAGTCGACGAGCTTGCAAGAGAGATGGTCTTCCAAAACCATGACCATCTTGTTACTTGTTGGGCTTATGTATTCACACTCCATTTTCTCCTTATTGAAATTAGCCCAGTATCATTCGCCTTAACAACCCAAGAAGTAATAGCAATTGAGCCGGTAGTTACAAATTTTAGAGAAGGCCTACCTGCCCTTAAAACCACTTCTTTACCTATTGGGAACACTTGGCCCATTTTAGCTATAAGTGAATTCTCTTTATTACCCTTGCCATTCTTTTCCACTTGTGAACCACCCGTAAGTAACTCCTTTGGGCTTTGGGTTGCTTTTTCATTATTAAGAGCACCATTTGGCATTATGCAGAATGGGTTTCTTCTGTGGGTAGTCAGTTTCTATAGCTTTTTTATTGTGCTTCATCTCAATCCCCCCTTATCTTGAATGTTTCCTTAACAACTTCTAACTAGTCAAACTTATTAACTCCCTCCACATCTCTAGTCTCTATAAATGCCATGAATTTGGAACTCGATCTTTACTCCACCAATTGCTTCTTGTTTCCTCCTATCTTGGAATCCTTTTCCTTCTCCTCACCCTTCATTGCTTTGTATTTTTCTACACTATAGTCCAGGGGCCACATTCTAAAGCTACTACGGAAGATTTTCCATAGTTATTTTCGTCCTCCTTACCTCCTCCATTAGCATCTGCTTTCTTAATTTCTATTTGGATATCCCTCTACATAGTGCCCAAATTTGCCACAATGAAAGCATAAGAAGTGTAGATGATGTGAATATAATATATTATGTTTTTCTCCCATAATGCTTAGTCTTTTATATCCATTTGGTATATAAATACACTTAAATAGCTTGTGTTTTGATTTAGGAAGCAATCGGAGGCATTAGGTGCAAAGAGGAATTAATTTGAAGGAAATTGGAGCAAAGGAATTAGAACTGCATAAAGTCATCATAGAACCTTTAGCGTTGCCATGATGAGATGTTGGCATTGCGATGCCAAATATGTCAAGAAAGTATGGGAAATCCAAACCTCAGTGTCATGGTTGTGTACTGTGGCATCGTGATGTTAAAAAGATGAGTATCAGAATCTAAACTCCAGTAACTCAAGCGCATTGAGATGGTGGAAGCCTAGCATTACAATGCTAGAAAGAAGTGCAGTTTGACTAGAATTCCAAGAGCTCCAACATCACAACAGTGTAAAGCCAACACTATTACATTAGTGCGATAAGCTACCAGAAGTTTGAATTTCAAAACAGAAGTATTTGAGTTAGAGTGAGAATCTTGTGGACTGAATTAGATTAAACTTAGAAGTTTGATAGGGTTTGCTAAGTATAAATAAACAACTAAAGAAGACACTAAATGATAGGAGAATCAACCAAAGAATCATTTCTCTAATCATCTATTTCTTCTCTATTTTATTTTGTGTTTAGTTCATAGCCCTTGCTGACTAAGTTCTTTTAATTGGATAGAAGAGACTAAAATCTCAGAATTTATTATCTTGTGAGATTATGTTATATGTTTAAATATTCAATTTTTATTTTAGTATCAATTTTTCTTCTTTTCTTTATTTTATAATTGTTCCAATTGATCGTTAGAAATGGTCCTCTAATTAATTAATCATAAAATTTACTATCAAATTAGATGTCAAATTCAAAATTATTTGATCCCTCTAATTTGTAAAACAACTAGCGTTTAATGATTTGTTATGTTAGGAATTGTTAGATCTTTGAAATAATAATTTTGCTAGACTAAATGCAACCGCTTGTGTATGTGTTATTTATGTTTGTCGATATATCTATTTCTTAATACAATTGATAAATTAAATCTTTAACACTTGTCTAAGGTTGTCAATTAATTAGGGTTGATTATGTTGTTTGTATTTTAATTAACTACACTTAAAGAAGGATATGAAGTTAATTCCAACAGTAAATATTTGATTATAAATTGATATATAGATAGATGATTAGTGATATAATTCTGATGGTGGAAGTTGACATAGGCCACTCATTTTGTTAGTTAATTCTCTTACGACATTCTTGATGACTTCTTAGCTATTTTAATTATAATTTTATCTTCAATCCCCTACCTTTGTTCATAAAAGTGTAAATCAGACTACACTCCCTATGTGTTTGACCCTTACTTTCACTATTACATTAATTTCCAAGGCTAAGGTTTTGTTATTTTTGGATGTTTGTAATAGCAAATACTAGTAAACCTTCGTATTCAACGTTATATCTTTTTCCCTTAATTTTGTACATAGCTAAAAGTGATTTTTAAGATTGACCTCTACACACGAAACGAGCATATTTACATTTGGTTTGGAGATAGGTAGTCAAATCAACCTTGATAGTTTTTGCAATGTAGTTACCAATAATTGTTAAGACTTGTGGATCATAATATTGTATTGGTAATTCAGGAAATCTAACCTAGATTGCAACTTAATTTGTTAATAGTTTCAAAAGTAGGGTGAAAGCCAAGGCACAACTAATCTAACATTAGGTAGTGGTTGTAAATCATCCATGAACCTCCATAGATAGCAAACACCAAATCTTCATCACAGCTAATCTTCACAAGAAAGAAATCATTACACATATCAATAATTGTTAATACTCTACTACGATTTCTCATTAGCCAGCAGCTTAGTCTCCAAAGTTTTAAACTCTATCTTTCATTCCAACAACTTGACAATGATTGTCTTTTTCCATGGTTTCAAGGTTTCCCTCTCCATGCTTGGTGCAAAATGAAAGTCAGGGCACTCATACTTGTCATTCAATCTTTAGAGATAACACGAAGAGCTTCCTCTCTTTTTTTCCTTTAAGACCCTTATCCTCCATAGCTTCCTTGTCCTTCTCTGGTTTAGACAAATCACCCTTGCCATTAGAGTTTGAGTCTCTCTCCTCACCATGGTGGCCCAACAACCATATATGTTCTTTTCTTCTCACTTCCATCCCTTCATCAATTATATCTTCATAATCTACCAAAAAAAATGGGGACCTATCATAAAGACAAACTCCCTGGCCTCTTTGATTTCTTTCTTTAGTGGTGGAGCAAATCATCTTCAACAGCCATAAATATCGACTTCGCTCTATGCTCTCCCTTAGTCATTGTGTGTTCTAAAAATGACATTTAACCTTTTTCTATATTTTTATTAATATAAATAATTAGGGCTTGTTTGGAAAAAAAAATTTTTATTTTACAAAAATAACAAAATTTGTTTGTCATGTTGGTTTTATAAATTATTTAAAAAAAACTATTTTGTATAAGTGTAACTCAAAAAATAATTTTTAAGAAATATTAGGCTTGTTCTATTCTTTTTTTATTTTTTTATTTTTAAAAATTATTTTTGAAAACTATGTTTAAAAATTGTTCTATAGAAAAAAAAAATTAATTTAATAAACTGTTTTGAAAACATGTTGCTTTTTATTTTTTTTGTATTCTGAAAATAAAAACAACTTTTTTTATTTTTGTTTTTCTGTTTTAAAAATAATTTATTTTCAGAACTTATTTTCGAAATAACAACAAAAAATAATTATCAAACGAGTTTTTTTTATTTTGAAAACAACTAAAAATAAAAAATAATTTTTAAAAATAAAAAACAAACAGACCCATCATTTTTTTTCATTGTTTTTGTGCAAAATTGATTTCATATTTTTTTCAAAAACAAGGAGAATTATTTTCATCAATGGCAAAGTTTTAAATAATTTGTCAAAATTAATTTCTAGTCATCACACGTATTACATAATTTTATTCTCAAACACTGTTATTAAAATTTATATCTAAAAAAGTTTTTTGTTCTTTTATTCTAAGAAAAACAGTTTTTAGAATTTTTTTAATAAAACAAAAATACTTTAAAACACTTCCAAATAAGTCCTTAAGAAAAGTTAATCTAAATAAAAATGAAATCTAAAGGAATGTGGTGCACTTAGCATCTTTTAGGAAAATGGCGTCTCAATAGGTTTAATAATTTTTATCTATAATATTTAGTTAAAAAACTTATATTTCAAGATAAATAGCATTTATAAAGAATATTACAAAATTCTTAATAGTAAATTATATGAGTTGAAGCTTTTATGTTAAAAGCCTACAATCATATTTGTTGGTATCTTGAATGCTATAATTAATGTTAAAAAAATTAGCATAGACCACGGTTGAATCAACAAATTGGTGGAAGGATTGGTTTAGTTTAACATTAAAAATTGATCAACAAAAAATCAATCAAATAACTAGTGAACCAGTCAAAATTTGAAAAAATCAATCAAAATTGACTAAAAGCTAATGAACTGAAGTGGTTTGAATATTTTACTTATTTATTTTATATTTTTTCTCTATTATTGAAATGACATCATTTTGACTATTTTCTTTTAAAAAAAATTACTCAAAACAATGTCATTTTATAAAATTTATTAATATTAATGATAATTATACATATATTTTAATTTTTTGTAATTAGAAAGGATATTATAATGATTACTACTTACTATTGAATATTATATCATATAGATTTGTAAATTTCTTTTATGTCTAATAGAGTTGTTACTAAAATTTCAAACATATAAGTATGCATTATTTAATTATTTCTATTTTAAATGACTTATGTAATTAATTTTAAATATTTAATTCTTAATATATCATATTTTATAATATAAAAATTTAAAAATATATTATATATTTTACCACCTATTTGTTTAACCATGAGTGAATTAGTGAATCGTGATTCGTAAACTACTCTTAATTGATTTAATGCCTTGTGTAATTTTTAAAACATTGACTGCAATATAAAATATTTATTTATAATTATCATATTTGAATGATAATGGAAAGTTGCTTAACATTCAAAGTACTAAAGTCAAATGACATTAAAGTAAAGATAAATATATAAAAAAATTAATACATTCATTAATATTATCATAAAGTATTTAATTTTTGGCAAAAATATTTTTTTCATCCATAAAATTTATTCCGATTTTCAATTTCAGCATTAATCTTTTAAGAAAATGTCAATGTTATCCTTCCATATAAAATTATTAGTTTATTTGATGAACAATGCCTTATATAACATTTATGTATGCTACTTGTATACCACCTAGTATTTCTAACTATCTATGTGGCATCTAATTAATTCTTTTTCATAATTCTCTCTCTCGTATCCCATTCCTTTTATTTCTCTCTCTTCTCCTTCCTCTTTTTTTCTTTCTCACTTCTCCTTTCTTCTACCCTTTCTCCTCGAGAAGATTAATTCTTCCAAAAATTTTGATACATTTTTTGAGGAAAAAAAACTACACAATCAATTGCACATCTGTTAAAGAATTGGTAAATTGATTCAAATTACATTTAGATCTAAGTCTATTTTTAGGTCCCATATGTAGAATTTTGTCATGCTACATTTTTAGATCCTATAACTAATATTTTTGGAGACAAATAGCAATTTGCCACCCTGATCTTTTGATACAATTATAACTTTCCCTCTTCTCTTTTAATTGTTGCAATGCTTGTCCATTTTTTTTTATTGCGAATAGTTTAATTCCACCATTAACTTTAACTTTTGGAGGTGTGAAAAGACCAAACTACCCCAACAATTTATTTATTTTCAAACTATTCCAATTTTTTTTTCAATATCAAAAAGGAGGCCAACATGTGGGGGAAATAATTTTCCCCCAAAGACACAAGCCCCTCCCCTAAATCACAAGCTAAGCAAGAAGACAGCATGATTGAGCACCCAATTCATGAGTTGACCAAGATCCTAGCATAATCGAGCACTTGCACCAACAGCCACTAGAAGAAAACAAGCAGTATGACTAAGCATAGTAACCGCGTTGTTGACCTCAACCACTATAAGCATCATAGACCCCATCGCGAGCATATATTTTGTGCAAATCTAGAGTGAGCAAGCAAGCATTGATTATCAAATCCCCAATCGCAAACACAACTGTGCAAGCATCGTTACTCAGGGGCGGAGCTAGACAGTTTTTAAGAGGGGGGCTGAAGAAAAAAAATTAAAAATAATATATTAATTCAATATTTTGGGGGGCTAAATAAGAATTTTTTTTCTTTATTATTAAGAATTTTTAAATAATTTTAAAAGAATTTTATTATTATTAAAAAAATTTAAAAATTGTTGGGGACCTTTAGCCCCCCAAGCCACCACTACCCTCTGCCCCTATCATTACTGTGAGCACCCTCTAATTCATAAAATCCTTAACCTTTTGACTCTATGACTATGCTTCCTTCTGCATATGTATGACAAAGGTTTAGGTATATAGCAAAATGTAGAATGTAGTATGTAGTGCTTCCAAAACACATATGTGTATAGCATATAGATCATTGATTATATAAAAAAGTCTAAAGCATATGATAAGCATTAACATTGTCCTCTGGCTACAGACACATGGGTCTGGCATATTCCTTTTGTGGTCCCATAGTTATGCCAATGTAATTGATAATGCGTTGATGGAATGTTGTTTTACTTGTCACCTTGGTAATTGACAGTGGTCCCACCATGTTTATGCTATGGTAGAGAAGTGTGTTGATGAAATTCTATTTTTTACATCATTGTCCCAACTTTTTAGAAGTCAAAGTCTCTTGCATCAAAAGGATCATTTATGGTAATATACTTATTTGGTTATAAAGATTAAAAAATTATAGCTATGCCTTACATGCCTATTAACCAATAAAATTTACTTAATTCTAGCAAATTTTATACATGCACATGTTTTGAGAAGTGTTAAACTTAAGAAGAGTATACTCATGTAGACATGATGTATATGGAAGTCCTGCTACCAAAGGAAAAGAAACAAAAGTAAATTCCAATACCGTCAACTTGTAATGTGTAATATCTTGTAATTTTTAAATAATAATATTTTAATATAAACAAGTATTATTTTTTTAAATGATTATGCATGTTTTGCTGAAAGCAAATATATTTTTACTTAAAATGATTTTTGCATCATTGTCCCAACTTTTTAGAAGTCAAAGTCTCTTGCATCAAAAGGATCATTTATGGTAATATACTTATTTGGTTATAAAGATTAAAAAATTATAGCTATGCCTTACATACCTATTGACCAATAAAATTTACTTAATTCTAGCAAATTTTATACATGCACATGTTTTGAGAAGTGTTAAACTTAAGAAGAGTATACTCATGTAGACATGATGTATATGGAAGTCCTGCTACCAAAGGAAAAGAAACAAAAGTAAATTCCAATACCGTCAACTTGTAATGTGTAATATCCTGTAATTTTCAAATAATAATATTTTAATATAAACAAGTATTATTTTTTTAAATGATTATGCATGTTTTGCTGAAAGCAAATATACTTTTACTTAAAATGATTTTTGTTTTACCTAAAATAATTGTATTTGGCTCTAAATAATCTTTTTTTTTAATGTACATGAAGATATTTTATATTGTGATTTGTTTATTAAAATTTTTACCAAAAAAATCATGATTTAAAATTGCAACTAAAGTTTTGCAAGAATATAAATTTTGAGAAATTTTTGAGATATTTTAAGATGAAAAATAATATATATATATATATATATATATATATATATATATATATATATATATATATATATATATATATATATATATATATATATATATATATATAATCAAAGAATAAATTATCAAATATTCAATTATTAAATAATAAAAAAGGAAAGCAGAAGTAAAACATGAAAGAAAGGAAGCAAAAGTAGCAGGCTCGGGCATCCCCTCTCCTTCTATTCTTCTTCCCTGCACTTTCTCTCTCTAGGTTTCTTCTTCTCTCTAAGATATCTCTCAACCTAAACATCTATTTGAGATGCCGAAAGTATCATTGGACTCGTGGTGACGAGAGTTTCAAAACCCACTGATCATTTTCATCAAAAACTCGTCGAAAGCTTGCCAAAAACGATGAACAGTAGCCTTGAGTTAAAACTTAGGATTTCAAAAAAAATTGGTGTTTTCTGGTTATTTTAACCCTAGAATCATATTTAAGAGGTAAAATAATCCTTGTATGCAAATTTTTCTGGCTAGATAGCATAATTTGAAGCTTTAAATCATGAAAAAAATTTCGGATGAACAGTAATCGTAAACAGTATTTTTGCCATGTGAACAGTGCCTGCGCAATGAATTTTTGAATTCTGAAATAGCTAAGTTGAAGAGCATAATTTAGAGGTGTTGGTGATCAATTTTATTTGAAAAAAGACGAGAAAAAGCTAGTCCAATTGAAGCTTCAAGTTTGTGAGTAAATAACATGAATTATGGCATGGAGAAAAGTTATATTTTTGTCTCTAAATTTATAAGCTATATAATCTAGTAATGTAATGTAAATTTATGATCATTTTGTATGATGAGATTATGGCTTGGGTGATGCCTGAACATGAATATGAGTGAGGTGAATTAAGATGGATAGGTAGTAGGAATAGTATGATTGATGAAAGTAAGATATATTAGAATTGTTTAAGAATCGACTAGTAAGAAGAAAGTGTCTTAAGAGGTAGATTTGAACATATTGGATTTACTTAAAGTTAGGAAAGACAAAATAAGGAAAGTTACAATTCCAATTTGTTGGAAGTGATTAATGGAGGAAATCTTGGAGGAAGTTGGGCATTAAACTTTTCATAATTTAAAATAGTGAGTTTGGACACCGAACTATATAAAAAATTTTAGGAGAAAGGAATAGATTGATGATAGCCTTATGATGCTTTGAGGAATGTTATCAAGTGAATTAATGGTGTTGAAGTTCTTGAAGAATAAAATATGAAATGTAGGATTCAAATTAATCTTTGAACTCTTAATTTGGAAATATGAAAAATATTTTGAGAATCATGTCCGAAAATAATGTAAAGCGATCAAGATATTTGTGTTAAGAATTTATACTATGTTAAGTTGAGTCTAGTATCTAGGATGTGAAGTATGTTGAGATTAAAAATTCATGTGTGAATAATTGTTGAGAAAAGTCTTCTTAGAACAAACGGATTAATTAAACGTAATTGATAGAAACTAGAATGATATGCTTTTAGAAATAAAAGTAAGAAAGGCTTGAGATTCATGGGAGGATGTTGACATGTAAGAATCAAAGATGACGTGATAGAAGTCTAGAATAAGAAAAGTTGTTTACCTAATATGGATGTGTATATGTTCTTTTATGTGTGTGGTTCCTAATACCGACTTATAGATATATGCATGCGAACTTGAGGATATAAAAGAACAAAATACACAATGGTTTTAAAAGTCCCTTGTGTGTGTGTGTGTGTGTATAATCTGTTGAGTATTTTGCATAAAGTGTATAAGGTGGTTAAAGTGTGACACTATAATTTTATGTAATACACGATGTTTAAGAGATATATATGAATACACATGCATGTATATGTAATAAAATTCAATTATGACCGAATGTCATCTCAAATAATATTTAATGATGGCAACCCTAATGGATATTGAAATAATAAATAATGATACAAGATTATAAGGTTATATGTAATGAAAATGAGGTATAACTATCAAATTGAAATTCCTTTATTCAAGTAAGCACATGGATACGTATACGTGCACCTTAAAAATATAAATTAGTCAAAAGAAAATGAATGAATGAAAGTGATATGACTATATGTGATGATTATTAAATTTGATGTTCTGTGATGATAAAGTATTCACTATGGATATAATGATTATGATAATGTAATTACAATAGGTTATCACTAAATACTGAGTAAAACGATACTTTATTTTTAAAAAAACCTAAAAAAAATGAAATAAATAAATAAAACTAATAATAATTACATTGAATTCTTTTTCAAAAATACTGTCAGTTAGCAGCAGAGATGGCTAGCCTTGGTGCACCTTGTAATCCTAGCTAGTAAGGAAGTTGCTAGACTCTTGTGCGAAAGGGCACATGAGGATTTGATTATGAATAAATATGGAGTTGAGGTATGTCTTCTTCAATAACCAGTGACATTTAACTTGGTTACCTATGATGAGAATGTGATAATTTACCCGTTCTATTGTTGTGTGCTTAGGACAGTCATCATATGAAAATGTTAAGGAGTTGAGGGGAGCTTCTCCCAATCTTATAATATGAATGATGAGAATATGGTGATTTACCCATCCCATTGCTATGTACTTGGAAAATGCCCATATTATAGTCCCTTCACATGTCTTCTTGGGCGGTGGTAGGGCAAATCTTAGCCGGGATGTTGAGTTTAGGTAAATCATACACCGGTAAAGTACAGAAGGGAGCTTGAACTATGATAAAACATTTATGTGATGATTTACCCACCCTTGTTGTGTGCTAGGGTAATGTGATAATTTTCTCTTATTAGGTTGTGTGCTTAGATATGTTGAAATAGTTTTAAATTAGAATCCTCTAAACTAAATAAAACACGCTAAAAAAATAATTAAAATATAAAATTAGAAGATATTAATAAAAGAATAAGTCTTATTAGTATACAATAAATTAATATAATTATTTTAATTTAATTATACTCTTGAATATATATAACTTGAGTATTAAATACAAACGCACATGCACACGCGCGCGCACGCACACACACACAGACACACACACACACACACACACACACACACACACACACACACATATATATATATATATATATATATGTGTGTACACAAATATCATAGGATATTTTTATATGGAATAAGAGTATAATAATATAATGGCATAATCTTAAGGAAGATGATAAAGTGGATCTAACCCATTTGTTACAGTGTGTGCTAAGGTTTGCACGTAGAAATGTTCAAATGTCTACTTAAAAGAGGAACAATAAAGGAAATTGACTGAGAAAAGTCAAGGGGTTCCTTAGAGGCCTATATGTATATGATGATGAAATTAGATGAGAAAAAGTATGATAATGGATTAAACTAAGGTAAACGAATGAACTAGTAATATTCAATAATGTTGAATAAGTTTTAAAATTCATTTATCACAAATATAAATTTGAAGTTTAAAAATAAATATATTATTCATAACCTATTTCTAATGAGAATAAGTAAACAAAACTAGTAAAAATACCTCAAAATATTCATAACTTAAACAATATAAACTGAATCATAATCTAATCAGAAAGATAATTTTTCTACATGTTATAATTGTGCTACATACTCGCTGAGTCGCAAGACTCATCCATTTCTTTATATATTTTTTTTTCAGTTAGTATAAGAGAAGCGCAGCGAAAGCGTGGAGAAGTTATATTATCTCTGGTGAGCCTAAATTATTTTTGGGCCTTATTCTTTTATTCTCTTGTATGTTTAAAGTATTCTAGAGTATGCTCTATTACCACAAGCAAGATCCTCATTTTCGATGTGTGAGAAAAATGTAAAATGTATATGTGTAACAAGGAATAAAAATGCAATCAATATGGTTTTGAAGCTAAATCTTTATTTATGTTTTATATGTTCTTAAAGTTTTACAAAGTGATTATGTGATCATATGCTAAACCAGACTGATTATCGAGTTTTAGATTCAGAATGTGATGGTTAGACTTACGAAGTGGGGAGAAATCCTCATATTGTGTCGGTCTCGTGCTCGGATAAAATCCGGGATGTGACATAATGGTAGTATATCTCATCAATTTATCATGAATATAATAATTTTTGAAAGCAACTATTTAGAGAGAATCTATAATGTATGTAAGTTATTTAAACAGTAGAAATATTCAAAAAGTTGAACAAAAAATTATAGAATATTTAATAGCGGATACATGTGCCAAATATTGTATAACAAATTATAGAATATTTCAGACAAAATTTATTTTGTAATAAAAAATTTAGATTGTTGAAATAAAGTGATAAAAAATAATTATAACATACTAGTAAACCGACTTTATTTAGTTTATATCACAAAATAATCGTAGTTAAATAATGGAGTCACTCTATTTATTAATGCCATATGTACTTATGAACTTACAAATTTTTTTATGCAAGGTAAAATAAATCACATGTAAATTTTATTATTTATTATAATGGCAAACTACATAAGAGTTGGAAGAGACTATTTACATAGGAAGTAGTGTGGCAACCATATACCCTATTAATAGGGAAATGGTGTCATATTTCGAGCTAATGCACGAATTATAAAAATTAAGCAAGTGTTTATGTTCACTACCTTGCCCCCTATTAGAATTTGAACATAGGGCTTGTGCACATTATGTTAGATGTTAAGATTAAAGGCATGCTGGAAATATACAACATTTATAAGCCGGATATGGAGATTTCAATATACCTTATAGACATAGTGAGTGATCTTTATGATGTATTAGAGGAGGGAGATGATGAACATGAAGATGTAAGTAAAAGAGGAATATAGTAACTATGGAAGTGACAAAGAGAGTAGCAGCACTAAGGATGACCCTTATTGGAAAAAGGTAGTAACTAGTAATAAAGAGATTTATAACTTTCTAGGTAAATTAATTATCTAACTACATTGACATAATTTTGAGTATATTGATAAAATTTTATGTAATATTTAGTTATTAAGTAATTATACAAATAATACTTAATTTGTATTTTCTAAGTAAAGAACATGTTCAAGCAAATCCCTAGAAGAAGCTAAGTTCGGTACCAAGGCAACTGACAATGAAAAAAACTATACTTGCCAAATATCTAGATATCGATGTTCAATTAAAATATGTATCATTTGATGAGTTGATATCTCCATATCTGAGTAGTAATGAAGATGATGTCACATCAAGGTATAATAAGTTCATGCCTGATAAGGACCCAAACAAAATTGTCTTCAATATATATCAAAAGTTTCCTAGTGTGGTTGTTTTAGAACTATGGTTTATGAATCTCCATATCTGAGTAGTAATGAAGATAATGCCACATCAAAGTATGATAAGTTCATACTTGATAAGGACACAGACAATATAGTCTTCAATATAGGTCAAAAGTTTTCTAGTGTGGTTGTTTTTAGAACTATGGTCTGTGAATGGAACATCCAACAAGGGAAAGACTTGAAATGGAAGAAGAATGATCCAGATAAGGTTATAGCTAAATATATAAAGAATTGCATGTTCAGAATATGTGAGACCAAATTAGAAGGTGAAAGTACATTTCATATTAGAACCTTATATGTGAAGCATTCTTGTCCTAAAGCCTACAAGAATAGGCAAATCACCTCAAATTATTTGAAAAAATAATACCTAGAGAAATTTAGAAGAAACCCAAATTAAAAGGTTTCCATTATGATGATAGAGATGACTATTAATCTGAATATTGATGTGTTGTTACATTAAGCTTGTAATGTGAAGAAGGCCATAAGGGCCATTTATAGGGAATTGAGTCATCAGTACAAGAGGATGTATAACTATGTCCAAACTCTTTTTTACCACAATCTAGGAAGTATAGTAAAGGTACATGTTGTCAACCATGGTGCATTAAGAAATCATGTGTTCAAGATGTACATCTTATTAGGAGTCATAAAATTGAGATTTTTGGCTGGTTGTAAAAGGTTTGTAGGTATAGATGGCTATCATTTGAAGTCTCTATTTGGAGGTTAATTACTATTAACTATCAAGAAGGATGGAAACGAAAACTTATTTCCAATAGCATACATTATTATTGAGATAAAGAATAAGAATGCTTTGGTATGGTTTCTAAAAATACAGCTACATTATATTATAGTAGTTACAAAATTTGATTGGACATTTATATCTGATATGGTTTCCAAAAGAATTTCTTTACTTCTGCTAAAATTTTTACCTGATCTTGCTTACTCCAATGTGTAGGCATTTAACCTGTGGCAAGATAATTAGCAATGTCAACAAACCAGGGTAACTGAGAAATATACATGAGTTGCTCATCTGGAAGTGAGTCTCCGACAAGCAAGTTATTGTCACCCGATTCAACTATCAGCCTAGACAAGTGATCAGCCACAACATTTTCATATCCTTTCTTATCCCGAATTTATGAATCAAATTCTTGCAACAACAGTATCCATCTTATCAAACACGCTTTAGCATCTTTCTTAGAAAGAAAATACTTAAGTGCAGCATGGTCTGAAAAAACTACAATTTTATATTCTAATAAATAATATCTAAATTTGTCTAATGCAAATACCACAGCTAGTAACTCTTTTTTTGCTGTAGAATAATTTAATTGAGCATCATTAAGAGTTTTACTAGCTTAGTATATCACATAAGAAAAATTTTCTAGACGTTGACCTAAAACAGCTCCAATTGCATAATCAGAGGCATCACACATGATTTCAAATGGAAGATTCCAATTGGGTGGTCTAATGATGGGTGCAGAAGTAAGTAGGGATTTGAGCTTCTCAAAAGCTTGAAAGAACTTTTCATCAAACATAAAAGGTGCATCTTTAGTAAGCAAATTACACAAAGGTTTGGAGATTTTGCTAAAATCTTTGATGAATCTACGATAAAACCCTGCATGGCCTAAAAAAGAACGTACCTCTTTTACTGTCTGAGGAGGTGGAAGACTGAAAATCAATTCAATTTTGGCTTTATCTACCTCAATCCCTTGATTTGACATAATATGTCCCAAAACAATTTTTTTTTAACCATGAAATGACATTTTTCCCAATTCAAAACAAGGTTCTTTTCCTTACACCTAATTAAGACCAATCTTAAATGGTGTAAACATTCCTCAAAACTAGACCCATGCACAGAAAAATCATCCATGAATACTTCCAGAAATCGCTCTACCATGTCAGAAAATATTCTTATCATGCAACACTGAAATGTAGCAGGTGCATTGCACAATCCAAATGGCATTCGATGATAGGCAAAAGTTCCGAAAGGATAAGTGAATGTAGTTTTCTCTTGATTCTCAGGTGTAATGGGAATTTGGTTGTAACCTGAATATCCATCAAGAAAATAATAATATGCATGTACAACCAACCTTTCTAGCATCTGATCTATAAAAGGAAGTGGAAAATGATCTTTTCTTGTTACAGCATTCAACTTGCGATAGTCAATATAAACACACCACCTAGTTTGTACTCTAGTGGAAATTAATTCATTATCCTCATTTTTTACTACAGTAATGCCAGACTTCTTAGGAACTACCTAAACAGGACTAATCTATGCACTATCAGAAATCAGGTAAATGAAACCCACATCAAGAAGTTTAATCACTTCAACTCTCACAACTTCTTTCATGTTTGGATTCAGAAGTCTTTGTGGCTTTCTTAAAGTTTTGGCATTGTCCTTCAAATGTATCCTATGCATGCAAATTGATGGAATAATACCTTTAATGTCTGATATTGTCCACCCTATGGCTTCACTATGCTCACTGAGGACTTTTATGAGTTCAACTTCATGTTCTCTATCTAGGTCTGATACAATAATAACAGGTAAGGTCTCAGCAGGTCCTAGAAACACATATTTTAGAGAATCTGGTAAATGTTTTAACTCTACCTGGGGCGGTTTCTCTGTGGATGGTAATAGGACAGACCCAGAAGATGTAATTGTCTCTGTTTTGACTTTCCATTCATTGGTATCCATCAATAGAGTAGTCTCTAACAAGGAATTTATTTCATTGATCAAACAGTCCTCATCTATGTCCATGTTGAAGTAAGCCAAACATTTTTCTAAAGGGTCATCATCAAAAGAACTTAAAAATGAATCATCAGTTATACTCTCAATCATGTTGACTTCACATAAATCACCAGCATCCACAGGTTGACGAGAGACATTAAAAACATTAAGTTCCACAGTCATATTTCCAAAAGATAGATTCAAAATTCCATTTCGACAATTAATGATCGCATTGGATGTTGCAAGAAATGGTCTACCCAAAATGACTGAAATTTGTATCTCTGTATTCTCAACAGATTCAGTGTCAAGAACAATAAAATCTACTGAAAAGTAGAATTTATCAACCTTAATGAGCACATCCTCTATGACACCTCTAGGAATTTTTATGAACCCATCAACTAACTGAAGGGTTACTGGTGTAGGTTTTAACTTTCCTAACCCAAGTTTTGCATACACAGAATACGGCTACAGATTCATACTTGCTCCTAGATCAAGTAAAGCTCGGTTAATCACATGGTCACCTATAACACAAAAAATTGTAGGACAACCGGGATCTTTGTACTTGACAGGAGTTTTTTGTTGAATTATGGAACTCACTTGTTCAGTCAAAAATGCTTTTTTTGGAACATTAGTTTTCCTTTTCATTGTGCAAAAATCTTTCAAAAATTTTGAGTAAGCAGGTACTTGTTTGATAGCGTTAAGAAAATGGATGTTAATGCTTACTTGCTTAAACACCTCTAAAATATCACTATATTGAGTACCTTTCTTATTTATCTCAAGTATTTGTGGGAATGGAGCTTTAGGGGCACAAGGAATATGTTCACTTTTATTCTCACTTGAGTCATTAATTTGTGGTTCATGCTGACTCTGTTCTTTAGTTCTAAGCATGTGAACTTGATTATCAATCACTTTTTCAAATCTAAAGGTCATTACAGACTTCACTTCTTCATTAGGATTTGTTGATGATCCTACTTCAAATTGACCCTTAGGATTAGGAATAGGTTGACTGAGAAATTTTTCTTTCTTTCTCTCTCCTACAGCATGGGCTATTTGACCTAATTGTGTTTCAAGCTTTGAAATCGATTGCGTGTGGGATTGTAAAGTTTGTTGAGTTGATTGCATGAATTGCTATAGAGTATCTTCCAAAGAAGGTCTTCTTTGTTGTGATACTCCGAAAGGAGTAACATATTGAGGAACTGGAGGATATGAGTTAGGAAGGGCAAACTGTTGCCCATCTTGATTCATTGAAGGCTGATGTTGCCTCCTTAAATTTTTTGGATGATTCCTCCAATTTGAATTATATGTAGGTGCAAACAGGCTGTCTGATGATTTTCCATGAAATTGAAGAGAATTGACTTGCTCAGAGAATGTATCTTGGTAAGCTGGTATGGATCGACAAGATTGTGTAATGTGAGATGTACTAGAACATAAGGCACATGCTTCTATCCTAGTATTGGTAGAAGGGTTCAAAGTGTGGCTTAAAGTTAAAGCTTTAACCTTTCTAGTCAAGCTAGCTAAGGCAATTCTCACATCTGTGTCATCATTCACCTCATAAATTCCTCCCTTTTTGTGTGTTTGAAACTTCTTATCTCTAGAATCTATGCAGTTCCAATGTTGAGAATTTTCAGATAAAGATCCTAAGGATTCCCAAGCTTCTCCCTCATTCAGTTGTAAAAATCTCCTACCATGCATACTTTGGATCATTTGACGGTTTGATGAAGTTAAACCATCATAGAAATATTTCATCAATCTCCAAATTTCAAAATCATGATGAGGACATTTCAAAAGAAGTTCATTAAATCTTTCCCAACATTCAAAAAATTGTTCAACCTCTTTTTGACAAAAATCAGAAATTTCTCTCCTAAGGGCATCAGTTTTAGACATGGGAAAAAATTTTGTCAGAAACTTATTTACCAATTGGTTCTAACTAGTAATAGTTCCTGTAGGAAAGGAGTTCAACCAGGCTTTAACTTTATCTTTTAATGAGAATGGAAATATTCTAAGCCTAATTGACTCATCATTGAAATTTTGAAAGAGAAATGTTGAACAAATTTCAACAAATTCCTTCACATGCATGTATGGATCTTCTCTTTCCAAACCATAAAATGATGGTAAAAGTTGAAGTATGACTGGTTTGAGTTCAAAGTAAGTTGCAGTAGTTTGTGGCAAAACTATGCAAGATGTAGTATTGACTATGATAGGTGAGAAGTACTCCATAAGAGCTTTCTCATGCACAACTTATTCTTCCATTTTTGACAACAAAGTCTAATGTTCCAATTTTTAAATCAAAGGGTGATCCTAAACTTTTCCTAACCAAACGCTGATCTTTATCACATTTCCAAACACGCATAAACTAAAAGAAAAATTATAAACAAATATTTCTAATAGCATATAACACAATTACAAAAGAGGATAATTTTACAACTTAGTAACATATATATACAATGTTAACTACAAGTAACAAAATGCAAATACAACAAAAAAAATCACAAAATTTTGCAACAAAGAATTTTTTTTTCACAAAAAAAATTTTCTATACAAAAAATAAATAAATATTCTAAATAATAACAAGTGGAAGAATTTTACTTACCTAGATCTAATTAGCTTTTCCATCGGAATCCGCAGCAACGGCGCCAAAAACTTGTTGTTGTTTTTATTAAAACTCGTAAGCGCACGAATCTATTGGAGTATAGATTTAGTGGTATGCAAGGTCGATACCACGAGGAATGCCAATTGAGAAAATTTAATTCAGATCCAAAATAAATATTTCTAACCTAGTTGCCAGAATGTTTGTTTTGTGAAAAGAGTACTGAACAGAACTTGTAAAGAACTAAAATACTAAAATTAAATATGAATGTATTCAAAGTAAGAAACATGCTAAGGTTAGGGGATCTACTCTTGGTACATCAAATAATAATAAATTTTAACTCTTTTATTACTCGAATGGAATCCTCACGTAAATGAGGTTCCATTCGAAAAATATGTTACATTAAACGCACTTTGATTTACAAATGAAGTGTATTTGCCTTCTTTTATTGTATTAATAATAGTAAATAATTTTTTTAAAATGGATTCAAGTATACATCGTGCCAATCATCATATTGTCTACAATAAATTAGAATGATTCAAGTATTTATTGTGCCAAAGATTGTCTACAATGTATCAAAATTTGCACTTTACAAAATTTAAAATAAAAATATACAAACAAAGTCAATAATATTAATATAAAGTAGGCGATAAAACTAGCCATTGAGAAAAGAAATAACAAGAAAATAAATACAAAAAGTGTAAAAAATAAATAACAGAGGGGTAATAAATCCATCATCTAAGAAAGTAAATAATAAAAGTGTAGAAAATAAATAACAGAGGGGCAATAAAGTCATCCTCTAAGAAAGTAAATAACAAGAAAGTAAATAATAAAAATGTAGAAAATAAATAACAGAGGGGCAACAAAGCCATCATCTAAAAAAGTAAATAACAAGAAAGTAAATAATAAAAGTGCAGAAAATAAATAACAGAGAGGCGACATAGCCGTTCTCTCAGAAAAAAAATAATAAGAAAATAATAACAGAGAAAATCAATAATAAAGGGGCAAAAAAACCATCATCTAAGAAAGTAAATAACACGACAGTAAATAATAGAAAGGCAAAAAATAAATAATAGAGGGGCAACAAAGTCATCCTCTAAAAAAGTAAATAACAAGAAAATAAATAAGAAGATAAATACAACATCAAGTATAAACATTAAAATTAAGAGTTAGATAAATTATTATTTTCATACCAAGAGTTTCACCCTTTCACCTTAGCATTAGGAGATTAGTTCTCCATAATCAAGGTAAGAAAACAAAATGAAAGATGAAGAAGCATGATAAAACTTATGAAAGAAAGTAAAGATACAAAATATATAAAGAGAGAAAAAGATTACAAACTCTTAGAACTTCAACAAAGATTTCCCAAGTTTACTCTTCAGCCTTTTTCCCATCCCTTTAGCTCACAAGATGTCTCTATTTATAGAAAAAATAAGGGAAGTAGGTGACAAAAATGGTGGGTAGCAAATTGCACTAAAGTTGACAAGTTGTGTTGCATTATGTGCCCCAAAAGTCATCGTGATATATCACCTTGATAGCCACCGAATCTGCTGATCCAATAAACATAACCGTTGTAGATATTTTCATTATCTTTCCATCCATATAATGTAGAGAAAAATTTGTCACGTATTTTGTGATGTATGGCCAAAACACTGTAGCAAGGTCAGGCTGGATTGCAACAGTAAATATGTTCGGTTCTAGCCCCATTTTAGCCCTTTTAGTGTCCGAATTTGTTGACCACTTGAACATCAAAGTTGTAGAAAATTATATCTACTATTCACTTACAAAATCTCCTATAAATTAAATATGTAGTTTCTGAAATATGGCTCAAATACTACAATAAGATTGGACTGGACTGCAACAGTAAACATGTTCTGTTCTAGCCCAATTTCGGCCCTTTGGATCTCTGAATTTGCTGATCACATAAAAATTAAAGTTGTATAAAATTATGTCAACTATTCATCTACCAAAGTTCGTACATAATATATACGTATTTTTTGAGATACGACCAAAATACTGTAGTAAAATCAAGTTGAAAAGTAAGCAGCAAACAAATTTTTAACATTGAGTATTTTGCCTTGAATCTTTATGTTTCAATTCTTTTAGAAATGTGGTCATAAATCAAGATTGAATTGATGCATATATCCATTAGGATGCATCTTAAGAGACAAAAAGATAATACTCCTTACTCAGCCATCCTTAATGAATTTATTTTGTCTGCTTGATTTATAGACATCATTTCCAAAGAATCATAATTTAGCTTTGATTCCTCCAATTGAGTCAATTTCTTATTCTTCTCTTCATCTATAAAAATACACAAAACTAAAGACAAATAAGGGAGATAAATGCTTAATTAAGGCAAAAAGATAAGATAAAAATATTTAATTTATGAGTACAAAACTCATTCATCAATTATTAAAAGAAATAAAGGAATAGGGATGTAATTGAAAGGTTTTAAGGATCAAAATGAAAACTTATTAATATTTTTAGGGTCAAATTGTAATTTTTCAAAATTTTAGGAGTCAAAATATAAATAATAAAATTTGTAAGGACTTCTTCTAACAATTAGCAAATTGTCAAATGGTCCCTCCATCATTTATTAAAAAAAAGAGACGGAAAGATTTTTAGAGCGAATTAATAGTATGAATAATAACTTATCTCTACTCATTTATCTCTCTAGATCTAGAGTACCTTTGAGTCTCCAATCTCAAAACTAAGGGTACCACTGGATTCAGGACAAAGAGTACTACGATATTGACTGAATAATTTTTTAAATCGACTGCAAAATCGCCGCAGATCGAAAGTAAAAAATCTTAGAAAAAAATAAACTCTGAAACTCCTATTTAGAGATCTCAAATTGAAAATCTGACACCGTAAATGGATTCAGGAGATAGATAAACTATAGCATATGAAGTTTTATAGTCATCTGACAACTTTTTGTGTCATAAGTAGTAACGCTGACCGGCATAAATAGTAATTTTCGGTATGTGTAAACAGTAATTCCAACCAGCATAAAATAGTGATTATAGCCGATGTGAACAGTATTTCTGACTGTGAACAGTACCCAACAATTGACCAGCGTTAACCAAACTCTCGAAGTCATTTCTTAGATTTTTGGACCCTTCGAACCCGATTTTGAAATCTATTTGGTCAAATTTCGATTGAAATACTGCATTTTAGGGCTGTCCAACCTGAAGCCTTACCTTGTGAGCAGATAATTCTTTCTATGACTTATCTTGAACTCTTATTGAATTTTAAATGTATAATTGGTTATATTTACAAGTTATTTATACTTTTATATGTCTTTGAAATAGATTAAATTACCTGATTTGTTTACTAACTGACATATAGTTCAAGAAAAGTATGGTTTTGTAAATAAATTTTTGAACTCATTGAATATGTGATTTTAAATGTATTTCTCATCATATAGTAAAAAAAATATTGTGCACGTAGCATTGATATGTAAAGTTATAAGATTGTCTTAGAAAAGAGCAGGTACATGTAATAACCCTGATTGAGAAGTTTTTTATAGAAGAATTATACTAAGACTGAAAATTCTAAATTATATTGAAAATCTCTATTTTGAATGATATGGCATATGTGCAAATAATGACTTCTATCGAGGAATCTTATTGAAAACATTGTTAGCTAATAGCAGGTGATGTCAATTCTAGTGCACCTTGACACTTTGGCTAGTAGGGGTGGTGCTAACCTCGTGTGACGACTAACACACGGGATATAAAATATGAATAAGAGCGGGATGTCTCTTATCTGGGCGAGATGCCGACTATATGATATGTGATTTTTCCTCTCTTGCTGTATGCTTGGAAAATGCCCATATTAGAGTCCTTTCCGTGTCCTCTTGAATGGTGGTAAGGCAAACCTTAACTGGGATGCTAAGTTTAGGAAAATCCTACACCGCCAAAGTACAGAAATGCTTGAACTCTGATATGAGATCCTCCTAATATTTTCATGTAAAATATTTTGATGCATAATAACATTTGTTTAATGATCATATAGTACATTATATGGTTTTGGATATCTGAATATCCTTTGATTTAAGAATATTTGAAATACAGGTCCCATATGGATGTACTTTCGAACTGTAATTTTTTACGCGATAAAGTTTAAAATACGAGTACATCCATATGTTGACCTGATAAATTATAGGATGTATTATTTGCTTACTAATTTGTCAAACTCACTACACAATATTTTCACATTTTTCATATAAGAATACAAAGTTTGGTCATTTCCTTTCAAATAGGTGATAAGCTAGGTGACATATTCTCTGGTGAGCCTATTTTGTTTCTAGAAGTCGTAGATTTTTGATTATATTGTACTTGTAATCTAAAGTATACTCTATATGCCACAGGCAGGATCCTTACTTCTACTGTTACTTTGATATTTATATATTTGGTTTGTATATTGTGTATACATAGGAATACCTATATGAAACTGTTTCCAATGATAAATGAGTGTATTATGAATATTATAGCAAATATATGTTCGTGAAATATTTGTTTCACTTGCCCTTAAATTAGGGACGTGACAAGTTGGTATCAGAGCAATAGGTTTCTCTGTGGCTATCGGAGCAAGAATTCTGTAGTAGGACTTTGAATATGGGTATGTAACCGTAGACATATTTATACTCATGGTGTTGCTATGAAATTCTATAAGGTGCCATCCTCTTCTTCCTTTTGGCTCTTATCCATAGGTATTCAATGTTTAAACATCGATGTGTTTGTCCTAGATGATGCCTCTTGAGTGTGGACTACCAATTCAGCTTTTGAACTCGTTTTAATGAACAGTGGAAAAGAGAATCCTCTTGGGTACAAAGAAAAAGAATTAGTTGAAAATAAGAATATTTCATCCGAATAAAATGGTAATGGCTTGTTTGGATGTCAAGAAGATTTAAATTGGTTGTTTGATTTGCTTATGTGAAACAATATAATGAATGGCTAATACAATATTGATAGTGGGTTATGATGTGATCGAGGTTGTTAACTCCAAGATAATGGTTTGTAAAAAAGTGTATGTGTTTTGGAAATGGTTGTAAATCTCTTTTTGATGTATGAGTTGAAACTTGCACATATAATTGGAATTTACAAGCTGTGGGGTCGATTGAATTTGAGAGTAAGGAATCTATGAAGATAATACTTCCAATGATATATTTGGTTGATATAAAGGATTCGAAGACAGCTTGGTTTTCAATAATATTATGTACAAGCATTATGAGAAAGGAAGGTTTGCCATGGAAATTTAAAATTTGAGGTATGCAAAATGGGTAATTCATGTGAAGGACTTTGGATAGACATAAACTTTTCATGATTGATTGTTAAGACATTGCATAAGCATGTTAAAGGATAAATTCAAAATAGGTTGACCTTATTTAAGTGTTTTGAAGTGCGTTCTAACTGATACAGTATGAAAATGTCATCAATAGCATAAAATGTTAGTAAAGGAGTTGTAAGTAGTGAATAATCAGTGAAAGCATGTACCCAATAATTAAATTTCAACTTTAGCAGCCCATAAGCTATTACAAAAAGGGTACCAAAGATACTTGGCAGTAATGAGAGATGTTGATATAAAGTATCCTAATGTAGATCAGGTTCTAGTGGTTAGAAAATTTTCTGATGTGTTCCTAAAAGAATTGCTTGGATTACCACCGAAACGAAAAATAGAATTTGATATTAATTTACTTCCTAGAACCTAACTAGTATATATATCCCTATATAGAATTATATCGACTGAACTTAAGGAACGAAAAAAAATTGATTTGAGATCTGGATATCATTAATTAAGAATAAAAGAAGAGGATATTCCGAAAATAGCTCTTAGGAATTGGTATGAGCACTATGAGTTCTTAGTGATATCATTTGGTTTGAAAAATGCCTCAGCTGCATTTATGAACTTTATAAATAGAATACTTAAGTCATTCTTAGATTAACTTGTTATTGTATTTATTGATGATATACTAGTATATTTCAAGTTCAAAGGATCATAAGCAACATTTGCTGATAGTTTTACAAACTCAAAAGGGAACATCAGTTATATGCTAAGCATTCAAAATGTAAATTCTGGCTTACTTATGTTACTTTCTTAGGGCATGTGGTTAACAAGAATAGTATTCAAGTAGATCCTAAGAAAGTAGAAGCGGTACAATAATAGTCATGTCCTACTACAGTTACAGATGAAGACCCAAGTTCAATTTGCGATTCCTATAGTTGTATGTCGTCCAATCTAATTGAGTTGTAGTTAGATCAGACACATGAATAAACGCTCGTAAAGTATCAATCAACTCATCAGTATTGGAAGTCAAGATGAGAATTCATCGTGTTGAATGTAAGATAAACCTTTGTTCCATAGTTTGATCAAGAAAATACAACAAAACATCAAAGAAGTGATTAACATTTAACAAACCTATCGGTTTGTGATGCATATTCAGTTGTGCCTAATAGACTATTTGGAAAATCTCCTCTAAAGTACTAAAACTACCTAATAAGGCAATAAAGGCATTAACATTGCTCATCATTCTAATTATACGCTCATGCATGGAAGCTACCCTAAATTCTTCCTTAAATGTCTTCCCTATGATGTTGGATGCAGTTAGAGATGTAAGAATAATACTTAGAACTTGACATCCTCCTACATGTGCAGTTATAGACACGCACCCCATTAATTCACGGTTACCTCTACCATAGACTAAATATATTTTTCTCCTGGCCAGCACCATACCCAGATTTTGTGCTACTTTCATATACTCTCCATCTTTTCCAGTACTAGAACCACAAAAGACACAAATCTTTTGAAACTGACAGAATGTGGTTCTCTTCATAACTGCACTCACCCTAACTTTGAGTATGAAGTTAAAGATACTAATGTGTATATTTATAGAACTCAAAGAAGGGCATACTTATAATAGCTATACAAATAGGCTGGGTATAATTACAACAGCTATATGGCTGATGGATATAAACTAAATTGAAGGTGAATTCCAAAAATGATGGCACACATGCATATGTATAGTAGTTATGATTGTGGCTCAAATTAAACACATAAAGATAATAAGATTAAGGTATCACCAGAAATTTTATTTTTCCTTATAGTAATTGATAAGGCATTAATGTCTTGATTCTTATAGAGAAGTTATAAGTGATAGGCGTCATTGTAAAAAAAAAGAGTGAAAATGCAAATCAGATAGTTGTTGAAGAGGGATAATCAAATAATTTATCTTGTCTTTCCCAATGTTCTTACCAGTTTACTATTGGTATTATTGAGTCGACTAGTTATTTTGAATTTTTTAAATTTTGACTGGTTTATTTTATAGTTGATCAATTACATCTATTTTGAAGCAATCACCTACATCCTACCAGCTAACTACATGCTCTTTATTTTTCACAAACTTTTATAAGTTCAGAAATGCTTCTTTTCCATGTGATATTCATTCACTGAATAATAGTAGCTTTGAATTAGATTTTGACACATATATTCAAAATTTGCGGCCACCAATTTTTTTCGAAATAGCAGCTAAGTTATGTTTACAGCTTTTCAAGAATTACGACCACCGATTTTAATTTTTTTCAATATTTTGTCCAAACTTTTGACTTTATATTTTGGCACTGTTCTCTATTATGCTTTTCTTCTGTTCTACTACATCCTCCCTCATTAATGTTTAGTATTAAATGCAAGGTTCTTTTCCCTCATTACAAGGAAAGTTAATTTCTTTTCTTTGAAACTCAATTATTATGGTGTCCAAGTGGTTAGTAGGTTAAAGTAATGGAGAATATTTTGAGAATCATATCTGAAAATAATGTACATCGATTAAGGTATTTGTGTTAAGGGTTTATACCATACTAAGTTGAGTCTAGTATCTAGGATGTGAATTATGTTGAGATTGAAAATTCATGTGTGAATAATGGTTGAGAAAAGAGATTTCAGAAGAAGCCATAGATTATGAATATGGATAATCTCAAGGCAATAAGGATAAGAATTGTATTAGTATCATGGTAAAAAAATATACAAGTGAAATATTTTTTGTTGTTTGGTATGTCAGCAAGTAAAAAATTGAATATATTGTTTCAGGAGAGCTATTCAAGAACCTTTAGGATCTTAGTTAGATTATATTTTAGCTGATAGTAAATCTAAATGATTTGTTTACGCATTAGAAGTTATGCTTCAAGTATCTTTATATAATTTTAATGAAAGTTAAGAGAAATTATTTGTCCTTAGTTGAACTTGCCCATATCAGTAATAATTAGACCAATATACAAATGGCATAATTTGAGGTTTTACATGAATATCGTAGGTCTCTTAATGAGTGAGTTAAGTAAAATTAAACTTTTGAAATTTAATTTGGAATAACATACAATAGATAGAATATGACTAACCTAAATTGATGATGCTAGTTTGCAAAGCATATATCTTCGAGTTTGGTGAGAGATCTCTTAGCAGAATTCGCCTATAATAAAATGATATTGGATGACTTAAAGCCTTATGTAAGAGATATTACTAACTTTCTGGTAAATGATTCAGTGGGGTCAGACTTATTGTAAGATGTCATTGATAAAGTGAAATTGATTAGGAAAATAATACAAGCAACTCAATATAGGTGAAAAATTTATAAAAACCATGAATTTTAAACACTAGAAATTATCAGTTAGTGATCAAATATTCTTGAAGAATTCACCCATGAAAGAGGTAATGAAGTTTAGAAAGAAGGAAAATGTTAAACTCTAGTATAGAGGCTCTTTTGAAATTTTGAACAAAGTAGACATAATAATATATGCCTAGCCTTACCATAAGAATTAACTTATATTGAAATAGTCTTTCTTGTATCAATACTAAAGAAGTTCCTATCAAATTCTTCTCATGTTATCTAATTTCAAAAAATTTAATTGGACAAGAATTTAACTTAATTATGAGGAAAAATAGATGTCTATTGTTAATCAACAAGCAAAAAATTTATGGTTGAAGAAAATCTCTATGGTTAAGATTATATGGTAAAATCACTCAAGTGAAGAGACTTCTTAGAAAGTAAAGATGATATACAAAAGAGATATCCCCAATAACTTGAGTAATGAGGTTAATAACTGTAATATATGCATATGCTTCATTCCCTACTTCTGATAAGATGGTTTAAAATTCGGGGAATGAATTTTTTAAGGGAGAAGAATGTAACACCTCTAAGATTTAATAAATTTTATTTATGTATGGATTATTAAAAGAAATAAAGGAGTAGGGATATAATTGAAATGTTTTAAAGATGAAAATGAAAACTTATTAATATTTTTGGGATCAAATTGTAATTTTCTAAAAGTTTAGGGGTCAAAATATATAATAAAATTTACAAGGACTTTCTCTAAAAATTAGCAAATTATCAAATAGTCCCTTCATCATTTATTAGAAAACAAAGACAGAAAAATTTTCGAGACAAATGAATAATATAAATAGTAATTTTCTCTCTCTTCATTTTCTCTTTCTAGATCTGGAGTACCTTTGAGCCTCCGATCTCAAAACTAAAGGTACCATTGGATTCAGGACGAAGAGTACTATGATATTAGCAGAATAATTTTTCAAATCGACCGTAAAATCACTGCAGATCGAAAGTAAAAAATCTTAAAAAAAGGTAAACTATAAAAATTCTATTTAGAGACCTTAAATTGAAAATCTGACACTGTAGATGGATTCAGGAAATAGATAAACTATAGAATATGAAGTTTTATAGTCATCAGACAACTTTTGATATCATGAACAGTAACTCCGACTAGCATGAATAGTGATTTCGATATTTGTGAACAATAATTTCAACCGACATAAAAAGTGATTCCGACTGTAAACAATACCCATCAGTTGACCAAGTTTCTGAAGTCGTTTCTTAAGTTTTTGGACCCTCCGAATTCGATTTTGAGGTCTGTTTGGTCAAATTTGGATTGAAAAAGTGCATTTTAGGGCAGTTCAACCTAGAGTCTTATCTTGTGAATAAATAATTATTTTATAACTTATCCTATGCTCTTCTTGAACTTTAAATGTATAATTAGTTTTATTTACAAGTTTTTTTATACTTTTATATGTCTTTGAAATGGATTAAATTACTTGATTTATTTACTAACTAGCATATAGTTCAAGAAGAGTATGGTTTTGTAAATGGATTTTTGAACTCATTGAATATGTGATTTTAAATGTATTTATCATCATATAGTAAAGAAAATATATTGTGCATGTGGCATTGATATGTAAAGCTATAAGATTGCCTTGAAAAATGATATGTATATGTGATAACCCTGATTGAGAAGTTTCTAATAGAGGAATTGTACTGAGACTGAAAATTCTGAATTATATTGAAAACCTCTGTTTTGAACGATATGGCATATGTGCAAATAATAATTTCTGTGGAGAAATCCTATTGGAAACACTATTTGCTAACAGCATGTGATGTTAACCTTGGTGCACTTGACACCTCAGCTATCAGGGGTGGTGTTAGTCTCGTGTGGCGGTCAACACACATGATATGATATGTGAAGGAGAGCGAGATGCCTCCTATCTGAGTAAGATGCCGACTATATGATATGTGATTTACCCTCCCTTGTTGTTTGCTTGAGAAATGTCCACAATAGAGTCTTTCACTTGTCTTCTTGAATGGTGGTAGGAAAAACCTTAGCTAGGATGCTGAGTTTAAATAAATCCTAAACCACCAAAGCATGGAAGGGCTTGAACTCTGATATGGTGGTTTTGATATGGGATCCTCCTAATATTTTCATGTGAAATATTTTGATGCATAACATTTGTTTAATGATCATACAGTACATTATATAGTTTTGAATATTTGAATATCCTTTTATTTGAGAATATTTAAAATACGGGTCCCATATAGATGTATTTCTGAACTGTAATTTTCTACGTGATAAATTTTAAAATATGAGTACATCCATATGTTGACCTAAGAGGTCATATGAGGTATTATTTGTTCACTGAATTATCAAACTCACTACACGATATTTCTATATTTTTCATATAAGAATACAGAGTTTGGTCATTTTCCTTCATATAGGTGATCAGCTAGGCGACAAATTCTCTGATGAGCCTATTTTGTTTTCAGGGCTCATAGATTTTTGGTTATATTGTACTTGTAATCTAAAGTATGCTTTGTATGCCACATGCATGGTCCTTACTTCTCCTGTTACTTTGATATTTATAGATTTGGTCTATATATTGTGTATACATGGGAATACATATATGAAACTGTTTCCAATGATAAAGGAGTGTATTATGCATATTATGACAAATATATGTTCGTGAAATATGTGTTTTGTAACATCCCAAATTTTATTTCATTTATTAATAAAGGTACATAAATATTTAATTATAGAAATAAAATTTATTAGACAATTTTTAGATATCTAAGAAATATAATCTTTAGAAATTCTTCACCTTATGTGTATGCGTAAAAAATGTTTCAAACATTAAAGGAATAGGTAAAGAGAGAAAACTTAATAAAAAAAATTAGAAATAACATATTAAAGAGAGGCGAAATTTTTGGGTAAGAAAGATAAATTTTTGTGAAGTAAGTAAATGTCTTAAAATTTTAAAAAGATTGGATTAGAGTAATTTTTCCTAATTCAAGAGTTAGAGTTACTAAGTTTAACATCTCCAGCCATAAATTGAGCTTTCACTTATGGACACTTCATATAGAGTTTTTCCACTTCACATGAGTTTCTAACAAGCAATAGGATAGCTCAAGCAAGAAATAAAACATAGATTTGGACTAGGATATAGAAGTTGGACCGATAGCCCAAAAAACATGAAAATGTGACCAAACCCTTCATGAAAGGTAGAATTTCAGCCAAAGCAAAGGAAATGGGCAAGAATGAGCTCAAATCCAGGAGGGAAAAATAAGAATCATGTGATAAAATAATAGTGTAATAAAGATTAGGTCACATGGCATCAAGACAAAAATTCAGTAAGTGGTGTGATAATATCTATATCATACACTCATAATTTTAGCAAGTAGTATAACAATACATGGCATTAGGACAAAATATCTATATCCTACACTTATAATTTTAGCAAGTAGTATAATAATACATGGCATTATGACAAAACATACCTATCCTACACAAATAATTTCAGCCAAGCAAGAGAGATTCAAGAGTTAGAAACTTGCCACTTAGAAAGGCAAACATATCATACTTGTGTGAGACAAAAGAAAAAGTAAATGAATTCCTAAATCAAATGGACCTTGTCCCTTGTTTTAAGAACATTTTATCATGATTTTCAAAATACAAATCTTCTTTTACTATGCATATCTTGACTAAGGGAGAGGAAGACAAGAATATGAGTTGTCTTTCTCCAAAAAACAACCAAGTGCATTCTAATTATGATAAGGTAGACCCATGATCATAAAAGGTGAACCATTTGATAGTTTATTTAAGCAAAACCTACCCTTATAATATTATAATTTCGTTCAAGTGAGGGAGAGGAAAAATAGAATCAAGGTAGAGTGAGGAAAGGAGAGAAAGAGAGGACAAGAAAGGAAGGAAGAAGAAGGAGAAGTCTAGAGAACTAAGTACTCAAGGTAAGTTAGCTTAATCTCCACTTGAACCCATCTTTTCTCTTCATCCTTGGGGTTTAAAAGCTCACCCTCCTTCTTTTATTCAAGTTGTTGGAAAAGTTAAGGGAAGAGAGGAATCTTGACACTTTCTTCAAGAGAAAACAAGAAAAAGAATTCATTAAGTGAGTTAGGGAGATCATTAGGTAGGTTTAACAACATTTTTTTTAGAAAAACTTTGAAATTAGAAACATTTATATAAAATTTTGATCCTAGAACTTTGATGAAACTTACTATATTTGTTACCTTGATGATTGGCCATGGATGTTGATATATCATGTTACATGTTGATCTTAGATGTGATATATGTTTAAATACTTAGGTTGGTGTGAAAAGTTCTGCATAGGTATGGTTATGGGTAACAAAATTTTAAGATTTTTATGCTGCTATTTTGTATATTTAAATGTGGTGAAGAGTTGATGGAATATGATTAGATCTAAATTAGGAAAAAAAATGGAAGAGAACATAATAAGATGATGAACTAAAACCTTAGAAAATGTTTGGTTAGGAAACTGGATTTCGGAGTAATAAGGGAAGCTTTTGTTTTTCAAATTCTGGAAAGACTCAGTTAGAAATTAAAAGAAATAGTTAACATGAAAAATATAAATATATGTCTCACGGATTTTTAACTACTGGAATCACTCAATTTGGCGTTCATATGAGAGAGATATGGTCAAATTAGTAAGCAGTGGTCAAAAAATGGTTAACCAGGGAAGAATCTATTAGGATAGATTATGTGTTTGAATTTTTGGAAAAATAATGTACGGAATTAAAATAACTGATTAACATAAAAAATATAGATATATGTCTCACAGAAATTTTTCCACTGGAATTATCCAATTTAGAGTTCATATGAGGGAGATATGGTCAGATTAGTAAGTAGAGGTCAGAACCTACCCGAGAAGAAATAATGTTTAACTTGAGGGAGTAATATCACTAAGATTACTTAAGATTTCACTAAAATGTTCAACATAATAGTTTTATAGAATTGTTGTATCTTTAAATGGACACTAAGATCACCTAAATCAGAGTTAAAATAAGGGAGTTATGATCTGATTAGTGAGAGAAGGTTAGGTAGGACGAAAACTTGCATCAGAAAATAACACAACATAGGGCATAGACGTATTCCAAGATACGGCTTCGCCGTGTTCAGTACTAGAAAGGGTATTTTGAAGCCTAAAGCATGGATGTTTTACAAGAAATGGCCAAGCCATGTTACAAGATACGTTTAGGCCGTATTAAATTTGTGAAAACATGTGTTGAAAATGATATAAGTAGGAAGAAAGTGACTAGAGGCCAAGAATAAAGAAAATGATGAGATAAAAATAATATTTAAAAAAGAAGAAGAATCTTATAAATAAAAATGATAAATGACTAGTGTATTCCATAGCTATTGTATGAATATTTTACCATCTTAAGTGTGTAATTTTGACATGAAAATATTTTATAAAGTGATATTTGAAACGATTATATTTATGGCATGATTACCAATGATTTTTGGTAATGATTATATTTTGATGAAAATTTTTGGCATGTCAGTATAATGAACATACTTGTTATTGAGACCATATTTTTTGCTATTAATGTGAAAAGAAAAGAAAAGAAATGAGTACAGTCACATGGCGGTCCATATGATACACCAGTAGGGGATGCCCTACCAACGGCTATAATTATGTTAATGAGAAAAGAAAGTGTGCCATGTCGGACGGAGCGAGAAAAGTCCGTACCAGAGAGTAGAAAGTACTCACCATGACCGAGGTAGCTTGACATAAAAATTAATTGATAGCCATCATATGATATTCTGAAAATAGTAATTTATACCATACATGTCATAACTGTATGATTTTCATGTGCATGGATAAAGTGCATTCATATGACCTAAAGATATTTACTATAGTTTATACAGATGAACATGACATGATAAACTATATTGATGATAATTATGATTTATTGTTGAATCTATTAGGATTTAATTCTCACTATATTTTCATATCATGTTCAGAAAACTAATTGTGCAGATTTTTCTATGGCTCTGGCTTTTAGTGTACATTGGAACGAGTTACTCTATGTTGAGCAAATCTCAAAACTTAATAAGATGTTTGTAATCGAGTTGGCTAAGATTCTGATGAAGTTGTAACCACCCGCACCCATATCTCAAAAATTGGTCAATATGAATGAATAAAATATAAACTTATATGTGTTTGATTTTTGTACAAATGTTTTGATTAATAATGTGTATATAAATCCATAATTGTATAAGTGTTAATGGTATTTCATAAACCTTAATTATGTTTGATTAATTTAATTGAATGTTATTTTAAGTTAAGTAATTATAAGTAAAGAGGTAATGACTTCATGAGATTTTAAAAATTTATATATATGTTTATATGTAAAAAAAAATGGAGTTGTTACATGTTTCATGTGCCCTTAAATTAAGGATGCAACAAATTTCAGGTTGCTTATTAAGATCAAAGCTTCTTCTATTGCTTTGCATTCTGCTTCCAGTGCTGAGTGAGCTGAGTTCTGCTTGACGGAGCCCGTGAGAAGAATCCCTCTATCATCTCTAACAACTGTTACCAGGTAACACTCTGAAGTCCTCTCTGAGAAAGCCACATCTATGTTTATCTTTAGCCATCCCTTTGGTGGGGTTTCCATTTTGATGATTTGTTCGAGCTCTCTTCCCTGCTGTAGCCCTCTTTGTCCTATTTTCTGGTCTGTAGGCTGCTTAGACTGGTCAACAAAGCATTTGTTTTTTGTATAACTCTGATAAGGTCAATCTTCATTTGGTCAAACATAAAAGCGTTTCTTTCCTTCCAAATGAACCACATCATAGCAAAACACTTCTCCAAAGCTTCCTTCTCGTCCACATCCTGAGCCTTATTGTAGAATTTAATTTTTGCCCACATCCAATCACTTAGCTTGTGACATTGACTAAGTACCATGTTACTCTGTATATGTGCACCAAATCACGCTAGTCTGGTCCAGCTACACTCTAGGAAAATATGTTCCATAGTTTCTGGAGACTCATTATAGATTGAGCATAAGGGGTCTTAGGAGATTTTTTTCCTGTGTAGGTTTTCCATACTAGGAAGTGCATTATGAATGATCTTCCATATTAGGATCTTAATTTTCGGTGGGACTGAAGATTCCCAAATCCTTCCCTAAGTTTTCTTGTTTGTGGAATAAAAGGATGATGTGTTCTTGGTAGTGTCATATCTGCTCTTCACCTTATACTGGCCATCACTAGTTAGTGGCCAGTGGAATGAGAGTTGCGAGAGCATCCTTTAATTGATGAGTAGGAAGCTACTTTTTCCATACTACTCCTGGAGTTATTTTCTGCTAATTCACCACACCTTATCCACTTATCTTCCTAGATATTTATATTTTCTCCATTGCCAACTCTCCATCTCCTATGCTTGAATAAGAGTTCTTTTCCTTCCCATAAGCTTAGCCACCCCTAGGAGCTTCCCCTCCCCCTTCTTGCATTTTGGAGGTTAGAACTTCGGAAGTATTGTTGCTTGAAGATTCTCACCCAAAGTGAGTTTGGCTCCTCTAAAATTCTCCAAGCTTATTTTGCCAAAAATTCTATATTCATGCTTCTTAAATCTCTAAAGCCCATACCCTCTTCGCTTTTTTCTTCGTTAATTTCTCCCAGCTTATCCAATGGATGCCATTATGTTTTCCATTTCTTCTCCACCAGAATTTAGCAATCTCTGAGTAAAAGTTAAAGCAAAAAAATTTTGGGAATAAAACTGTTGACATAGCATAATTGAGAATAGTTTGGATCACTGCTTTAATAAGGACTTTTTTTCTTCCTTGGGATAGAAATTTCATCTTCCAGTTGGACAATTTTTGCTTTACTCTTTCCATGATCCAGTTGAGGGCATGCTTCTTGGACCTTCCCTAAACAGCTGACAACTCAAGATACTTTCCTGGATTTTCCCATATAGGCATGATTAACTCCCTTAGTATCTTTTTTTTTTAAATATCATTTGGAGTGCTTTTGCTTAAAATTATTCCAAACTTATCAAGGTTAATCATTTGGCCTGAGTGTCTTGAGTATTCTTCTAGGATTCTCCTCAAAGCTTTAGCCTATTGATCATTAGCAATCGTAAAGAGTATAGAATCATCAGCAAAAAAGAGGTGGAAAATTTCATGGCAATTTCTTGCTTGTTTAATCCCAGTGATCTCTTTATTCTCCATAGCTTTAGTTATTCCCCTGGATAAAAAATTTGCTATCATGATAAAAAGATATGAAGATAATGGGTCACCTTTCCTTAAACCCTTTTGTGGATGGAGAGTTGGGCCTAAAATCCCATTCACTTTAATTCTATAGCTAACCGATGTTACACAACTCATGATCAACCAAATCCACTTATCTTCAAACCCCATGGTTTCTAGAACATTTCTTAAGAAGTTTCATTCTACTCTATCATAGGCTTTGTTCATGTCTAACTTGATTTCCATGTAGTGCTTCTTCTTGTTTCTGCTATGTTTTAGGGCATGAAAGGCCTCTTGGACAAGTAAAATGTTATCTTGTATAAGCCTTCCACTAACATAAGCACTTTGGTTTTGTGAAATCACACCATTCATTAGAAACTTCATGCGGTTGACCATGATTTTTGCAATGATCATGTAGCTAAAATTAGTACAGCTAATGGGCCGAAATTGCCCCACTATTTCTAGACGTTCGACTTTAGGGATCAAAGTAATATGTGTCTCATTGATCTCTCTAGGGAGATTGCCATCTTCAAAAAAATTCCTGACAATTTTGATCACATCATTTCTCACCACCTCCCACACCTTTTGATAGAACACTCCATTCATGCCATCAGGTCTAGGGGCTTTCATGGCTCCTAGATTAAACGCAGTTCTTTCCATTTCCTTATTAGTTACCCTTCTTAGGAATTCTTCATCATCTCTTTAGAAATACACCTAGGAATCACTTCTACCAAATTGGGAGAGACACTAGGATTAGAGGATTCAAACAGCTTTTTATAGAAGTTCTAGAAAGTGTTTTGTATGTTCTTCTCCCCTTCTCTCCACCTCCCTTCTTCATCTTTAATTCTTACTATATTGTTTTCCTTCCTTCTTTGCATGGTGGTTTGGTGAAAAAAATTTGTATTTGTATTTCCACATTTCAGCCACTTTATACTAGCTCTTTGGGCTTAGTACTTCTCTCCTTGCTTCCATAGGCTGTTGATCTTTTCATAGATCCTCTTCCTTTCTTTTATTGCCTCATTGCTTTGAGTGCCATTTTGAATTTGCTGTAATCTTTTTTTAAGCTTGGAGAATTGTGTGCTCTTTTGAAACATTTCCTCTTCCACCGCTCTAAATACTTTGCTGTGTATCTAATTTTTTAGGCAAAATCAACCATGTTTTCCATGTTTTCACTGTTGTTCTAGCATTTCTCAATTTCTTCTTTAAAATCTTCATGATATGCTCAGTAGGCTTTAAATTTAAAGCTTTTTCTATCATCTTGTTGGGGGGTTTGCTTGTCAAAATGAGAGGGCTATGATCGAAGCCCACTACTGGATAGGCTGTGATAATGGCATCTTTATATTTGTTAAACCATGATTCATTAATTATATGTTTGTCTATCTTTTCCTTCACTCTTCTCACCTCTCTCATATTACATCTAGTAAATTTGCAGCCTTTGATATGAGAGTCAAATAAATCATTTTCGATATGAAAATTTCTAAACACTTCAATCTATTTCTTATTATGCATCCTCACTCCTTCTTTCTCACTTTGATACAAAATTTTATTAAAATCACCAATACAATGCCAAACATACCTGTGACCAGGATTTAACTCTATTATGGCCTTTCATAGCTGCCTTCTTCCTCTTGGATCAGGATTTCTATAGACAAAGGTGCTAAAATTTTCATCTGACATCCATTCTGACTTTTCTGTGGATGTAGTTTTGGTTTTTGTCTATAACTTCCACATAACATTTATTCCTTTACATAAGGCTCAAACTTCCTGCTCATCCTAGTTTACTATGATTGCATTAATAAGTCCAAAAGTTAAATTTAATAAAGCCCAATTCAATTGTCGGTTTTGGGCTTGAGTGGCCCAGCCCATACTACTTCGTTCTTTCTTTTTAATTTTGGAACAGTGAAAAAAATGTTATTCTCATTTTCGGTTACCGACTCTCCTCTCTCTCCCCCTTCCAGTCGAGGCGCTGTCCACGACCACAAGCAGCCCTGCGAACTGAAACTCTGATATTCCCTGTCTAGAACCAAGCTAGTTCGGACTAAATTCTCTCTCCTCTTGTGAGCTGAAGTTTGAGGGTAAGAATGTTAAAGCATAAATTTTTAGGTTCCATTTGTTATTGGAATTGCATTGTGGTAAGTTTTGGCTTTGAATTTGTTTCTTGATCAAGTGATGGAAATTCGCAGCTGGTCTTTCCTAGAACTATGCAAATGCCATTGATTGCGTCTGTATAATTTGTGTTTAAATTCTGCTGTAGTGTCACGACCCTAATTTTAGGGCACGTGAAATCCATATACCATACACATATATTTTCCATAAATGTACATAATGCCATTTTTTATCATATAAACCAATATATATAGGTTCCCATACACATATACAATATACAATGTAAGTCTATAAACACCAGAGTAACAGTAGAAGTAAGGATCCTGCCTGTGGCATATAAAGTATACTCTAGAATACAAATACAAATACAATACAAATAACGTGAGCCTTGGAAGCAACATAGACTCACCCAGAGAGTAGACAGTCTAGCTGATCACCTATCCGCAGGACCAGACTCTGTCTCCTTATCTGAAAAATATATCCACAATGTGTAGTGAGTTTTAAATCTCAGTGAGCAGACAAGACCTTCTATAACCTCTTAGGTTAGCATATGGATGACTTATACTTTAAAATTTATCATATAGAAAGTACAATTCAGAAGTACATCCATATGGAACCCGTATTTCAAATATCCTCATTTCAAAATATAACCCAATATTCAAAACCAAATACCGTACAATACAGTTATAAACAAATACTTTGATGCAATAAAAGATTTCACATGTTTTAGGAGATTTCCCTATTAGAACCAATACAATAAATAATCCCAAGCACACAGCAAGGGAGGGTAAATCACATATCAATAATAGGAGGCATCATGCTCTCCCCGATAACAATAATAGGAGGCATCCCACTCTCCCCGATAACAATAACTCCCGTGTGTTGGCCGACACACGAGGCTAGTACCACCCCTGCTAGCTGAGGTATCAAGGTGCACCAGGGCTAACATTCCCTGCTGTTAGCAGACAGTGATTCCAATAGGATTCCTCCACAAATACTATATGCACATATACCATAAAATTCAGTATAAATTTCTCAATATAATACAAACTTTCAGTCTCAGTATATTCCTCTATCAAAACTTCCCAATCAGGGGATCACATATATATATGCCCATATCCGAGGCAAACATATCACTGTAAAGATCAATATCATGTGCATAACACATTTTATTTGCCATATAATGAAAAATACATGTAAAAATCACATGTTCAATGTATTTCAAAATTTATCTATTAAAAATTACCCATTCAGGGTTTATCATATATATATGCCCTCTTTCCAAGGCAATCATATAACTTTATAAACCAATGTGTCGTAGACAATATATTTCATTTACCATGCGGTAAAAAATGCATTTAAAATTACGTATTTAATGAGTTCAAAAATCTCATTTTCAGAACCATATTCTTCTTGAACTATATTTCCGATAGAAATCATTTCCAGATACTTTAATCCATTTCAGATACATATAAAAGTATAAATCACTTGTAATCATAATCAATAATTCATCTTAAATTCAAGAAGAGCATGTAATAAGCTATAGAAAGAAATATCTACTTACAATGTAAGGGCTCCGAATTGGACAGCCCTAAAATGTACTTTTCTAAGCCAAATTTGATCAAATGGACCTTAAAAACGTGTCCGGAGGGTCCAAAGACTTGAAAAATGACTTCGGAAGTTTAGTCACTATTCACTACCAGAAAACACTATTCATTGCCGAAAATCACTATTCACCGCCACTATTTATCGCCGAAAAATACTATTCACCGTCACAAAAATTTTACCTAATCAGCGAAACAAATTCATATCCTAATGTTTTTCTAATTTCTGAATCCATCTACAGAGTCAGATTTCTAATTAGAAGTTTCTAAGTAAGGTTTTTCAGAACTTACTTTTTACCGAGATTTTCTACTTCAGATCTACGGCGATTCAACAGTTGATTTGAAAAACTGATTGGTCAAAACTGAAGTACTCTTCGTCCTGAATCCAATAACACTTTCAGTTTTGAGATTGGAAGCCCATAGGCACTCCAAATCGAAAGATAAAGTTTGAAGTTACTATTCACTCATTATGCAAAATTCTCGATTTCTCTTTCTTGAAACTGACTCTCTGCCCCCGGGTTTCGTTTTATCAATTGCCTTTTTTTTAATATAATAATAATTATTAAATAATTAATAATAGGATTTTCCTTTATAAAAATTCATATAAATTCCATTTTTCATCATAAAATATCTCAAAAATTTCTAAAAATTTCCATTCTCATAAATTTTTAGTTAAACTCTTAAATCATGATTTTTCTTGATAAAAATCGTAATAAAATAAATTTCAAAACAAATATCTTTATTCATATTAAAAGAAAGAATATTTCTAAAAATACCATAAAAATTCATCAGAGGCCGGTATAATTATTTTAAGCAACACAATACTTCTTTTAATTAAAAATCTACTTACTTTTAACAAAACATAATCATTGTTAAACAAATAAAAATATATTTGCTTATAACAGAATACTATTATTGAAAAATAAAAATTACGCGCCAAAACATAAATTCTCATATTCATTTTATAATTCTTTAATTCATGTAATAAATAAATTTATTTCCA
This sequence comes from Gleditsia sinensis, assembly GCA_037074535.1. NCBI lineage: Eukaryota > Viridiplantae > Streptophyta > Magnoliopsida > Fabales > Fabaceae > Gleditsia > Gleditsia sinensis. The sequence goes on from CM073466.1 coordinate 19,785,248, forward strand.
ATGGTTCTTATCTCTATTTTCAAAATTCTCTCTATTATTCAAAATTTTTTTTACTTTAGACTTTATTAAATTTACGGCTATTACATGTAGGATTGAATTTTTTTTCTCTTTTTGGTGGGGTTGAAAATTTTGGGTTGTTACGTTTTGACTATCTATGCGTGTACTAACCAAATCTACAGGTTGAATTTTGTCCATAGCTGTTCAATTGTTGAACCTCACAAAGGTTGTATACCTTTCAGCTTTTAGACATAGTAAAGGGCTTCAATTTGGTGATTATCACATGTAGATTTGGTTTTGAATTCAAAAGTTTTGGAATCACTTGAGTTGACTTGTTGACCTTTTTAAAATTTTTTATTTTTTGGATCTTTCTTTCGAAATCAAAGTATACAGAGTTTTTTTCCCTCTTTAAATGAATCAATAACTGATACTATACAAAAGTACAAGTATATAGGTTTTAATTTTGTGTCAGTTTACTTTTGATTCTGGTTTTGCATGATTAATTTGAAATCTGAATTTCTTACCAAGCAGTGCATCTGTTACTGGAAATGGAACTGTAGAACTTTGATAAGCTGCTGTTATGTGGCTAATTTGATGTAGTAAGGTTTTGTACCAATGATTAACTGCCAGGCAGTGTGTAAAGTATAAATTTTTTTTTGAAAATTCGGGGGATATTAAATTTTAGGTATAGGGTGGAAAAATAATTGCTTTAAAGTGAAAATCCTTTCAGTATAACTTCATGTCTTTTAATTGTTAGAATGCAAGTCTTGGATTGGTACAACCCTAGTTGTCAAATCATGATTTAAATTGAAAATTGGAGGATATATTTTCAAATTTTAAATCGTAAATCGTTATGAAGCACGAACACTCTGTTGGGGGGCGTGGCGGAGTGCCGGATATTCCCCAGACACGGACACACCTCGGACACGTGTCCCGTGTCCAAAATTTAAAAAAAAAAAAATTGGACACATTTTTTGATGTGTCCGACACAGCTGTGGCACAAAAAAGCCCAGCCCCATTCACAGACCCAAAACCCAAGCCCACAGGTCATCATCCTTCACCCTAATACCCAAAATCTGATCTTCTCCCTCCCGTTTTTGCACCTCATCTCGGTTCTTTGCCTCTCGAAATCGCGTCTCTCTGCCTGTGCTGCTGCTCGCGTCTCTTTGCCTCTGCTGCTGCTCGAGTTTTCGCGTGTCTCTACCTCTGCTGCTGCTCGAGTTTTTGCGTCCCTCTGCCTCTGCTCACTGTGCCTCACATTTTCGCATCCCTCTGCCTCATTCTCCTACAATCCCCGACCTTCAAGCTCTGTCACGGCCAGCTTCCATTCTCACGCAGGCCTTCTCATCTATTCCCTCAACTTTGCTTCATTCTCACACAGGCCCAGTGTTTCATTTTCACGCGGGAAAGCTCAGCTTTTAGGTAACTGGGATGATGTTTTTTCTGGTGTCATATACTATTGTTTAGCTGCTATATTTTTCTTTTGGATGATGGTATATTTCCCTTGAATAATTTTTCTTTTGTGGTGTCATATATAGCTAGTTAACACCTGGTTTTTTGCTGCTGGGATGATGGTATTCCATTGTTATTTTTTATGTTCAGGTTTGCGATAGCTTAGGAAGGAGAAATAGGAAATGTATTAGGATCAGAAATAGGGATTAGTTGCTGATATAGATGCCAATTGTTTCTGATTTTGTCTGATATAGATGCCAATTGTTTCTAATTTTGTTGCATACTCCTATTCCATTGTTTCTGTTTTTGACTTTTGTCTGATATAGATGCCAATTGTTTCTGATTTTGTAAGTAATTGTGTATGTTTTGGGAATGGGTTCTGTGGTGGGCTGCTGGGCTGCTGGGAAATGACAAACAATAGGCATTAGATATTAACTTGTATTGTGAATTATAAGTTATAACTCATTCTATGTTATTGTGTTAAATTATATATCATTCCATGTTATTGTGTGTATATATATATAATTTTTTATTTTTTTAAATTCACGTGTCCTCAACGTGTCGTGTCTTATATTTTTTAAAATTTACGTGTCCTGTGTCCGTGTCCGTGTCCATATTGTGTCCCGTGTCTGTATCCGTGCTTTATAGGTGAATCGTATCAAATTATATGATTCATGAACAAATTGAAAAATATATGGTAAATTATTTATAAATAAATAGCATAAACAAATTATTTAAATGATATTTTTACCTCAGTAATTAACAAAATTAATTGATTATAAGTCTTAAATAGGTTAAAATAATGTTCATAAATCATAAATTCTTAAATAATTAAGTGAAGTCTAATCATCCTTCTCAATACACTTTCTTACTTTCTTTTTTAGGAAGCATGATAACAAGTAATGATAACATTGTAGTAAGCTAGTAGCAAACTAAAAGACCTAAACAAGGTGAAGGTTGAGAGAAAAAGACCCAATAATGAGACATCAGAGTAGAAGAGCTTTGCTTGCTAAACACCAGAAAGCAAACAGGTGGGAGGGAGGGATGAACAACAGAGAGCAAATAGTTCGTAGGGAGACAGACTATTTTTAATCTATCCAAAGGACCAGACTTGAGACTTCCATATAGCATTCTTTTTAGTAACCTAAGCTAAATGGTATGTTGTGAATCGTAATAAAAAAATTGAAATACATTGTTATTCAACGATTGGGTTGCATCAAATCACAATGGACTTGACAATGCAACATGTTGCAGATAATCTTTTTGGATGAACCAAAATCACACAATTCTATGGTTCTTGTTGGAATTGCACTGATTTGTGTGATTCCGATGACAATTTAGGCACAAGAGCTATTTGTATCGGTGGCCATCTGAATCACATCATATCAAGCAATTCAAATCGTGAATCACATGATACTTATTACTGTGGCACAACCTATTAGTTGCTTGCATTGTTGATCAAACTATCAAAGTCACATCGATTAGAAGTAGCAGTAAAATAAACATGTGAATTTTTAGTTTTTTTGATTGATTTGATTTGGCAGCTGTTGTTTATATATGTCAAAACTGAAGAGGGACACAATTCGTTCCATCTCCCTTGTTTATAGAGATTACAAGGTATAACCATTAGATCTTGATGCTCCTGCTTGTCAGGCTTTGGCTAGGCACTAGCAGTTCTTCCTGTACAAATGATCCTATAGGAAATTTCTTTATGCCCTTAAGTTTATTTGATGCTTTTTGTACAGGCTACTGTTTTTGGATTTTCTATGGATGCTATAGGTTAACCATTACACTATTTTAACAATTTGGTAACCACGGTGGTTGTGATAACCTCAATGACATGAATAAACTGTTCTATCATCGTAAATGCATGGAATTATCTTCCTTGTCTCTCTTTTCTTTGCTAGCCATCAATCTTAAATTTCTTGGCTCTTTTCAAACATTAATTTATAAGAGGGTAGGTGAAAAACTCATTTCCATAACCTTTTGTGATGTCTATCAATCATTATAGATGGTTTTAGATGTTATTAATTTTTTTTTTACTAATTTTCCCCCTCCCTCATTGAATATTTTACTGGTTTGTTTGTTGTTTTAAGTTCACCATAATTTTAATTTAAGCTAAAACACCGCATTTCTTCTTGCTGTTGATTTGGCTCTTTAAATAATATTTGTAATCATATTGCCTTTAGTTTATATTTTCCATTTCCCCTATTTTTGTTTAATTTTTAAAGGAGGACTCAATTCAGAAGTTCAATTTTTTTTTTATTATAAAAATAATATAAAATTCAGAAATTCAAACATCACATTCATGATTTGCTGTCAAGTTGTTGTGCTCTTTATATTGTTTATATTTCAATAAAGCTTTTGCTAGTATCAGGTTCATTCACTTTCATTTTTTTTTGTGGGGATACTTTATTATGTGCAAAAACCAATCGTTTATAATGCTTAACAATTCTGAGAGCCTTGACTAATATGTTGTTGTTAAATTTGGATGTTGTGGAGTATCATTAGTGTTAGGGGTGAAAAAGTTCGGGCCGGGTCAGGTTGATCGGATTTTCAACCTGACCTGATAAAAATCGGATTAAGAAAATAAAACCCGAATCAAACCAAATTTTGGAGTAACCCGAAAAATTCGGGTTAATTTGGTCAGGTTCTACTGGAGTAACCCGAATCAAACTTGCTTTTTTTGAAAATTTCAAACCATGTAAACCAACATAACCCAACCCAACTTGACATGAAATAATTTTTTAAATCAAGTTGGGTCGGGTTGGATCAAGCAGGTTATGCTCACCTCTAATTACTGTTGAAATTTAGGGTTAAAGCAAAGTTGGGTAAATGGGAAAAGTTGACCGCTTGTGGTACATATACACACACACACACACAGCTTGAGCATACTCTATGGCAGCTCTTTCCTCTCTTTTATTTATACTAAACTGAATAAATCTAAATACAAAGGATATTCCTTCAAGAGGAAGGCAACTCCTAAGGATACCAATAAGTGATAACTACATGACTCCTAGATAATAACAAACTTTCAAAACTTCAGAGCTACCATATAAAACTTATCCTTGAAGAATTGATAGGTTTTTCAACAATTACAAAACCATTTTAAATTTGAAAACAATGCCAAATTGCGAATGATTATTATTGGTGATGTTTAGGCAACCTAATGTTTGGTGATTGGTGAGATCTACTAAGATATAGCCCTCCCTCACAAGGAGGGGTAAGAAGCAAGTCACAGTGATTGATTCAGTCTGTTGTAGCTTCTATTTAGATGTGGTTGTTCTCATGTCTGCCTACATGTAATTCTGGCTGGCCCCCACAAACAATGACTCATCTTCTTTGTCATCTTAGATTTTAATTTGAATCCAAAATTAAGAAATATTTTCTGGCAGATGTAGTTTGCTTAAAGGATATCCTTATATATCTTGGGGGTTATGGCGAATTTTGTATTCACTGCTATCTGGTAAATAGAATCAATGATACTTAATGACAAGGTTTATGGAAAATAGTAAAGGATTTCTTGACAATCCAAACTAAAGAAAGTTTTTACATTTCAAATAAAACAGAGAATAAAAGAATTTGATATAGAAAAAATCTCCTAAGAAGTGTAATTTTCGTTGAAACAAATTGAGCCTTAGCCTTGACCTTCTCTTGCAGTTCTCAGTAAGTTCAGAACTTCAGATGCTGGGAAAAGGGAGGAAAGTTTCGGGGCGTGGAGAAGCAGTAGCAGCAAATTATGCTTTTGGTCCAGCTGAAGATGATATAATCATCAAGCACAGGCTTCTCACCCGTACAACGACCACAAGGGGTGAGCCTCCACTGAAGAAGCTTCAGAAAAAGTTCACCTCTTTTGTCTCTGAGGTGGACAAGGAAGAAGATAACTATAATGACTGTGAAAAGCTTGCCAAAGCTTTCTTGCAGGAATTGGCCACATTTGAGATTCCACTTCTAAAGAGCAAAGCAATTGTTGAGGCCAATATTAGAGAGAAGGAGAATTTCAATGAGCTGGAAGATGAAATAAATAAGCAGATATTGCAAGCACAGACTGACATTGAAGATCTTAAGAAGCAGCTTGAAGAGAGTAAGATTGAGAGGCGGCACAAGGAGGAGTGTGAGGCTATTAGGAAATTGATTGCTCAGCAGCCACCAAGATCAGAGACACAGAAGCTTATAACGGAGTTAGAGAAAGAAATTACAGCATTAGATGCGGAGAATACAGCTGGTTCAAGATTGTTAGAGCTTCGGAAGAAACAATTTGCTCTTCTGTTGCATGTGGTATGTGGCGGTCTGCTTAATGTGATTGTTGTATTCTTTTGTTACAGTGAAATATGTACTTGGAGTTTGATCATGTCCTGAATTTCCATTGAAACAGCTTAATCTTTCAGACTCAGACAATGTCCTGATAATTTAGGATTATTGCAGTAATTTGATGAGCACTGCATTGCTGTCAATTTTGTGCCTTTCTCAGGCCTCCTATTCAAACTAATTTTCTTGGCAAATATTGTGCAATTATAGATATTTGATCTTTAAAATTGAATCAACAGTTATGCAATCTGGTTGACTGATTTTAACATTAAATTGATGCATATTTTCTGTTTACTTCTGTGTCATCCGTGCTTGTTCTTTGTCCATTTTTATTCTATTAGCTGTATAGATATCTTTTAGAAGTCCTTGGTTTAATAGTTTGGTGACATTTGGTCAATGAGAAATTTACTGCTGTTGAAATTTCTTCTGCTCCCATCTTTCTGCAGGTGGATGAGTTGCAGAACACGATAGAGGAAGAGCAGAAGAATCTGATGGAGGAGATGAGAATAGCAAATGAGGAGCTTAAGAATGGGATGGAAGATGCAAGTTGGGGTTCAGAAGCTATGGCTGTTGACTAGCAAGTGGATTTCCTTTCAGTCCTTATGTTGTAAGATCACTTACTCTTCAATCATGGGTTGTTATTCTATAGATGTCAGTAGGTGCTTAGGAACCAGATGTAGATGAAATATCATTAACATTGTGCTGCTTCTTCGACCAAGTAAGTTTTCCATATTGATGGGAATTTTCTTGAAAACTCCATAAAAAATCTAATGATAAGTCTCATATGTTGGAGTTTGCTAAACTACATGGCCTTAGAGGACCTTTTTTTAATGTATTTTTTTTCCAAAATTGATTAATAACCTGATGCATTCCTCACGGTAACATCTTGCGAATATATGACAACTTTGTCTGTTAGGCATGAACCTTCGTTTTATGATCAGTCAAGTATGAGGTTTGTTAATTATTTCCTTAAAGGGTTAATATTTCATGAATCGAGAAATAATTTTGTTGACAATAACAAAGGAAAAATCCAAATAAATAGTTCGCTATTGTGAAACAGTCAAATTTAAAAACAATATATATATTAATTAAACAGAACAAGGTATAGCAAGAGGGAAATGTTGACCATATCCTGCAGCTCAGTAGGCAGTGCTAGGGGGCCTAAAAGAGTCTGTTTAGAATTGACAGTTACCAACTTTAGCTGTGAAAGGTTTGTATGGATCAATTGACATATCATCTAGTCACAATTAGCCAATCTATATGGGTGTTTGTGTTTGAATTTGACAAGATGATGATTAAATAGGAACTGTCGTATTCATATGCAGACCACTGTATAGTTTTAGGGACAAAAGTGGTGAGAAGTAGGAACACTAAAATGGATATATGACACAGACACAGAGACTGCAATATGATATAATTTAAAGTGTTTATGTGTAATTTAAAGAGTTGGTACGTGTTTAGAACTATTGTCAAATATGTTTGGACTTGGACGCAACTTACTATGTTGTATAACTTATGTGCGGTTTCAGATTTTTTAATAGAACTATGACAAGTGAAAAGGCCCTTTTAAAAGAGTCAATGATGTAGAGGTCTTTTTTTTTTTCTGATATTCTGTGGAAAAAATAACGAAGGGTGCTGGAATTCATTTTCGTTCTACTTCAACAGCCCTTCCTAATAGTAGAACGCACCAGAGATTCATGTGTCGTTATTCTCATCAAACATGTTTGGCATCTATAAAGACGCCAAGGAGTGGAGAAAATGAGTAGTGACCTAACAAAACGTATGGTTTGCGGATTGGAAGCAGATTTCTGAGAATGAATTTCCATGCAGGGTTCAAGTTTTAAAATGTCTTTTTTTTTCTCTGAGAATATAACATTCTCAGGAATTTAATAAGAGTATATTGTCATATATTCTCATGTTTTATAATCATGAGGTGAAAATATAAATTTCTATTAAGTGGAAATATTTTTTACGAAGTTAAAAGTTATTTTGTCCTCTTATTTTACCACTCTTATATTTAATTTTAAATTTTAAATTTTAAACTTTCAAATCTCAAAATATATAGCATTTGCCCTTTTATTTTATCACTCTTATATCTAATTTTAAATTTTAAACCTTTAAAATCTATAATTACAAATGACACATTTCAAAATTACATACAATAAAATTTTAAATTTTCAAAATTTTAAAATTCAAATTCAGATTTTAAAATGCAAACTTTAAATTTTAAAGTCTTAAATTTTAAAATCTTAAACTCTAAATTATAAAATATAAAACTCTAAATTTTCAAATTTTAAATTTTAACATGTATTTTATTTTTTAAATATTTTATTTAATCATAGGTGTATTTTATCTTTTTTTTTATATATTAAAAATTGGTATGAGTAAATTTGAAAATTTTCAAAGAGTATAGTATAAGATTTTAAAGAATATTTATGATAAATCAAACATGAAAATATTATATTCTTGACATTTTAATAGGAATATCATTAAAGTTTGTCAATATATAAATGGATTCTTTATGAAATTATTTAATTGTCACGAACCTTGGGAACAAAATTGATGTGTTAAAAGAAGATACGAAATTGAATCATTTTTAAAAGTAGAAGAACTAAAAGTGTGATTAAACTTTAATTTTAAAAATTATATAATCGTAAAAAGTCATGTATTTTAAAATTTAAGTCATAAAATTATATCATAATATTAATTATTTAAAATTAACTATAAAGAAACTTACTTTTATTAAACATTAGTTGAAATATTTTATGAATATTTGATAATTTATGTTTTTTAATTTTAATTTTTAATGGGTTAAGTGAATCAATTCATGCAAGCAATCAATCCACTTTTAAATGAGCTGAGTGCATATTTTTTCAATTAAAATTTAAAATGTATCAATCTGACCCAACTCATTTTAAAAAAGGTTATCCATTCAATCATTCTTCAAACACTATCACAAATAACATACATAAATTTAATATTTCTTAAATATAAAGTAATTATGTCGTATTATTATATATTTTATATTAAGATACAATAAATATATAATAATATAAAAATTTATATAATTGGTAACTTATATAATATTATTTAATAATATTTATATGTACTATTATACTTTGTCTTGCGTGGTCCACCAATCCAAACATTAGTGTTTCCTATAAAAGTGGGCCCAAGGTGGGGATAAGAGAAAAACCTCATGAAATATTATAAAACTTTTCAATATTTATCATTCACAATTTTAAAAGGACAAAGAACAATTAACATTAAGCCTATGCAGTAGTCGGGTTCAGGCAGTTTGAGATTAAAACTTAACCTGATCGACCACCCGTTGGGTCCAGAAAAAGCAAATCGAACTTGACCGCAAACTGTCCAAAAAAAAAAAAAAACTTGACCGCAAAGTTCCTAAACTGAAGGATTCGGCTTTGGTCAGGTTTTACGGATTAAGGCGGGTCAAAGCTGGTTAAGCTGTATAACGCCAAAAAAATAGCCTTCCAAATTGTTCATTTATGCTTAAATGCATTTTTCCTTTTTAGCATGCCTTTACTTTGGAGAGGATAATTGTGAAAAAGTCCAAAAATTGCAAATAATAAAATATTATTTTATTCCTTTTAGTCCAAAAATAAAATATGACAGAAAGATAATGGAATTCATTGTTTGAATCAAAAACTTAAAAAATAATGAACTTTACAAATCAAAACTAAACCACCAAATCAATCATCCTTAAAAATCAGTTATAAAAGAACATAAAAAATTAACTAAGAGAAACATTACTCAGATAAATGTCATAGACACAAAAATCCAACAATACATGCATCAAACACAATAGCAAAAAATAATCAAATTAATAAGTAAACATATAAGGCAATAGCCTTAAATGTGTACCCAAAATAGTTCAATTGTCCATCTTTTATCTACTGCTATTTGGAGAAAACTTTTACAAGTTATGAAAAATAATTAAGTATAATTATTTGGATAAAATAAATTAATAAATTATAATATATAAAATAAATACTTAGTATTTTACCTATCTCAATATTCTCATATTGTTGTAATTGTTCAACAAAATTAAAGTTATTAATATCAAATTGAAATAGATTTGATTTCGACCAATTTAATGTATAGATTAATGCTTTTATCATTTTTAAAGAGAGAGACGACCTAAATATATTTATTACACATCCACTAGTATTGAATGCTGACTTAGAAGCTACTGTTGACATAGGAATGATCAACACATCTCAAGCAACAATATAAAAAACATAAAATATGGACACATTTGATTTCCACCAATTTAAAGTACTAAAATAATCATTTGCATCTACACAAACTTCAACTAAATATATTTCTACTTCATTCTTCACTTTAATAGAATCGTTATCCCTCAAATGGGATTTAAAAAGTAAATACACAATTTTGTCTTTAAATTTACTATGTCATTATATTTTAATCCTTGAATTTAAGTTATTGCATAGTTTAGTCTCTAAAATTATCAAATGTTAGACAATTTAGTCATTATGTTATTCCTATACTAATGGTTGCTAACGTGGTCTGTTAAATATTTACGTGGCTCGTTAAGTGTTTACGTGGCATGTTAAATGCCAACTAATCATATTATATCAACGTTGAATTAATTTAAAAAAAGAGTAAATACACAATTTAGTCCCTAAATTTATTAGATTCCTATAATTTAGTCCTTGAATTAAGTAATTGTACAATTTAATTTTTGAATTTACCAAAGGTTAAAAAACTTAGTCTTTCTATCCTTTTTACACTAAGTGCTTATAATGTAACTCATTACATCAATGCTGACTCAATTTAAAAAAATTTCAAAATGCTTCATTTTCACTCTATTTTCTCATTTCTCATATGAAAAATTATATTTTTTGTCTTCAATTGACAACGCTATGAAACATCTTTTTACTACGAAATTATTATAATAAATTTTTTATGACTAAAAATAAGAAATTTATTCTGAAATTTGTGATATTAACAACTAAAGATAGTTAGTTTGACACTTTATATATTTTTTGTTATAAAAAGAGGCCACGATTTCAACTTTTTTAATCCTTTCTTGTTCAATGCTGTGCTAGTTATAATTTTTGCTCTAATTTAGATATTTTAATACTGAAAAATTTTTAGTTTATATTTATTAGGTAGCCCTCATGATCGTGTTTAAATATTGTTGTGTATGTTAATGAGATACTTCTTTTTTTTTGCGAATTTTTTTACTTGAGATATATCATTTTTTTCTTTAGGGACAAGGAAAAAGGTTTTTTAACTTATGAAATATATTGTCACTCTACTGCTAAATAGTTGATAGAATGAAGAAATTTTGCATTGAATTATAAATAGACTTACGATGGCCTCTCTTTTATTTGAATGCTTCTATGACTTCTATTGCCTCACAAAACAAATACAATAGTTAGTTTAACAACTTGAAACAAACAATATTATATGAGGTTGAGGGAACAATTTCATTTCAAAATTTTATAGATGAGTCAATGCTGATATGACACTATTAGTTAGTATTTAACGTGACACGTAAGCACTTAATATGTCATATCAGCAAACAATTAAAGTGAAAATAACAGAAAGACTAAATTATTTAATGTTTGATAAATTCGATAATTAAATTGTGTAATGACTTGAATTTATAGATTAAATTGTAGGGACCTAGTAAATTCAAGAATAAAATTATGTATTTACTTTATTTTAAGCTGAGTAGCGTTGATGTAATATGATTAGTTGACACTTCACGGGCCACATCAGCAAGCAGTTAGTGTAAGGATAACAGAATAACTAAATTGTCTGACGTTTGATAAATTCAAGAATTAAACTGTACACTGATTTAAATTTAGGGATTAAAATATAATGATTTGGTAAATTCAAAAACTAAATTGTGTATTTAGTCAGATTTAAAAGCAACGTCTCCAAATTTTTGAGCTGTTTTTTTCTTTACAACATCTTAGTCCATAGTTTCCATAAATATTGAAGAGTGACATTCCTTATTTAAAGCATTATTAGGCTCATATACTTGACGATAACACTCATATAATTTTTGCAAATTAGCCTTAACCTTGTAAGTCATATTATAAGATTAACTGTATCATAGATATCATCAAATGATCATTTCAAATAAGTAAGCTTGTATTTAAGGTCAAACACATTGGCAATAAATAATAAAGGGTTGATGTTTTTTTACCTTTTTTCAATACTTATCAAATTTCTTCTTTATTTCTATTGCCATACTACTTAACAAAAAGTTATCACTTAAGCTTTATTTCAATAACTCACTTAGTACAAAAGCAAGTTGAGGAAAGGCTATATTTGAGGTAACATATAAGGACTAAGACAACTCCAAAGTCACATCATAAAAAAAATTTTAAAACTAAATAAAAAATTGAGTATTATTCCAATCATCAGAAGAAGGAGTACTAATTGTCTTATCATAAAAAAAAATCAATATAGGCAGGTTCATCCTCCTCTAACCTATCAAATGCCTTTTAAAATTTCTCAATAGCTTCTAACATCAAATAAGTTAAGTTCTACCTAATTGGAACATTTAGGCATACAAGGCTTTGAAATGCAATTTTTAATTGTTCAATACAACATTTAGATTTTGTTAGTTTAGAGGGAGAATATCCAACATATCTCATAGCATTACGAATAGATGCAATGGATGAATGCATCTCCTTTAATTTCTCATTAATAATTAAATTGAAAATGTGGGCACAACATCTAACATGTACAAAATCACCCTTTAAAACCAAACCATATGTTGCTTTCATTCTTTTATTTAAATATGTTATTGTCACATCATTTGCACTAGTATTATTCACAGTTATCGTAAACACTTTTTCAATCCCCCAATCATTCAAACAATTTTCTGTATGCTTTCCAATTGTCTTCCTTTTATGATTAGGAATAAGGCAAAAGTTAAGAATTCTCTTTTGAAATTTTCAATCATTATCAACAAAATGTGCAATGAATGCTATATAGCTTAAATTTTGAACTGAACTCTAATAATTAATAGTGAGACATATCTTAACATAATTTGACTGTAAAAAAACTTATAAACTTTAGTTTCTCATCTAAATACAGTTGATAACAATATCTAGCCATAGTAAAAAGAGAAGGAATATGAAATTGTGGCTATAACTTGCTACAAAAGTACTTGAATCCATATCTTTTAATTGCTTTAAATGGCTGTTCATCTATAGCAACAAAGATAGTTAAAGCTTTTTGACATTCTTTAAAATTATAAACATGTGGTATTGTTATTATATTATTTCCCTGACTATCTTTTTTGGGCTTAAAACTGATCACTTGTTGTTTAGAATCATTCAAAGCATAATGATACTTAAGATATTTAAATAAAAGACTAACTAAATTTGAAGTACCATGCATCTTAGGATTACACAAATACATGTTTCCATAATAGTTACACTGCGACATAGATTCTGATGTATATAATATTTTGATAAAGTGATCCCATGTTGCTGATGACTTTCGAGATCTACTTGCAAGAGACTTTCTTTTTTGGCACTTAAGAGGAGTAACATTATAATCTTTAGTGCCAACTGAAACACCTACTTTGTCTTTGCCTTTCGGATCAAATGTAATTGAGGTTGATTTTGCTGTAAATGTTGTTGTCTCTTGCTCTTTTGAGAAATCCATCATAGCCTATCAAATACCCAAAATCTTTCAAATAATTAAAATTGAAAGCATTATTCTCAAGTTCAAAGTCAAGGGTTGTTTACATTACAAGTTTTATAACAACAAGAAGAGAAATTTATATCTACATATTACAACTTCAAAGTTCTAAATATCTCTTAACATTTACCTTCATGCTAACACAGAAAAAATAATATCCCCATAAAACGAAAGGATATTGTAAGTATATAGTAAACATGAGTAATTTTCTTTCATCCCTAACCTAAGTTTGTCTCACTATATTAAATTATTTTAATAGTAGGATTGTTTTAATTTTCTTTTTGTATAATTGAGTAACCTAAATATCAATCTAATTTAGGAAGAAGCATTACAAACTAGAAATTTTAAAAATGAAGTTGATATTGAGTAAGATGTTTAATAACATAATTAGATATTAGAGATATTGGAAAGATTTAATAATAAATAAAGTTCATGTTAAGTTAACATACATTAGATTGGAAAATTTTATATATATATATATATATATATATATATATAGTCATCTTAGTCAGTATTGTCTAAATAATGAATAGCACCATTTGTGATTAAAGGGGGCCATCTCTACCAAACTTGTAATTTCTTATTTTCCATATATGTTGTATAATTTTCCTTTGATATATTCAAATTATAGCTAATAAAGGATGCATGGTTAAATGTAAAGATTTTTGCTCTTATGTATGGCTATTGGAAACACAGCAAGCAAGCTCTTGCATAAGACACAGTAACAAATGTTTCAAATTCAAAGGAACCAAAATCAAATGAAAATCTTCAAGACCACAAGCCCAAAACATCAACATGCTCAAAAGCAACATACCAGTTTGAATGAAAATTTATTCCATCAAACTAAGTTGCAAGAAAAAGGAAGCACAAGAATAAGCCATAAATTTGCAACATAATATATAAATTCTAGGCAACCGTGATTAGGGTTTTGAAGGAAATTTAACAAAAGTAAACTGAGATGGTAAGAAACTTGCCAATGTTGGCTTGGCTACCAAAGATGAAGACGAAGAGTTTCAGCTACCGTAGATAGTAGAGGCTTCAAGCATGGCTAGGTGGTTGTGGTTTCATGACCATGAGGTATGGCCACATGGATGAGAGGAAGAAAAGGGGCTGTGGCACTTGTAGAGCATTGCAACTCGTGTAACATCCTCAAATTGTTTATTAAATATTATAAAAGTATGTTTCTTCAATATTAAAGAGGAAAAATTAAGCAATAGAGTTAGTGAAAAATTTCAAGAAAAATGGTAAATAAAAATACACTAAAAGTTTATCGATAAAGTATATCGGTCTTTAAATGACAAAAATGGTTAGAAAAAAGGGAAAGAATTAATAAGATCAATTTTCTTGAGATAAAATGAGATGTTTTGACCCTAATATTCTTATAAAATTATTCCTAAGGAAAGAATAAACTTTTATATTCTTGGAAAATAAAGGGGCCAAAAGGAGAATTTTGAATAGTTAAGTGTGGAATTCTTGAAAAATGGTTAAGTCATAAAAAATTTTATAATTAAGAACTTGAAGCTTATTAATACAATATTAATAAAGGATTCAAAGGGATTGGGTGAATTTAGAACCATCAAACAAGCCTTAAGTAAAAATGATGACAAGATGGATAAGTGGCAAGGTAGGATTGGAACAATAAGATGAATTCCTCTTCAAGTAATTAATATTTTAGTTTCAGCCAAAAGAAAGGAAGAAAAAAAAAGAGAATGAGGAAGGAAAGCTGAAACACCAAGGAGGAAGAAGAAGAAAGAGAAAGATAAAGAAAGGAAGGGAAATCAATGTGAGTTATCTTCTCCTTAACCCCTATAGTTTCATCTTCTCTGCACTTTAAACTTCTTAAATCTTCCTTAAACCCATGGGAAAAGTGCAAAAATTTTGAGAGAGAGAAGGAAGAAGGTGGCAGCTAAGGGAGAGAAACAAAAAAATCAAGAGAAAACTAACAAGAAAGTTGTGAAAAAGCATCTTTAGGTAGATTTAACAATAATTCCTATTTAAAAAACTTTGAAATTTATATAGTTTTAACTTGATCTCAGTCCCTAGAATTTCAAAAAATATTTCGTAAAATATGTTTTTATTGAAGATGGCCATGAGAGATCCATATCTTGATGTATGTATGATTTATGCTTGTGCTAAAAAATTTACATTTGAATTGGTTAAGAATTTTGTGTGGATTATGCCAAAATTTATGTCGAATTTGGATAAGTGTTCAACATGCAAGTAATAAATCTATGTCTTATTTTTTAAAAAACCTCTAGAATCACTTCAATTGGATCTAATAAGATAGAGTTATGTCTTAATTAGTAATAAAAGGTCAGATCCACTTCGTGGTGTCACGACACTGATTTACTGATATTACGACAAATGGATTTCTCTAGAATATGCCAAAGTGTTAATTATAAAATCTATAGCTTATTGTCTTAAATTCTCATAGGCACTTGAATTACTTTAATCAAAGTTTTTATGAAGTAGTTATGATCTGATTAGTAAAGAAATATCACAGGACACGGCCCAATCATGCTTTAGGTTATTTTAAGAGGTTATAACATGTTTGATATAGCCTCAAGCCCAATCGTGTTTCAAGGCACGACAAGACAGTGCTTGATGCTAAAGTAATTTATAATAAGGGATTAAATGATATAAAATACATGTAAGTTATGTTATTAAAGATAAGAGGAGGCATGCTAGAATGATTTGGCCAATACATAACCTATAATGAAGTGTATCATGTACCTAACTAAGACTTTGGTTAATGAATAGATTAGTAAATGATAGGAAATGGGTGTAATGAGCAAGAACAACAAGTAGAAATTTAAGTGCATAATATAAGGGAATTAGTTATGTAAATTAAATAATTTAAAAACCATGATAAATTTGCATAAAGAGAAATGAAAAATAGTAGTAGAATTAAAGATTATATATATAAAATATTAATTTTAAGTAAAGAAAGTAGAAACCTAAAGAAATGCATAAAGGTAAATATAATATTTAAGATAAATAATGAAAACTGTATGAAATAGGTAAGCTAAATTGATTATTAGAATCAAAATAAATTAAAAGAAAAGAAAATTATAGCATTAAAAGAGCTTTGGTCCAAAAATGAATTTAAGAGAAGTTTAAATTATGTTTAATGTACTACTAAATACCGAATTTAAATAATTGGAATTTTCAATATGGCTCTATTCTATGGCAGTAATTCTCTCATTCAATGTAATTTACATTGTATGATATAATGGTATGAATGATGTGTATGTTCTTTATACTGGTATATGCATGTTGGAAACCATGAGACAATGGTTTTAATCTCTAATAATTGCATAATATCAATGACAAAGATGGATGACATATTTTATAATGATTGTGAAATGGCTGTGAAAATGATATTGTACTTGGCTGTCCATATGAAAGAGAATGAGATATGGAATGTGGGCATACATATAAAAAAGATTGAG
Source organism: Gleditsia sinensis (assembly GCA_037074535.1). Taxonomy (NCBI): domain Eukaryota; kingdom Viridiplantae; phylum Streptophyta; class Magnoliopsida; order Fabales; family Fabaceae; genus Gleditsia; species Gleditsia sinensis. The sequence goes on from CM073466.1 coordinate 19,802,173, forward strand.
AATAGTCAATGGCATCTATATTGGTGCCAAAATAGGGGACGACCATATTCACTGATATGTTATGATATGAGAATTTGCTATGCCGAGGAGAGTGGAGTTAACACGTCCAGGGATCAGTAGTAGAAGGGGGGAATGGCTCATTGTTATGCAACAGTGGAGTGTAAGTAGAGGGGGAGAAGGGAATGACTCGCATCTCCTTGTTGTGGAAAGAAAATAGAAGAAAAGAAATGTGTTAGACAACCACTACAGCCATTATGTGGAAGTATCAGATCCAAAATGCGTTGTGTAATATTATGTAATTTTTAAATAATAATGTTTTACGACAAAAATATATATTTTTATTTTAAATGATTATGTTTTGTTAAAAGCAAATATATTTTTAATTAAATAATTTTTTTACTTAAAATAATTATACTATCATCTAATAAATTGTTATATTATTTTAAAAAATATTATTTCTTTTATTATGTATAAAAATATTTTATTTTGTGATGTTTTATTAAAATTTTTATCAAGAAAAGTTATAATTTAAGAGTTCAACTAAAATTTTATAAGAATGTAAATTTTTAGAAATTTTTAGAATATTTTAGAATGAAAAATAGTATTTATATGTATATAATAAAAATAATAATACCAAATTTTAAATATTTAATTATTAAATAATAATAAAAGAAAGAAAAAGGGGGAGGGGGAGACGGAACATGAAGAGAAATGCGATCCGATTTTCGTAACCGATGAATAGTGTGAATAGTATGAATAATAGCCTTTATTTTTCTCTCTAGATTTGGAGTGCCTATTGACTTCCGATCTCAAAATTAAAGGTACCAATGGATTCAGGATGAAGAATACTATAATTTTGACTGAATATTTTTCAAATCAGCAGCAAAATTGCTGCAGATCGGAAGTAAAAATTTTTAGAAAAATGTAAGTTCTGAAACTTCTACTTAGAGATCTTAAATTAAAAATTTGATACCGTAGATGGATTCAGAAGTTAGATAAACCTTAGGATATGAATTTTTTCGGCCATTTGAAAAATTTTTATGCATCGTGAATAGTAAATTCGATAGGTATGAATAGTATTTTTCGATGGTGAACAAGCTTTCGGGGTAATTTCTTAGATTTTTGGACCCTCTGTATTCGTTTTTGAGATCCATTTGATCAAATTTTCCTTAAAAAATTACATTTAGGGCTGTCCAACCTGGAGCCCTAACCTGTGAGTAGATGATTCTTTCTATGACTTACTCTGTACTCTTATTGATCTTTAAATGTATATTTGATTATGTTTATAAGATAATTACACTTTTATATGTTTCTGAAATGTGTTGAAATATCTGTTTTGCTTACAAACTGGCACATAGATAAAAAAGAGTATGGTTTTGCAAATAGGTTTTAAAACTCATTGAATTTGTGGTTCTAAATATATTTATCATTATTTGGTAAAGTGAATATTATGTGCATGAGGCATTGATTTTTAAAACTATATAGTTGCTGATTATGATTGAATGACAAGCATAAAGTTTATGGTGAGTTGCTTGATAATTATACACTACATTTGATGAATATGCATTTATATATATAGATATTTATATGTATAGATGAATATCGACGGGTTATATAGCTTGTAACAGTACCGAGTAGGGGACACCCTATTAGCCTGAGTGAGTCAAAGGAGGGCCACTCCAACCAGGTGACAGTGATAATGTGAGGAGGCATATGGGTGATGAACTCACATTCCCTGATCATTATTGTGATTGAAGTCGATCGGTCACTATACGTATAGCAAATAAGTGAATTGAGTGTTTGAGTTGACCAGATCGCCGAATGAAGAAAATCATTTTAAATTGAGTGTGTCAGATCGCCGAGTGAAGAAAATTAATATGGTTTTGGATATCTGAATATCCTTTTATTTAAAAATATTTGAAATAAGGGTCCCATATGGATGTACTTCTGAATTGTATTTTCTATGTGATAAATTTTAAAACATGAGTACATTCATATACTTACCCAAGAGATTATAGATGGTATTACCTGTTTACTGAATTGTCAAATTTACTACACGATATTTTTACATTTTTCATATAAGAATGCAGAGTCTGATCCTACAGATAGGTGATCAGTTAGGTGACATATTCTCTAGGTAAGTCTACATTGCTTTCAAGGCTCACAGTTTTGAATTATACTGTGTTTGTATTTTAGAGTGTACTTTGAACGCCACAAACAGAATCTCTATTTCTATTGTTACTTTGACATTTATAACTTGATCTGTATAATGTATATACATGAGAGAACCTATATGTATCTATTTCTATAACAAAGAATAGTGTTATGCATGTTATGAAAAATATCTTATTGCAAAAAAAAAAAAATATTTGTTTCACCTACTCATAAATTGGGGGCGTTACATGTTGCCTTACTTGAGGAATAAATCTATGTACATTCTCTACAACATTGATACTTATGATGATGATACATTATGCATGCCATGTTTCTTTTAAAATATTGCATATATCATATGTGTATCTTCCATATATGACTAACTAGTTTTCTGTAGTTAATACAGCTGAACATAATATGATTTGTATTATAAATAATGTTTGTGATTATTGTTGAACCTACCAGGAGCTTTAGTCCTTATTATTATTTTACATTGTGTTTAGCTAAAGAGAAATAAATGCAAGTGTGTGATTTGACCATATTGCTAGCAGTTAGTTGAGTGGAGTTGTCTTTTTTAGACATGATTCCGTAATAAGAGAAATAATGGTCATAACTTTATTAAAAATTTCTAACTCACGTACCTTCACCTCCACCTTTAATATCAGGAAAGACGTATGTAGAGGAAATGAAGTACATGTGATTGTATTATACTTTAGCTAAACTAATGTAAATGGATAATCAGAAATAATAAAATGCTTTTAGATGTTTGTTTGCTATGGAATTTATTCCTACCATACGTGTATTGATGAACAAGATCAGATAAAAATATAAAGGTACTGGTTTCAAGATTAGTTAGATAGCAAATATATATATATATATATATATATATATATATATATATATATATAAAATTAACTAAGGTCATTCCAACTTGGGTGAGAGGAAGAAAGAAAATGGGGAAAAGTATGGGACCAAATGACACCATTTTGATCATAGGTTGATGCTGCTCTCTACAATGTTAAATTGGGTCGTATTGAATGGGTTTTATGGGTTTTTTGTCTCCTAAGTCGATCCGACTGATATAACTCAAAATTTTCAAATTTATTTTACCTGCTCTAACCCACAAATCCAATTTTGTCACCCCTTAGTGCTATATATTTTATTGATTCCAAATGGTTTTGTACGGGTTACATAGGTTGTGCTCAGCCCTAACTAACATAGCCTATTTTTATATATATATAAAAAAAAAATCTCCTTTTCTTTTCATTGTATTTTCAAACATAAACATACATTTTTTATTTTTATTTTCTCTCCAATAAATTACCTAAATAAAAAAAGTTATTGTAAATATAATATCCCTTTTATTCGATTTGTTAAATATAACATTTTTTTAATATTTCATCTTGTTTTATACATCCAAATAACAATTACGATATCTGAATTTTCTAAAGACATAATTTCAGAAAATTTGAGCTATTGAGCTTTACACAAATGGCTAGGAAATTTCAGAGAAAAGGATCCAAGTATTACCACCTGTGGTGTAATAAATCTTAGAGAATAAAGTTTAAACAAAATAAATGTTAACTATATTTTTTCCAGATTAGTATAATAAATTTCAGTAAAAAAAATACTTCCTTTATATTGTAAAAATGGGAGGTAGTCCCAGTCTCTAATTTTCTAAAAAGTAAACTTAACTGAATATGTAGGTTAGCCTATACTTGGCTGACTTGAACAGAAATCAGCCAGATTTTTTTTTCAAAGAGATTTCGAGAGTACAGCTATGTGATTTAATTTAAGAAGCCAATTTTTTCTTTTTTTTCATAAAGTTGGTATTTCAAGTGGTGAACTCCACTTTAATATATTTTCATTAATTTTTTCTATAAATACATAAAAATTATAATAAAATTATTTGTAAATCTACTCAATAGTTTGAGTTTTTTTAGTTGAAATAATTCTTATCATAATATTAAAACTTCTATAACTAAGTATTTAGGAGTTCAACTCTTATTGACCTCTATTTTTTTAATTTTAAAAAATAAATTTTAGCACAATGTAAATAAATTTGTATTTTGTCTATACTTAAAATTCAAAAAAATTTCATGTGGATAAACATGTTAAAAATTATTTTTCATAAACTTTTATTCAGGATACCAACAAGTTTTTCGAGGTTCTGGTACCATAAAAGGGGGAAAAATGAATGTGAAAAAGCTCTAGTTATTTTTATAGTCATGGGATCAATTATATAGTCCTTCGACGAGCACCTTTGTTTTCTTTAATTATTATTTAAATTCTTGGTATAGAATAATAAAACAAAACGAAGTGGTAAAGTTTTTGAAGGAGGACCCGTAAGCAGCATCTCTGCTTTATAAGCAGAACTTAATAGTCCTAGTCGTTTAGAATCAAAATCAACCGTCGGAGTGCATGTGCATCAATACTCAAATGCTACCCACAGTTCTTAACTTTAAATTTCATGGTTTGATTAGAATCACTTTTGAAGTTTATCGAATAAACATACAATTTATTGAACAAATAGAATTTATAGTCTTAGTCGTTGAGAATCAAAATCAACCGTCGGTATGCATGTGCATCAATACTCAAATGCTACCCACACTTCTTAACTTTAAATTTCATGGTTTGATTAGAATCACTTTTAAAGTTTATTGAATAAACATATAATTTAGTCTTCAACATTATTAATTTTTTAATATTTTAATTTTTAAATTTATATTATTATATAATTTAATTTTTAAATTTATTAAATTATAAATAATTTAATCATTCATTTCTCTTTATTTTAATTATAATTAAAAATATATTATTTTAACTCATTAAATATTTATGTGACACATTAATTTTAGTCAAAAATTTCACATCAGCAAAAATTAAAACAAAACAACGAAATACTGTATTTTGGGACCCAAAACGCAACAACCTCTTTTCCTTCCCCTCCCCTTTTATGCTTTTTTAACACAAAAGTTAGTAGCTTCTTCGCCCATTCCTCCACCTCTGACTCTACCTCTCCTTCAAGGGCGGAGCGTTGCGTATGGTTGAGGGGCTGTAGCCCCCCAAAAATTTCAAAAATTCTTAATAATATATTTAATTTATTATTTAAATATAAATATATTATAATTTAACCCTCTTCAATTAAAAAAATTTTTAATTAAAATTTTTTTAATTCAATTTCATACAATAAAATTTTTTAAAATAATTATAAGTAATTCTTTATAAATTTTTTTAATTTGTAGATTATACATTATATTTAATTATTTTAAATTTTAAATTATTATATATAATTAATATATTTTTATTAATTTCTTTAATTTCTCTTTTCTCTCTTAGCCCCCTCAACAAAGATTGTCTAGCTCCGCCCTTGCCGTCCTCCACCTCCACCTCCACCACCACCACCACCACCACCATCAAAGCCTCAAAAGCAACCAAATAAACCTTTCCTCTTCGCCCAAACTCGCTTCACAATTCTCCGTTAGCCATCCAAATTCTTCTTCCAAAGCCTTCTCTCAACTCCACTCCATATTCTTCCAAAACTTCATTCTCAACAATGGCAACCAGCTCGAATATAGTCACCCCTACCTCAACAAATCATCACTCTCCTCCCTCTCTCTCCTACACATCACACTTTTTCAGCTCTGCTTTTGTTATCCAATTTTTGGGGATGCAGCGTTCACAATGCCATTTTGTGTATGTAAACTATAAATGGAAAAAAATTGGTAATGCTAACTCACCCTCTTCATCTTCAACTTTTGTCTAGTAATAACTGTGATGTAACTGTTTTGCAAGATTTCAAGTACAGAAACATTGATGTTGAACCTATTGGAGTTGTTGGAGACTCATGGGTATTGAAAATCAACCTAATTTTTGTAACTTGACATTCAACCAGAGGCAGTAGAGAAGATTGCCATGATGAGATAGTTTCATCCCTTTCAGAAGATGTCGATGCTCTAAATCCCTCAACAAGAGCAACAGCATCAGCATGGGGAAAGGGCAAAGAGGCTTTTGCGCTTTACGTCGAAGCCTGGACGAAGGTCAAGAAATTGCTGCCTTTCATGTCAAATAAGCCAAAAAGGGGGAAGGGAAGGAGAAAACGCTGCTACGTTGTGGGTTCCAAAACCCAATGTATTATTATTATTATTATTATTATTATTATTTTATTTTTATTTTTTTTTAAATAAAAAGTTGAGCAAGTGAATTTATTATTAGAGTTAACGTGTTAAATAAATATTTAACGAGTTACGTTAATATATTTTTAATTATAATTAAAATAAAAAAAAAATTATTTAATATTTAATAAATTTAAAGATTAAATTATTTAGTAATATAAATTTAAAAATTAAAATGTAAAAATTCATTAAATTTAAAAAATAAATTATATTTTTTTTTATGTTATTTTATCGAGAGAAATCGTGTTCAATTGTACCCATATTAAACCACTATAACCTTGTTATTTTTTCATTAAATGAGAGCATAAGTTTTTATGCTAAATTGTTATCTTGATCCTTGGAAGTTAATATAAGCTTTTAATTTAGTTGCTTAAAATTTTTGTGGGTAGAACTTTAGTGCTTTAAATAATTTGATAATTCAATTTAATTGTTATTTTTTTATAAATACAAATATTTTCACATTATTTAAATATATAATTAATTTGTTTAATATACTAAGATTACTTCTCTTTACAAATATTTTTTTCGCAAACTAAAATTTTTGATATTGTATAAACTTTTCAACTACTAAATTCAAAATTTACTTGTTACTTGAGTCATAAAATTGTAAGTTAAAAATTATAGTTTTAAAAATTAATGTAATTTGATTCTTTTTTGTAAATTATTAACAATAGTTAGTTGCTCCAAATTGGCCATGTGATATTTTAATTTACATTTTTTTCCTTTGATATCAGAAGAAAAAAAATTAATATGAATAAACCATATTTTGTTGTCTCTATTAACTTAGAAACCACAAAAATATTTATAATACATTTGACAGAAAAACAACTATTATAAATTCAAAAGAAGAAGAAAAAAACCTTCAAGAGAAGCGACACATCTCCCTCTCTAGACTTGGCTTCTTCACAAATGTTTTGCTATTATTTGAAGAGCATAGCTGTATACCAGAGAAAAGAAAGTTGCAAATCTTGAAAACCAGACACTCTTAGGTAAATCTTCCATAAAAGAAGGAGATAATTCCCACAATGGGAAAATGAAAAGCAAGCACGAAATAGGAAGGAAAACACGCCCGAGGGGAGGGGGGCAGCTGCCATTGCGGCAGCGCCTTCCCAACCAGCAATCGCCAGAGTTCTACTCTATAATATTAGTATAAATCAACTTGTCTTATAAGTACTTTTCTTTAGATTCTAATCCTAATAACCCCCCCCCCCTCTCTCTCCAACAAAGAGGTGATTTGACAAACGACCTTTAGGCCTATATTTTTTTAAGCCTATATCAAACACAAACAAACTAAACCAATTTCGGTTAGGCCCAAATTACTTCATTTGCTCAATCAAAACCAGTAAAATTTTGGTTTGCTGGCGGGAGGAGATTGAGGAAGACAAAAGCACGAGTCTGCTTATATACTGATAGGTCACATGACACTAGTATCAATTTTTAAAGGATTTTGATCATTTAACATGATGGTCATGCAAAAGGAAAGATAAATATGATAAGCTACTTTTTTATTTTGTAATTAATTATTGCCTCAATCTCTCTTTACATGACTATCATGTTATATTAGAAAATTCATATCCGTCTTTAAGATTAAGATGAATTAAATATCTTGTGATCAATCACTGTTTTTTACACTTCTCCTCAAGTCATAGCCCTCCTAACCGAAAACAATCAATTAATAAGTCAATTTATTAGGTATACTTCACGTTTCCTTTTAAAGGAAAGTTGCTCGAGGATCTTCAACTCATTCCCTCACATTTCCTTTTGGCTCCTCTAACTGCGGGTGTCAACCAAAGTTATTATAGCTACTTCTTTCTTGATCTTGACATATTTCTAACCTTGAATGAGTGATTTATCCATTTGGAATAATAGTATTTCATCTCTTTATCACCGAATGTTCTTAATAGCTTACAGCTCACATGCTGAATTGCTCTTCACAGTTTCATTGGATTTTCCGAATGTACTCCCCAAATATAAATTTTAAAAAAAAATTCATTATTTCAAACTCAATGCTATGGGTTAATTAGCCACCTGAGGCTAGCTCAGGCGGTGGGTGGGTGGAGGCTTTAGGGTAGGGAAGGGTGTGTGTGTTCGAATCCCGTTAATGTACCCAAAAAATGCTATGGGTTAATTTTCTAGCAGTTCCTAACTTTGTGATTACTTTCAAGTTTCATCCCATTCCCTGTTTATAAAACATTTGTTTTTCCATGGTTCTCAAATCAGATTTTGATAGGAGCCCACTAAGAAATGAGGACAGAGATCAGTTGTTGGGTTTAGTCCAAAGGTTCAAAGTCTGGAAGGTTTATTCCAAGAGGGGAAAACACGTGTCCAAAGGGATGAAGGATGGGGGAATTCAGTTACAGGAGAGTTTGTTAGAGATATTAGAGGGAGGAAGGCAGGAGGGGAACGGTACGCTGGAGGATTGAAGGTTGAACTGGAGTTATTTCAGGAGAGAAAGGTTCTGGAGAGGTGGTGCTCTATTTATGTGTTTTCATTCTGCATTGTGGTTTGTTGAAGAGCTGATGCTCTGTTTATATTTCCTTAATTGTTTCATTGCTATTTCGCTGAGTAGAAGTTAATCCATTACGTTATTAGCATCTATCATTGTCTTACTGATCTTATTTGATATTGGATTGTGAGCTACTTGTTGAAATTTTAGTCACTATTCCTATCAATTCAATTAATTTCAAGTTTAAAAATAAGATGGCAACTCCTTCAATTTCATTTTTTCAAAGAGAAAACTCCATTTTGGAATAAAAGATGCAAGCTCATGACCGTTACTCTAAAAGTGTAAACATCAAAGGCAGTCCTAGATATACTATCACTAAATATTTCTAACAAGCTAGCTATAAAAGAAATGCTTCAAAGTGTGTAGGATTTTTAACCTTCCAAGTTTCTTACACAGACACCCTGGTTCTAGTAAGCTCAACTTGTGTCTGCTACATTTATAGCATCCATCACTTTTAGCTTTCTCCCGCACACTGCTTCATCCATTGGAGTTCTCTCATAACTGAAAAGTCCCCATTGTTAAAATGGTTATGCATTAAATGAAAATATCTTATTAGACTCAATTTAAAAGGGCTCGGATTCCCAAGGTGATATTAACATAACTATTTAATACACCAACATTAGCTCCTGCCAAGATCAATTTCTTCACCACCTGTACAGTACTGCCTGTTAAACAAAATTGCAAATAGTGAAATAATAATGGACGTCCTAAGGAAACACAAGAATGACCTCATCATGCCTATTGAGACAAGCCCAATGAAGTGGTGTATTCTTCTCCTCATTCAATGAATTAAGATCCTGATCACACAAGCATCAGAACCTTCAATTTCTTAATCCCCCATTACAGCTATAAGTAAATAATCCTAGCAGAATTTTAAAAATGGAACTGGAAGTAATATAATATATTGGATGAAGGAAAATTGGAACAAAATCAATATAAGAAGCCAAATATATGCCAATAAAAATTGGTTTGCAAATCATAATTAAGTAAAAAGATACAAAAATTTTATGAAGTTAAATTGTAAGCAAAAACAACAGCAAATCTGAGAAGCTGATAAATTCTAACGTGTCAATAAGTAAAAAAAAAAAAATTGTTGGAGTATCGATAGAAACCCACTCAAGGATTTCAACTAAAATAACATATAGCATAATTATAAAGCAAGAACATAGTAGTATGTCACGACCTTACTCTTTTCCCCCAAATATGAGCCGTGCGGCACTTAGTTAGGACACTCTCATTTGTTGCTAATTAAGTTAGTCTTTGCCAACACACCTCTCAGAAGAGGATTAAGAGATGAAAGCTACTAAGTGAGCAAGAAAAAAAATAAGAGAACTTGGAGAATGTTTGAAAGTTTTAAAATTCAAATGCTTTGTAATTCTTGAATTGCTTACAAATGAGGGGGTGAAGGGTTTATATAGGCCACCTCCCCTTAAATGAATGGCTAAGATCTATTTGATCCAACGATTCACAATGCCTCTCTAGAATATTCTAACCTACTAGTATTTACAAGAGTTCTCTACACTTTTCTAGAAAATTCTAAGACATAGTGTTTCTATCACATTCTAGAGTATTTCACAACCTTCTAGCGTATTCTACTAGATTTTAGAGTGTTCTACTATATTTTAAAATATTTTACTATATTCTAGAGTATTCAAGAGATTTCTAGAATGTACAAGAATTGTCTAGAAAGTTCTAGAACATTTCAAAACCTCTTAGGTGCTTGCATGGCAAAGTTGCTGATTGTGCGCCACATCGTGTCCATGTCGTGCCTGCGTGGTGCTTATGTGACGGGGTGTGACATTTTTCCCCACCTATACTGGAGACGTCCTCGTCCCAGTGTCATGGAAGTTTTGGATCAAGTCCTTGAACTACCATAATGTTTCTTCTAACTCCTATGTTGCTTCCTGTTCAAGACTTCCCTTCCAATGCACTAAGTACTCACGACTTGGAGGTACTCCTCTTTTATGTATGACGCGATCAGCTAATATAGCTTCCACCTCCTTGTCATAAGATTGTACTACAACCGTGAGGGCTCGATGAGATTCTCCCCTGTTTGGATCATCCTCATCAGTATGATATAGTTTTAGCATGTTTACGTGAAAAATTGGATGTATCTTTAACTTGGGTGGCAGCTCCAGACAATACGACACCTTCCCAACCTTCTTGAGGATAGGGAAAGGTCCTTCATACTTCCGTAGCAATCCCTTGTGCAAGGGACGAAAGACTTTGAATTGTTGAGACAAGAGTCGAACCATCACTAAGTCTCCTTCTTTGAACTCTACATGGTGACGGCCCTTATCTGCCCACTTTTTCATCTTCTTGGCCGCCTTGTCCAGTTGAGTTCTGGCTATATCAGCTTGCTCTTTCCATTCTTTTGCGACCTTAAAAGCTAAAGGGCTGACACCTTTATATGTGGTTTCTAGTGTGAGCGGAGTGAGTGGTTGTTCTCCCATGACCACTTCGAACGGACTTTTTCCTGTGGACTCACTCCTTTAAAGATTGTAAGAGAACTGACCTACATCCATCAACTTGGCCCAATCCTTTTGGTTGGTACTCACAAAGTGTCGTAGATACATCTCTAGTAATGCATTCACCCACTCTGTTTATCCGTCTGTTTGTGGGTGAAAGCTAGTAGAGTAACAACTCAAATCCCAACATCTGAAATAACTCTGCTCAAAATTTGGCTGTGAAGCGCGGGTCTCGATTAGAGATGATACTCCTTAACACACCCCAATACTTTACTATATTCTTGAGAAATAATCTGACGGCTTGTTCTGCAGTGCAGTCCCTAGAGGCTAGGACAAAAGTTCCATACTTTGAGAACCGATCAACCACCACCATTATAGAGCCAAACCCCTCAGACAAGGGTAAGGCCATGATGAAGTCCATAGAGACATTTTCCCATGGTCGCTCAGGAATGGAAAGTGGCTCAAGCAATCCTGCAGGACACTGTTGCTCCAACTTGTCTTGTTGGCATACCAAACAAGTATGCACATAAGACTTGACATTATTCCGCATTTGTGGCTAGTAGTAGGTAGTTTCTAGCAGAGCTCGGGTACGTCTCTGACCTGGGTGGCTCGCCTATTTTGTATCATGACACTCCTTTATGAGCTCCCTCCGTAAGTTATTCCACTTTGGCACATAAACGTGCATCTCCTTTGTGTAGAGTATCCCGTCCTCTACCTAAAATCTCCTGGTCTTTCCCTCATTGGCCAGGTTGAGGATTGCCTTGGCAGTGGAGTCTTGCAGGAGTCCCTCTTTGATCCGCCTCAGAATATCGCCTTCTAACTTGGTCATAGAAGTTAGTTCAGCTTTTCGACTTAAGGCATCGGCCACATGGTTGATTCTTCCAGGCTTGTACTCTAACTTATAATCGAATTCTGTTAGAAAATCTTGCCACCTAGCTTGCTTCAGAGTGAGTTTCTTCTACATTTGAAAATAACTAGTGGCCACATTATCTGTCATGATGACAAATTTTTCTCCAAGCAAGCAGTGCCGCCACACCCTCAGACAGTAGATAATGACAGTCATTTCTTTTTCCTAAACCGTATACCGCCGCTCGGTATCGTTCAGCTTTCTGCTCTCGTAGGCTATGGGGTGACCATCTTGCATGAATACTCCCTCAATAGCAAAATCTGATGAATATATATGAAGTTTGAAGGGCTTCGTCACATCGGCTAATGCTAAGAATGGCTCCTCCACAATAGCCTTTTTCATATCTTCGAAGGCATGTTGACATCAGGTATCCCACTTCTATGCTCTATCCTTCTTAAGAAGGTCAATAAACGGTGCCGCTCTTACCAAGTATCCCTTGATAAATCGCTGATAATAGTTTACTAAGTCAAGAAAATATCTTAATTTAGTTACCTTGGTAGGGGGTTCCCACTCCTCTATAACTTGAACTTTACTCCTGTCCATCATCAGTTTTCCACCCTTGATGATGTGGCCAAGAAAGTGTACTTCTGGTATAGCAAACGAGCATTTCTTTTTCTTGACGTAGAGCTGATTATCCCTTATGACCTTGAACACAGTTCGTAGATGTTCAATAGGTTTCTCCAGAGTATTGCTATAGACAACAATGTCGTCTAAATAGACAACTACGAACTTGTCTAAGTAAGGATGGAAAACCTTGTTCATTAAGGTGCAGAAAGTAGCATGAGCGTTAGTAAGACCGAAAAGCATAACAAGGAACTCGTAAGAACCATACTGTGTCAGACATGTAGTCTTTGGCTCATCTCCCTCAGCTATCTAGACTTGATAATACCCCGATCATAATTCTAACTTGGTGAAGTACATTACCTTTCCTAGCTTATCGAAAAAGTTTGCTATCAAGGGAATAGAATACTTGTTTTTAATTGTGACATTGTTAAGTGCCCTATAATCAATGCACATCTTTAATGACCCATCTTTCTTCTTATGGAACAAGACTGGGGAGCCAAAAGGGACCTTTGATGGATGGATGAACCCGACATCCAACAACTCTTTGAGTTGCTTCCTTAACTCCTCTAACTCTGGCGGTGCCAAGCGGTAAGGTGCCATGGTAGAAGGCCATGCATTTGATTCTAATTCGATCTCGTGATCTGCCTCTCTTCGTGGTGGTAACTTCTTAGACAGTTCAGATAGCATCACATCGTCAAACTCCTCAAGAATTTTGCTTATTTCTTTAGGCATTTCTGCTTAATCCTTTCTCGGGCCTTCCTCTTTAAGAGCCACAAGATAGGTGATTTCTCCTCTCTTCGCACCCTTCTCCACTTTCATAGCGGATAAGAGACATTTATCTCTTTGGGGCTTGGTAGTAGTAGGCACCATGCAAGGTACTTTATCCTTGAATATAGCCAGAGAGAGAAGGAAGGGAATATGAATAGCTTTGACCACATTAAAGAATCTCATACCTCGCACCACTGGAAAATCGTCCATAGGTACTACGGAGAGATCTGTTATTCCTTCCCACATTCCAACCTGCAACTTCACTCCCCGTGCTACTCCTTCAAGAGGCCTGGCAGCAGCATTCATTACTTTCAGCAACCCATTCTCCTTGGTCACCTTTAGACCAAGTCTTTTGGCTTCCTCCACGAATATGAAGTTGTGTGTAGCATCTGTTTCTACCATCGCTTTCGTAGCCTTCCCAGCCAAAGAGATCTCAATATACATGAGACTTTGTTTAGAAGGACTTTGAGGTGTTGGAGCTTTGAGGGCATTTAGTAACTGTAGAGTTCCGATCTGGCTCAGCGAGTCAGTCTTCTCTCTTTCCTCTATCATTGCACTAAGAGAACTCCTCTTGGGGCAGTCTCTCATCTAGTGTTCTCCCCTGCACAAGAAATAATTACTTTTAGGCTTAAAGTTATTACGCCGGTCCCCTTTCTTTATTTGTTTGCCTCCTTTACTGGCAGAAGGCTTGTCTTCACATTTAGTCCCTTGCCTTGAGTCTTTATCTCCTCCACCTTTCTCCTTGAACCTCTTTTGTTTTGACTTGTTAGAGTTTTTAGGTTTGGTAAATTCGATGTAAAGTCTTGTATACCTCGACGTCGTAGACCATGTTGGGTTCAAAGTTGTAGCCCATCCATGAAATTAAATAATAACTCAAATGGTGCCACGTCCAAAAGTCATAGTGACGAAAACTCGCGGACATAGTCACGAATGGAGCCACTATGCTTCAGGTGCTTAAGACTCCTCTTTGCTAAGAAACTTTCTCCCTCAAGATAAAAATGTCGCTTAAGTTGGCCCTTGAACTCTTTCCACGTATTAATGGCCAAACCACCTTGCTCCCTATCACTTTGACACATGCGCCACCAAAGCAAAGCATCATCAATGAGATAAAGAGAAGTAGTTTGTACATTTGATGCATCATCAAGGTGAGTAATTTTGAAGTACTGCTCTATTCCCCATAGGAAATTATCTATTTCCTTAGCATCCCAGTTGCCCTTGTAAGTCTAGACTTGGGGACTTCCACCCTTGTTGACTTTGCCTCCACCATGCCGCTGGATATGGCTTCACAACAAATGACCCAATCTTTCTTCATTTCTTCAATTTGTCTACGAAGATCCTCAATGATCTCTGTCATCCACTCGCGAATGGCTTGTTCATAGCGTAGACGATTTGCTAAGTCTTCCATTCCTAACTTAGCTTCATGGAGCTCACCCCCGCATTGCTCTATCTCTTATTTGAGAACATCAAGGCATTTCTTGGTGTCTCCAACAACAAGCTCCACCTTAGAGAGACGGGTTTCCTACGCCGACCAAGCATCCTACGACTTCTCCTTGCCCCTCTTAGAGAAATTGTTATCCCTTTCCCTTGAAGGGTCTTGACCTTGAACCACAGGCATGCTAGTATTCTTCACGTCCGACATGATGCTACCTGTCACAAGCTAGCCACGAACCGAAGCTCTAATACCAACTATCACGACCTTACTCTTTTCCCCTAAGTATGAGCCGTGCGGCACTTAGTTAAGACACTCTCCTTTGTTGCTAACTAAGTCATCCTTTTCCAACACACCTCTCAAAAGAGGATTAAGAAATAAAAGCTAGCAAATAAGTAAGAGAAAGAACAAGAGAACTTGGAGAATGCTTGAAAGTTCTAACACTCAAATGCTTTGTGATTTTTGGATTGCTTACAAATAAGGGAGTGAGGGATTTATATAGGCCACCTCCCCTTAAATGAATGGTTAGGATCTATTTGATCCAACGGTTCACAATACTTCTCTAAAATGTTCTAGCCTACTAGTATTTACAAAAGTTCTCTACACCTTTTTAGAGAACTCTAGGACATAGTGTTTCTACCACATTCTAGAGTATTTCACAACCTTTCAGTGTATTCTACTAGATTCTAGAGTGTTCTACTATATTCTAGAGTATTCTAGAGATTTTCAGAATGTACAAAAATTGTCTAAAAAGTTCTAGAACATTTCAGAACCTTCTAAGTGTTTGCATGGCAAAGTTGCTGATTGTGCGTCACATCTTGTCCATGTCGTACCTGTATGGCACTTATATGGCGGGGTGTGACAAGTAGCTATGAATTAGTAATAAATCAATACACTACATTGTCTTAGTCCAGAATTGTAGAACAAAAGTTAAAAAAGAAAACCAGAAAAAGATAACTTCTAGCACAATTTAAGGCTACCAGATACCTCTCTAAAACCACCCAAAATATCTTCCCCCCTTCCCTCTCTTCTCCTCTCCGCTTATTATCCCATAACTGCTATTACCCACTAACTACCCATAACTGCCTTCTAAATAACTCCTCCCTAGATGCCCTTATCACCTGCCATGTGTCCCACTCCTTATATGACATCAATTACACAATTCTCACCTTCCATTCCTTTTTTTCACTGTTGCTTTCACCTTGTCCTCAAGGAGAGGAGTTAAATCTAGTCTAGTGGCTTCTTTTCACTGAATTAGCCCTTCCATTCTATCTACTGCATCATCTCCCTCATTAAACAGCAGAACGTTTAGTTCATGATTTTGGCATTGATGATTGGACCCAAACTTCTTGTCACATCTAAATCACAGCCCCATCTACCCCCTGTGTGCAATATCTACCTAAGCAGCCTTTTGTATGCAATACAAGGGTCATGGCGCGTATTGGATCTACTGACCCAGTAACTCATAGGTACCATTACTAAGTATATGTGATTCAAATGCACTTGATCCCTTGTTTGCTCTTGCATCCCTAGCCTAGTCCAACACGTAATTTCATTCCTTAATTTTATAGGCCAGTTCCATAAGTTGCTTTAATGAATTAGACTTGCCATCCCTACTTCTGCCCTAATTTCATCCTTAAGACCATTTTTGAAAGTCCCCATTAGCATCTCATTGAAGGCTGAAAGAAGCTCAAACTTTTCTCTCTATTTGGTAACTATCCCCTCAAGCTTCAATGCCATAAGGAGTTCGTATCCATCTCCCTCTGGGATGATTGGAACCTCTCCAAAAATTCCTTCTTGACTTCTTTCCATGAGTGGACTAGATTTCGAGTTTCCAGCCACTGATACCAATTATGAACTCCCTTTTCCAAGTATACAGCAATAGCATCGAGTTTCTCTACTTCCTCCATGCTATCACATGAAAATACCATTCTACCGGAATAATCCAACCCAATGGTTCCTCTCCAGAAAACAAAAAAACATGCTTTTACCCTTGGCAGATTGCCCCCCCCCCCCCCCCCCTCAATTCACCTATAGCCTCCTGAATATCAAGTAAATATTCTTTCACTATACATATTTCCCCTTTCAACTTGATAACCTCTTTTTACAACTTGTCAACCCTTCCTTCCATTCTAATATTAACCATGCCCAGAATCTATCTGATACCAAAATGACAGAAACCCACTCAAGGCATTCACCTAAATATTAACTATAGCATAATTGTAAAGCAAGAACAGAGAAGTACATCTGAATTAGTAATAAATCAGTACCCTACACTGTCTTACTCCAAAATTGTAGAACAACAATAGAAAAGGAAAACCAAAAAAGATAACTTCTAGCACAATTAGAGGTTGCCAGATAGCTCCCTAACACCACCTAAAAGATATCCCCCTTCACTCTCTTCTCCCCTCCTATTATTATCCCATAACTTCTTTTACCTAATAACAGCCCATTACCCCATAACTCCTCCTTAGATGCTCATATCACTTGCCATGTGTCCCGCTCCTTCTATGACATCAATTACGCAATTCTCCCCTTCCATTCCTTTTATTTCCCTACTGCCAGCCTTACCCTTCCTCTCATGTACATTAAAAATAGGGCCTCCATCAAGTATTGACAGCATGATTTTATTGCCATGCTTAAGCTTAATAAAAACATTTCAGTAACCTGTACAATAAGAATCTTATATTGACGAAAGACACAAAAAAGTAGCTCCTTGGTCATTGGTTTAACCACTAATGTCAATGCAATTCAAAAAAAAATTTGTATATGGTCATATCACAAAAAAAGTGGTACTTAATACTTATATTGAAAACAAAAAGGCCTCAGTTTCCCTTTCATTTTTTGACTCACCTTAAATTGGCCTTCAAATAAACGGCTACTCCAAATACCCCAGCTCATTGACCTTGGCTCAAATCCTTATAAAGTAAGACCTGGTTAGTTATGTATATCCAAGACTTGAAAAAATGATTCTAATGGTTACATAATTCTAACCTCCTGAATTTGTAGTGCTAAAACAGTCTTAAATATGTTTCCAAGTGATTGTATATGACATATCCATTTAATGGTTCAATCAGTTTTTAAAAACATTTCTTTTGGGTTCCAAAACTGATAAACTATTTCCTTAATTAGGAGAATTATTTAAAACTATTATCAATGGATTGGGACAACCACATACATCCACACGTTACCAAAACATTAGTAGGTTAGAGAACCATTTGTCCTGAATCCTATTATGTTTTTTTTTTTTTTGGTGGGGGGGGGAGGGTAGGGGAAAGAAAGCCAGGTTTTATTCCCATTTACTAGGAGAATCAACTAAGTATATAAAACCAATTGAGGAACATAATTATTGTTCTCATCCATAAAGTATAGTCTTATACATCATAATAGTCGTGTTGATAACTCATTCACATAATTCTGTAGCCAAGTTCATAACATGTTCAAATAGGTAGCCTTTGGAAAGGAAATAGATGGATTCTCCAAAGGAAGGTAGCTAAACATTAAACAGATTTCCACTATACATAGATGGATGAATATGCTGATAAGGCAACAAATTCAGTGTGTCAATAAGCAACAAGTTTCAAAGAAGATGGCTTTACCTAAATACTAAAATAACTTCACTTAAGATAAAGAATGTGTGAATACTGTCAAATATTGTTGATTACAAATAAATAGAAATTTAAAAAAGTAATTTTAAGCCTGCGAAGTTGAACCTAACTTATATATATCATATGAGACGTTTTATCTTAAAAATAAAAATATGAGTCAGGAGATAAACGAAAGTTTGAATACACATATATGAGTCAATAGTTAAAACCTGTGGTGTTTCTTTTTGTGTTGGGCACATCTTGCAAACCTTGTAACTTCAGCATTTAATACATAGATCAATATTTTGTCAAATATTTGAATGTATTGAATTTTCAATAATATAAGGGATTACCATTTGGTCTAAGTCTATCAATAACATATTAGTAAGAACTTTCAGCATAGGAGTTCTCACACTATTGAAATAGACAATATCACTATTTTGATATAGTACTCAACTCCGACTATAATTAAGTGTTAACATCTTAAATAACGGAGTAACATTTTTACTCTAGGGATAAATACCATATAAACCAATAAATTTCTCATTTTATACTCTATGATCCTTCAAATCTACATGTCGTCACTGAGATTAACTAAAAACTAATCAATAGTACAGAAACAAACTTTTACCATTGTATGATTAATTTCTACAACACATATAGCATTCTTAATTCTTTTTTAAAAGAAGAAAAACATTATCTTATGCTTTAGAAGCTAATCCTAGATATATGCTACAAAGGCAACCCTTTTCCCTGTCCTAAGTGGCACTGCTGTAAATTTATGTTCAAGGTCTTGGTTTAAGGGCCTAGGACCCTTTCAACAAAGAAATTTTCTACCACTATTTGTATGTCACGCACTAGCTAGTCTGCGACAATTCTTTGTGTGTGAGTGTTTGTGACTCATTATCCTTTCTTTTTTTCCTGATAAGAAACTGGAGTGTACGTGTGTGTAGGCATATAAAACAAAAATGGGTTGAAAAATCTGGCACCATAATATGTAATGCCTGTTCAATAAGTACATGCTGACTCCTGCGTCAGAAATTGACTGGTGAAGTTCCATATAATATAGTTTCACATTATGAATTAGAGGGAAAAATGATGATAATGATCAATAAAATGGCTTGTTATTAGGATGAACAAAATGAGTACATTAGAAGCCTAGTCTCTAATTTTAATAATCACGTAATGGCTTATTTTACAAACAGAAAATCAGAATTAAGAAATATTTGAGAAAAAGATTTCTCACCACTACTCTACTTATTAAATATTCCATAATGTCAAAATGTCCATTAGCTGCAACCATGGGAAGAGCTGAATTCAAACATTAGAGAAGCAATGTCAAAAACACGTGAAAAAATTCAACTGGTGTGAGTTATTTTGAAAAAAAGAAAGAAATGAAGATGATTCAGAAACTTGCTATTCTCCCAAATGATTCTCTTTTATCTTCTTGTTAATTGAGTTTAGATTCATTAAAACAAAATGTCTTGTAAAAAACATAGTGGACATGAATACTTTCCATACAAGCCCCATGGTTTTAGAGGTTACTACAACATTTCAACTTTATGCACTCAAAAATCTCCTCTAATTTTATTAAATTGGTTTCACGAGAAATACCTCTCCCCTAAAACGGAATTTGCCATCCAACCCCCAATCATAGAGTTCGTACAAGTTAAAGACCTGTTCTCCCCTGTGAATCCTTGGAATCAAGTGGAACCCCTCTGGATGCTAAGCTTACAACATCATCCATGTCATCGTATCTTACAGCCTGATAAACGAATAAAAGTTTAGATTTTTACGTTCACTATCGAAGGATTAGCAACGTGATTCAGTATCTAGGCGGAATTAACAATTAAAAAAAAAACATTTTCAACAGTTGTTTTCATACTAGGAATTATATAAATATTCAAAACTGACAATAAAACTAGGGCAAAATGTATTTTTCTACTTGACGTTTTATAGCAATTACCACTTGTTCTCTTTTCTTTCAATTGCTGCAATGTATTCCCTTTTTTTTTTATTACAAGTTTCACCTTAATTTTTTTGTCAAAATAACGAGAGAAACTGTCTGGAGATATGAAACTACAAAGTTACCGCTTCTTTTTTTTCAGCACTGTTAAAATCCCCCAAGTTAAAAACAATTCCTCCGAACTCACAAAGTCTCTTCCTCCATACCCGCGAAGCCTTCCCCCCATACTCGCAAAGCCTTCTCCCCCACAAGCAACTGTGACCCACTGTCAGCTAGCACCGTTTCCCATCGTCTACCCCTTTGTGACCCACCGTCAGCCATCATGGTTCAGTCCCATCACGTCATCTCCTCCAACTTACGGAATATACCTCTTGCAACAGAGAAGACCGTGATCCACTGTTGCCTTAGAGTATGATTGATGGGAGTAACTCTGGTCTCTAGGACAAATGATGATGCAAAAGATGTTGTCACAAGCTTTGTGTTTTCACAATCGGTAAATCCTCGAAGAAGATGAAGTCTTCTTGTGTATCCATACTTTCATTCACAACCATCAATTACAGTGGCCTTTCTAGCCTCGAGACTAGCTGAAAAGTCTTGATTGATGGATGGAGGTTTATTTTCATTTCGCTACTGTTTTTTATCCTCTCTTTTTTCATAAACAATTCCCTGTAATATAATCGTTTGATGGGTGTTAATGAGCCTATTAGAAATTGCATGTAAACTGCCATTAATATTATGTTGTTCTTTATATAAATCAAATTAGGAGTTCAGCTCCCATTCTTGTTTTTGCAGCTGAAAATATATGGACCTTGTAAATTCTTTCTTCAGGAAACAAATACAAAAAGCGAGGAACTACTTCTAAGTTCTGAATTCCTATGCTTGACACTTAACTTCCTATTACCCGTTTCTCATTTTTTTTTCCTTTTTTGATACAATAATGGGGCAAAGCTCAAAATTCCTATTATTTTTTAGAAGATGTTCTACTCTACATACAGATGTATGTTTCCTATTTGAAGACTAGTGTGTGAAATCACTATATAATGAATATGGTACTTCTCAGACAATGATCTCAGACAAATAAATGTTAAATAAATACCAATTTATATACTATATTAAATAAATATAACTTGATAAAATAAATAAATAAATATAACGAAAAAATACTGTAAAAATTTAACATCAAATTTCAAAAATAACTTAGTTGAAGAAAAACATTAAAAATGTTTTCAGAAGTAAAAGACTAAATTAAAAAAATTCTATGAAGATCTAAATTAAAAATTTACTTATAGGTCAAAAACAAAAACAAAAATTTCCTAAACTTTTTTAAGGAACTGAGTTTAACTCAGGTTTGTGAGCCGTACAAATAACATTACCCATCTATCATACAATAACTTTTATATCTGAGTACATCGGTATAATATATGCCAAGTTGACTGTAAATGCTGAAGCGGTTTCCTGTCTAATTCATTATAAATTTTTCTTCGTATCGATGCCTTTATACTAGTATACTACATGCGTACAGAAATAAATACATAGAGAGACACTAAAATTCTGAATAATCCCAACTAATTATCCCATTGGAAGCCTTAAGACTGCAAGTTCAGCTGTGAGCCAAGTGATAACAAAGATCACTGCCAAAGCGGGTTGCAGTTTCCTTGATTAACGTTGTATTCGATATTATACTAATGAAAGCATAAAGCTTTAATTAATGACTGAATTTTCTAAAAAAGCTTGCAGACAGTCCAATGTCATCTAGAGTTAAAAAAAAAAAAAGCACTAAAGAATCTGTCCTTCAAAAACCTCTGGCAATGAGCTGTCTGCTCACTACTGTCAGGACTCAGCAACAAATCAAGCAGGAAGCTTCAGCTTCTCATTGTTGGTCCAGCTGAAGAAAGTAAGCATGTTAGGGGAATGTTTTGGAATTTAAATCCTCCGAACTTTACAGGATAAATTTCAAAGAATGAATAATATAGTTTAATAAAATTAATATTTAATAAATAAGTCAAATTCACTGATTTAAGTATAGATTCTACAATCTGTGTCTTTTTCTCTCTAAATTTATCCACTCAAGTTCAGAAAGAACTTCAAAGGATTCCAATCCAACGTTTTGTCTTCAAACTCACGCATACAGAAAGATAGAACTATTACTTTAAGCTGGTTTTATGATATATCTTCTGCTTTTATATTCAATATGAAGGGAAAAAGGGCATAATCACTGTAGCTGTTGCTATACCAGCCAGGTATGAAGCGTGGGTACAGAAATATTCCAGCTTTACCTAGATATCAGTACTCTTTGGGTACCCAGTATATGCACCAGGTCTTTTTATAATAATAAAAAAAATTGATTTGGAAACATATTGGGTATAAAGTGGAAAAAACCCTTCCCCCTCTCCCCCCTTCAGACAAACCTTTGGCTCTGGATTTTGGAGATCTAAAATTGGACATGACTTAAACAAACAAAAAAATAAACTAGTATTCATAGAGTTGGCTGCATAACTCTAATATCGTAAACTAATTTGGTTTACTTTTAACAGTGAAAAATGCACTTTGAGATTTTATTAGAAACCCAGGATTACTATTTTGAGTAGTCATATATTATAAAATGTTCACTATCTATTTTTATGGTACCATAGCCATCCAGCTAATTTGAGCTTTTGCACCACATATTGAAACATAAAGTTCAGATAAAAGTAAAATAAGCTTTGAGGGACACCAGAAAAATGAGACAAGGGATCTACCTCTTCACGTAGTAGTAGAAGAAGTCTGCATAAAGAGCAGTCTGAACTAGGCCTGAGACCCAAGCTGTGTTTGATGTTTAAAAAAAAAAAAAGAACTCATTAGCAGTAATGGCAAATAAAGGGATATCTTTCATAAGGGTAATAAATAGGTCTACTTACGTATCCAGCGAATTTTGTGAATCTCTGTGAAGTAACGGTAAATCCAATTGATGATGTATAAAGCTCGGTATGCACTGCAAGAACATTAACCACAAAATTCCATCACATACAATACATCCTCCCCTGGCTCCATCCCCACTCCCACCTCAAAGAAGAGAAGAGATAAATTGAAAGGAGATAAGGAAAGTGAAGCCTCCTCCCCAATTCTAAATTATGCATTTTAAGATTTTCATTCAAGTTAAGCCATAAAAATTCTTGTAATGATGTAAGAAATAAAATGATGCATGATGAAAGACTTCAGATACTAAGAAAATCAAAGAGCCATTACCAGGATCTACAGATTTCTTGGAAACAAGAAAGAAAGAAAAAGCTCTAGCCCAATATAAAGTGCAAAAGTGTGTAGTTGTATTTCCATAACACTTGCACAGGAAACATTCATTAGAACACTTAAATCAAAATAATCAATCTTTAGCAGGATATTGGAGTATGGCCTCGTTTGATTGCACACCTGTAATTTTGCATTCTCATGTTACAGAATCATAAAATTATGCAAATATGCAGTTACAATACAGATGAACATTATTAGAACAATCTGTCCATATAAATTGTGAAGGTACTGATTTACTGGTGCCAAAACAAATGCAATATGTTCAAACACGTGAATATGGCAATTTCTCAGAAAATATAGGATATGGGCATGATGAGGATCTCATATTGCGAAGGATAATTCTCCTCCTACAGAAGGCCAAGTCAAAAACCCTAACTGAAGGTACTCTATCAGGATCTCAATTTCCTCTTATATCTCAAATTCAAACAGCTCAAACGGTTAGGTTATTCTTATCCTTGTAAACTCTATATATTTGCAGTAACTCATCACTGTAAGTTCAATGTACTGAATTTACTGCATTCAAAATCATTCATTAGCGCCTTGTTTTTCACGCAGGTTAATAATTGAAAAGGCATGTTATACAAATAAAAGTATCATGTTATTAACGCTGAAATACTAAAGCACATAGTACACCAATGTTCTATTAAAGACAATGCAAGCACCAAGAGGAATACATTGATACCAAACGATTGATGGTCTCAAATACAAAAGATATTTATGGTTCATGTTGAAGTAGACTATCACTTATTTTGAAAGAAAACAACTCCATAGCAGTGTTGAGATTGGAACTCATTAAAATCTTTAAAAGAAGTTCATACATGTTTTACCATGTATAATCTAGAATTCTCAGCCTAGACAACTGATCTGAATTATGAAGGAATCACATACCCAAGAAGAAATACATAATTTCCAGTGAGGTTGTCAATATTCCTTGACCTTTGCAGTAATACTAACTGGGGTAGAATAGCTACTGCTTCCAGATATAATGAAAATGTCCACAATACCTACCAAAAAAGTCAGATTTCTATCAGAAATTAAATCCAACATGTATTAAAAAAAATACAAATATCTTATAGAATTCGTACTTCAAGCAATGTGCCTATTTCTGCCATGTGGGCATATGATAAAAGCAAGGTTACAAAATTATCCCTTTTGATTGCAACATTCAGGCATTATAAAAGAGAAATTTAGGAATTAAAGTCCATAGCACCCTTCTATGAGATTGGATTAGGGCTTTTGTGCAGATGATGTAGCTGATAGTTTCACCTGCCATTCTGATGGAGGACATATCTTGCCATTGGCTTTCATCATCCCACGATGATATTCAAATAGTCTTTTTCAGTTTTCACCCCTAAACTTTAAAAGGCATAAGAAGGACAAAAACTAGAATAAACACCAAAAGTTTGTGGCAGTTCACGTTTATTCCAGTTGGTTATTTATAAGGAATGACACTACAGGCACTATTGGGCAAAAAATATGTTAATAATATTTTAATTAATGCACACAATTCTTAAACATACAGAGAAACAATAGTAACATGGCCTTTAAAGATAACTTCATATAGTTGATTTGTTATGACTTTAAAGCACATATTCCTACACTTTATAGTAAAAGTTAATATTTCAACATTCAATTTATAATGATTCTAGGTAATCATGTGAAAAGTGTGTTACAAGGGAATACAAAAACGTAACAAAAACTTCAAACCTCAATTACAGTAAACTCGTGGGGTATAAGAAGGGCCAGCAAGATGCATATCAGAACAAGAAAATAATGCCTGAAAGTATCTTGATCCTTGTTATATGTCTGCTTCACGACTTTATGGTACCTCATGTACCAGACAATCCCCACTGAAGTTCCAATGAAAACCAGCTTCATTACAGTGTTGTAAATGGAATAATTCCTTGTGAACAAATCAAGATATCGAGTAATGAAAACAAGAACATAGAGTTCCTGAGTCTTGAGTGAAATCCCTGAAGCAAGTAATTGTGATGGTAAACTTAAGGTAAGGAATCTTGAAAATGAAAAGGGTACAAATCATTCAAATTCAGTCTAGCAAAAGAAAATGAAAGAAAAACTTTCCATCTCTTGGTCTTAAAATGGTTCACAGCAACTTGGAACCTGTTCCCTTTTGAACATACATAAAATTGCAAGAATATGATTGGTTTGAGTGAGTAATATCCAATTCATTTTATAATATGCCATGGAAGTCAAACAGATATGATGACTCTTCTGTGCCATGCACTACTTTGTTTTAGAATCAAAAGGTTACTGACACTTCTGAGTACTTGTCATATAATCTAAGATAGGAGGAAAAAATTGTCATTTAAGGAGCACCAGCAAAAAATACTATGCATAAATTACACAAGTAGTAAAGTCCGTGAAGCTTATAGAATAAAAATTGATAAGAACTCCAGACTCTGACGTACAAGTAGTAAAGTCCGTGAAGTTTATAGAATAAAAATTGATAAGAACTCCAGACTCTGACGTTGTATTACTAAATATCCTCAAAAATTGCAGAACAGCAGTTTTCAGACTAGAAGAAAAACATGACCCATAAATGCAAGGTAACGTCCTATCAACAAAAAACAGAACCAGAAAAAAAAAACTAAAGTTATTTAAATAGAATAAAAAGACTTTATTCCGAAGAGAGAATGTAAAAGAAGGGACGATTATAAAGAAATGATATTTCACCAAATTTCCATAGTGCATATATTCAAAGTTCATGGTTTCAAAAATGTAACTTTTAAGGGTATTGGGAACATTATAATCAACTGGGGTTTTAGATATTATTAAATAGGATATAGTTGAAGTTTCAAGAATAGGATATCTCCAAGAACAACCTCTTTCATAACTGTCTTATGCAATGACATTGGGACTTATAATCACCCATATGAAGTAACAGCATAGGTAAGTTTGGGAGGGGAGAGAAGGAAAGATCAAGAATGTTTAAATGATGATTTCTCTTCCCTTTGTTGGGATTTTTAAAATTAACAATGTAGGAAACTAAAAAGAGTCAATAAAAGAAAATAGTTAACTATAATATATTCTTACGAATTTATCTTTCATTAAAATAATTAATAATATTGATTTAATTTATTAATATGCAATTTCAAAAAATGATGAATAATTTAATACTTGATGATTGGTTTCTCCTTCAAGTCCAACATCCCCCAAATTGGAGGGAACTTAAAATTATAACAGACGGAGGACTTCAGAGGATTTTGGAAGGTTAATTGAAAATCCTGCATTCTCCTCCCCTTCCATTCCCTTCCACTCCATTATCCCCCCATCCAAACATACTCTTAGGGTATGTTTGGAGATGGGAGGAGAAGAGAGGGGAAGGAACCCAAAGAAAATGAGAGGAGAGAGAAGGAAGGAGAAGATGGTTAAATGATGATTTTCCTTCCCCTTGTTTGTATATTTGAAATTAAAAAGGTAATAAATCAAAAAGATTTAATAAAGGAAAAAAATTTGATTATAATATAATTTTTACAAATTTATATTTTTTTTTAAAAATAATTAATTATATCAATTTGATCAATGATATGCAACTTTAATGAAAATAAATAACATACTACTCAATGATTGATTTCTCCTCCAAAATCCCCCAAATTTGGAGAACTTTAAATTATAAGGGAGAGTGGAATTTGGAGGATTTTGGAAGGTTAGTTCAAAATCCTCCATTCTCCTCCACAAACTCTCAAACAAGAGGAAGGTTTTAATATAAAACCTCCCCTCCCTTACCTTCCCCTCCCCTCCGTTCTCCTTCATCCAAATATACCCTAAGGGTATGTTTGGGAGTTAGTAGGGGAAGGAAAGAGAAGGAATCCAAAGAAAATGAGAGGGGAGAGAAGGGAGGAGATTGGGGGGGGGGGGGGGTTAAATGATTTTCTTTCCCCTTCTTTGGATGTTTAAATGAAAAGATTAAATAAAGGAAAATAGTTTATTGTGATTATGCGACATATTTTTAAAAAGAAATCTTATAGCAAAATGATTAATTATAACAATTTAGTTTATTGATATGCAATTTTAAGAAAGAATGAGTAACTTAATGATTGGTTTCTCTTCAAAAACCTCCCAAATTGGGTAACTTAAAATTATAAGGGAGTGAGGAGTTTGGAAGATTTTGAGAGGTTAGTAAAAAATCCTCCACCACAAACTCTCAAACAAAGGAAAGATTTTAATGAAACCTCTCCTTCCCCTCCCTTCGCTTCCCCTCCATTCTCCCCCATTCGAACATTCCCTGAAAGAAATAGTTCTTAGAGGGAGCCTATTACACTTTTAGAACTTCGAATGAATGCAAATACTGCTCATTTGAAATAGTACCCAGCAAGTGCACCATTTTCTTCAATTATTGAAGATTTTAGCCCACTTAATTTTAGATTTATCAGTAGCAATTCAGAAAATATAAGACTTAAAGAAAGCATCGGAGCCTGAGTTATATTTAAACCATCAACAGAATCTCATTGCAAAATGACAAGCGGCAAAACAGCTTCTAGAACAGAGACACTTGCATTTATCTCTATTTTTGCACTAACCCATATTAAAATGAAATCAAGTAAGAGCAATAACAATTTTTAAAAGAAATATAGTAGCAATGAAAGATAACTAATGATAAAGTTTAAAAACAACAAGAAAAGAAGTTAAAAGCAAACGAAGTATACAAAATTTAAGAGACAAACCTGCACAGGACTTAGTGGTTCGGATCTTGAGGAAGAGAACCACTATGCTGAGAAGGTGGGTGAAGTCCCCAGCCAACCTAAACAAGTTCATGACTGGTATTTTCTAGTCGCTGTTTTTGGAGTTTTTCCCTTTTCTCCTTCACTTCTTCAGTTCTTCTGATAGTATCAATGGCTTTTTGTTTTCTTTTTTATATTTATTTTATTTCAATACCAGACGAAGACTTCATGTTTGTGATTTGCTGACCATCGCCCCAGCAGTTCCCCTGACAAAATTCTACCTTGACGCCTTGGGCGATGGGGTCGTCCTTTGCATTGACTTGAGAAAATCACAAGCCGTGTCCCAGAAAATAAATTAAAAATCACGAGCTAGCCCTCCAAAGGAGTCCAATTTACTCGCTTCCTTCGTATTTCAATCGAATAAACTAGAAATTTACTGGGCAGAAAAAAAAATAGCAACTTTAAAATGAATGGTATATAAATTTAAAGACTAAATGATAAATTAGTTTAATTACACTTTTTTTTATTTTTTTAAGATGTTAATAAATTTTTATTCATGTATATATGATTTTGACAAGGAAGCTGTTAAAAGTCAATAGTCTTGTGGTTTGCCAATAGGAAAAGACATGCGACTTCACCCGGCCCCCTTAATATTTAGCCCAAATTTCAGATAAATTAGGGCTAAATTTTGAACTTTAGAATATTATTGTGAGTTGTTTATAGTGAGACTATCTCCGAGATTTAAGCACGCAACGGTGTGTAAATAAAAAAAATTTATTATATATTTTTATTATTTTTAATTATTATTATTAAAAATATTATTTAAAATAAATTTATATTATTTTTAAAAAATTTATTTATGTATTTATTATTTTAAAATTTATATTAAAATTTTTATTTTATTTAAAAATTTATACTAAAATATTATTATTGAAAATATTACTTAAAATTTTTTTATATATTTATTATTTTAAAATTAAAATATAAATAAATATGAATAAAATATAAAGATGTAGAATAATTTGTAGAATATATTTAATAAATTTTATAAAATTGTACTATTAGAATGAAGAATTGTTTAAAATAAAAATATGATGATATAACAACATAAAATTTACTTAATTAATTTTAGAGTGTAACACTGTTGATGATGTAAATTGCAAAAGATATGGCCAAGGTGAATTGAGGCAAATCATGAAAAGGAAAGGTCAAGCTATTCAGTTCCACTCACATAGAAGGAGATTAGGGCTCAATTTCACCCAAGTCGCAAAAATGAAAGCGAAGAGTTATGCAACAGAGGGTTCTCTGTTAAGGGTATCAAGAGTCTCAAAATTGTGTTACTCTGGAATAAAAATTGCTCTAAGGACTTCTGGGACGAAGGAAAACCCTGATCGTCGTTTCTTTGGATGTGCAAGGTACCCAAGCGTTGATGGATTCAATTTCATCAAATAGTATGATTAGGTGACCATGAAAAGAGAATATTTGTGGGAATATTTCGTAAGGCTAAGAAGTATGAGAAAAGAGAAAATATGCATTTGAGTGCATTGGGTATCAGTTTGTTAATAGTGATGATCTTAACTAATTCTTGTGAAATATATGAATGAGGTTGAAAATTGTTTGAAACTAAAAATTTTGAAAAAACTTTTTCAAAATATGGTCACCCCATCAAGTAGAGTTTGAGACTTGTTATGTGTAAGAAAGCTGTTAGGCTAACACCATCTCGAAGAACTATTATTGCAAGGGACGTCTGATAAAAAAGAATATTTTTAAAAATTTTAATCTGAAAATTAAAGATTGATTTGTTTGATATCAAAATAAAAATTACGATTCTCGTCAAATTTTAATTCTTAAAAATAATTTTTAAACATAGATTTTTATAAATAAAAAATTACCATAAAGTAAAGTGAAAATTGATAATTCCAATAAAAGAGAAAATATTTATTGTAACATTTCTAATTTTGTTTCATGTATTAATAAAAGTATAAAAGTATTCAAAGTAACATTTCTAATTTCGTTTCTTTTATGGATATACATAAAATTTATAAGACAATTTTTAGATATCTAAAGAAATATAATTCTTAGAAATTCTTCACCTTATTTATATATATAGAAATATTCTAACATTAATAGAATAGGTAAAGAGAGAAAATTTAAGAGAAAATATTAGAAATAAACATGTTAAAGAAAGTTGAAATTCTTGGATAAACAAGATAAATTTTTGTGAAGTAAATAAAGGTTTTAAAATTTTAAGAAGATTGGATTAGGATAATTTTTCTTAATTTAAGAGTTAAAGTTACTAAATTTAGTATCTCCACCCATAAATTGGGCTTTCACCTATGGACAATTCATATGGAGTTTTTTCACTTCACATAATTTTTTTAGCAAACTCATTGGATAACCTGAACAAGAAATAAAATATAGACTTGAATTAGAATATAGAAATTGGACTAATAGCCCAAAAATCATGAAAATATGACAAAACCCATTATGAAATGTAGAATTTTAATCAAAGTAAAGAAAATCAACAAGAGTGAGCCCAAACCCAAGATGAAAAATAAAAATAAAGTGATAAGATAATGGTGTAATCAAGATTAGGTGACATGGCATTAAGACAAAAATTTAACAAGTGATGTGATATCTTACATTCATAATTTTAACAAGTGGTATGATAATACAAGGTTTTAGGACAAAACATCTATATCCTACACTCATAATTGTAGCAAGTGGTATGATAATACATAGTATTAGGACAAAACATTTATATCCCACACAAATAATTTCAACCAAATAATGGAGATTCAAGGGTTAGAAATTTGCCACCTAAAAAGGCAAACCTATCATAATTGATTAAAACAAAAGAAAAATGAAATGAATCCTTAAATCAAAGGGACCTTGTCCCTTATTTTAAGAACATATTATCATAATTTTTAAAATACAAATATCATTTTGCTATGCATATCTTGATTAAGGAAGAGGAAGACAAGAACATAAATTGTTTATTTTCCAAAAATTCAATCAAGTGTATCCTCATTGTGATAAGGTAGACCCATGATCATAAAAGGTGAATTATTTGATAGTCTATTTAAGCAAAATCTACCCTTACAACATTAGAATTTTCGTCCAAGTGAGGGAGAAGAAAAATAGAAGCAAGGTAGAGTGAGGAAAGGAGAGGAAGAAAGGAAGAAAGAGGAAATAGAAGTTTAGGGAACTAAGTGCTCCATGTAAGTTTAACAATATTTCTTTTTGAAAAAAAGATTTAAAACTTGTAATATTTATATGAGATTTTGATCTTAAAACTTTGATGATTGGTTATGGATGTTGCTATATCATGTTACATATTATGTATGTTTGAATACTTAGGCTGGTGTAGATAGTTCTGCATAGGTATGGCTATGGATGGCAGAATTTTAAGTTTCTGTGTTTTAATTTTTGGGAACATTCTATAAGGAATTCAAATAAATAGTTAACATATGAATTATATATATATGTGTCACGGATATTTATCCACTGGAATCACTTAATTTGGAGTCCATATGAGGTAGATATGGTCTGTTAAGTAAATAGTGGTCAGAAAATGGTTAATCAAGGAAGAATATGTCAGGATAGTTTCTGTGTTTTAATTTTTGGGAACATTATGTAAGGAATTCAAATAAATGGTTAACATATGAATTATAGATATATGTGTCACGGATTTTTAGCCACTAGAATCACGCAATTTGGAGTCTATATGAGATAAATATAGTCTGATTAGTAAGCAGTGGTCAGAAAATGGTTAATCAGGGAAGAATATGTTATGATAGTTTCTATGTTTTAATTTCTCAACAAATTCTATAGAGAATTAAAATAAATGATTAACATAAAAATTATTGCTATATGTGTCACAGATTTTTAGCCACTGGAATAACTTAATTTGGAATTCTTATGAGGGATATATGGACAGATTAGTAGGTAGAGGTCAGAACCTATCCGAAAAGAAATAACCTGTACTTTGAGTGAGTAATATCACTTGGATTTTTTTAATTTCGCTAAACTGTTCAATATAATAGTTTTAGATAATTGTTTTATCTTGAAATGGATACCAAGATTACCTACATCGGAGTTAAATTGAGGGAGTTATACTCTGATTAGTAAGAGAAGGTTAGATAGGATGAAAACCTGCATCAAGAAAATAAAGAAATAAAATCAATATTTAAAAAAGAAGAAGAATCTTATAAATAAAGATAATAAATGACTAGTATATGCCATAGCCATTGCCGTTGTATGAACTTCTTACCATCTTAAATGTGAAATTTTGACATGAAAATATTTTATAAAATGGTTATGTTCATGGAATGATTACCAATGATTTTTGGTAATATTTATATTTTGATGAATATACTTGTTATTGAAAGCATATTTTTGGCTATCACTGTGAAAGGAAAAGAAATGATAGGGGTCACATGGCAATCCATGTGGTGCACTAGTAGGGGACGCCCTACCAACGGTTATGATCATGTTAATGAGAAAAGAAATAGAAAGTGGGTCATGTCGGACGGAGCGAGAAAAGCCCGTACCGAAGAGTAGAAAATACTCACCCTGATTGGAGTAGCTTGATATGAGAATAAATTGATAGTCATCATATGATATTTTAAAAATAGTTAATCATGTCATACATGTCATTATTGTACGATTTTCATGTGCATAGATATAGTGCATTCATGTAACCAAAGATATCTGTTGTAGTTTATACAGCTGAACATGACGTAATGAGCTATATTGATGATGATTTATTGTTGAACTTACTGAGATTTAATTCTCACTATATTTCCATACCATGTTCAAAAAATTAGTTATGCAAATTTTTCTATGGCTCTGTCTTTTAGTGCACGTTGGATCGAGTACTTTATGTTGGGTAGATTTGAGAAGCAAATAAAATATTTGTGGTCGAGTTGGCTTAAATCCCGGTAAAGGTGCAACCACCCTCACCTGTATCTCCAGAATTGATCAACCAAAATAAATAAGATATAAATTTTTATGTGTTTAATATGTTGTACATATGTTTTGATTAATGACATGTATGTAAACTCTATATTGTATAATAATAATAATAAAAAAAGTTTTTACATTTACTAAGAGTGAAATAACAATTTTTTTATCTAATATTTTATGTAAATTTTTTTATGAAAATAAATTTAATTCTTAACATTTTTTTAATAATTTTCAAATTAATGTAAACCTAATAAATTATTAACAATAATTTATTTTATTATTTTTATAAAAAATAAAAATACATAAGAATATTTTTGAAAAATATACAGAGATTTCTAAAAATTTAAGTATAAAATAATATAAAAATAAAAATTCTCAAAAAAAATTATTTAAAATTTTTTAACAATCTTAAAACTAACTAAATATATTTTATATATTTTTATAAATTATTATTCTCATTAATCATATTTTAAAAAAATATATAATTCTCATAAATAAATTTTTTTACTGTATATCAAACGCTTATTAAAAAAATTGTAAAAAATATTTTATAACTTTAATTATATTTTAATTACATTTTCCAAAAACATGTATAGAACCTAAGAAAAGACCTGGGGTATATTTACTTGATGAAGAAATTAAAGTCCATGTAGTTTGGATAAGTAGAAAATGGTGAAATATCAGTTAGTTATTTTTAAACTATTTTTTGTGAGGAAAAACAAATTAATGACTAGGGTAGCTCAAAAAGAACTTTAACTTCAATGTGTTTAGTTGATTTTATTTGAAAAACTATTATCTTCCATTGCGTTATCTTCATTTTTTTAGATTTTTTTTTTCAAAAAAAGAGTTTTTACTTTTTTTGTTACTTTTGGGGAAAAAAAATTTGATTTTTGGGGGAAAAAAAGATTTTCTATTAAGTCATAGCTCGCTTTTCTATTTTACTTGTTTTAGCGGCAGCAATAGTGAAATTGGAATTGTGGTGACTGATGCTATTTTTGTCCAAACATCTATTTCTCGTTTCGATGAATATTAGGAACGTTGGAGCATGTTGACTTTTGGGTTTTTGATGAAAGATTATATTTTATTTTTTAGATTTCTGAAAGAAAAGGCATTTTCAATTTTTTATATTCTTCAAATACTTTTAATTCTCAAAAGAAAAAAAAAACAATAGGATGTTAGATCTCAATTGTTTAACATTTTGACATTTAAAATTTAAAATTTTAAAATTTTAATGTATGAGATTTTAAATTTAAAGTTTAAAATTTATAGTTTAAAATTTTAAAATTTAAAATTTAAAATTTGACATTTTAAAAATTAAAGTTTGAAATTTTAAAATTTTGATTCTTTAAATTTAGAGTTTTGAAATTTAAAATTTAAATTTGAGTTTTAAAATTTAAAATTTAGATGTTAAAATGTGAAAAAAAATATTTAAATTTGTAAGCAAATATATGTTTTTATAATTATTTTTCTCATCTAATTATTTTTATCAGCCATTATTTTTAACTTCTTTCATATATATATATATATATCAATAAATAAATTTAATTTAATCAAATAATATTATATAATATAATATCACAATAAATAATGTATAAATCTAAATTATATAAAGTTATATTATTATGCACTCTTTATAGGCTATATCAATGAGGGCATTAAGAAAAATATTAATGGAAGGTAACACACCTCTTCTATTAAAAATCTTTATCTAGCAAGCTCTAAAAAAAGGAGAAGATGACTCTTATAAAAAGAGAAGAAGCTTCTACAAAAGGGGAAGATGAAAAAAGAAAAAAAGAAAAAAAGAAAAAAGGCCAATATATAAAAGAAGAAAATTTGAAGAAAGAGGACGAGAAGAGTTTCCATGTTGCTGGACAGCAGACCCCCAAAGAGAGTAGAAAAACTCCCCTGCGGCAGAGGGCTAGGGTTTTCTTATAGCAGGACTCAATTTTAAATTTAAAATAATATATTTAGATAAATTAAATATAAAATTAAAAAAATAGTAAACTAATTTCTCATCATTGTTACTATTCACAAATTTTCTAGCTCTTACTGAATGGTGTAGAATTTGGTGTAAAAGAATGAAAGAGATTCAAGAACCAAAACCATCTTATATAATTATTATACTATCAAGAATAATAAAAGAAGAGTAACCATCTCTATAATAACTATTTATAGCCATTTAATCTCTAGAATAATACATATTTAAATTTAAAATGTTAAACTATTAATATGAATTTTGAATATGCAAAACTGTTACACTATAAAGTGTAATGATGTTATTATGCAAAACAAAATTCGAATCTTTAATATATATTTCACAAAGAAACTGGAAACTTAAGTAAAAATATATGTCTGCCAAAAGTATTATTATTGAAGATATTGGATGACTTTAAAAAAAAAAATATTATTTTAGTTTCTGTAGATTTAATTAATTTAATACTTTAAAATTTATTTCACTTTTATACCTGAGAGGATGATTTTATTCCAACTTCAAAAAAAAATTTTATCCTTCCCATGATTGTTTCGGTATCATTTTACTATTTTAAAAGAATAAAATTTGAATGAAATCATACTATCTGATATAAAAGTAATATTGAATATCTATATAGTGTTAGATCGAAAATGACAATATTTTTCAAGGAACAACAATGTTTTTTGTCAACAAAAAGAAAGGCATGTGTTATATGATTATGCTAATATTTCGGTATGTAAATTCATATAATATTTTATAAAATAATTTGTACAAGTGTTGAAATTTTTTTATATTATATAAATATAATTTATATAATTTTCAATTTATAACCTTTTAAAAATTTTAGAATAAAATATTTTTATCTTGCTGCCTAACTTGTTTAAACCGTTAACCTGTTAGTCCGTCTTAGGCTTTGCAATATGTAACCCATATAAAAAATAAAGTTACTCAAACTACACTATTTAAGGTCAATCCAAAGAGGGCCAGTTTAGGCTAAATCATTTTTTCGGTACTATGTCAATTCTATCATTTTTATTAAGTTTTAAACAATATTTTAAAATTTCCAATAATAACATAATATCTTTTCCCATATAATAAATCAAATAATTTTTATGATTTTACTCATGTTAATTATATTAATATTTTCACATTTTGAATTGTAAATATTTTTTAATCATATACTTACTCCATATAATTTTACTCAATTTTAAATTAATTCCCATGCTTTTTCCTTGAAATTATGTCTAGTTTATAGCGTGGTTATATCTTACCCTTGAGCGCTAGATAAACAATCAATTTTTAATACCCAAACGTCAAATTTACTCGTAGTAGCAAGTATAAATTATTGTTTTCCAAGTGTTTATATGTATTTAAGAAAATTATATATTTATTTTATATTTTTTATAAAAATAAATTTTTTTATTAAAGTTTAATGACGCTTACAATAGTCATAAACATTTTAAATTTAATGACAAATGAATATTTTTAATATTTTTGTTGAACTAGAAGGTAAATAAAAGCTCTACTAATTAGCCCTTTGAACTATGGAATGAAAAAATTGTCACTATTATTACAGTGCTTTAACAATATAATTAATTTCATTTATTTTTTAAATCAGACTAAATAATTTTTAAAATATCATAAAATACTTAAATCAAAGCAAAAGAAAAAACTACTAAAAAGATTAGGCGGAGACAAGAATACCAACTCTAGTTGGATTAGGATAAACACTATTTCAATATACTAATAAAGACAAATCAAAAAATTAAAAACTCTCAAATTTGTCTAAATTATGACATATTAAAAGACTTTATTAAATCTCACATAAAAGATAGGTCTAATAGATTTATTTGGACAGAAAAAGCGAAAGAAGATAACAAACAGAAACAGAAGGGAGAAGTTGCCGTCTCTTATAGCTAATGGCAATAGCCCCAAACTCCAGCGACATATGTTAGATTAGAGAAGGAAAAAGAGATTGGAGTCTTTTGAAGAAAAGCTCTAAAATGTTGTGCTAAAACCCTAGTTGCAAAATTTTATACATCTTTCTTTTATATTCATTAACATAATTTAGACAATAAATCATTTTCTTATATATGTCCAGTTAATTTACCAGAGTCACCTTATCACATGACATCTAACATATCAAAATATTGATAACGGTCTATATAACTTCAATGCTACCGAGTATTATGAGTATCAATGTACTGAATACAAACATTTTAATTATGACTTGACAATAAAGATATTAAAATGAAGATAATGGTATATCAAAGGACACCATCATTTCTATAAAGCTTTTAATTCTATTACCATGAAATCATATTTATTGTGACTTAAATTATTTAATATATTATTTACAATCAAATTAACTGAATAAATATATATAAAGATAATTTTATTTTTAAAAATTATAGAAAGTATATGGGGCTTACAAATAACAAAAATAAATGTATGAGACAAATATTTAGGACATTATTTAATTTAATTTTTTCTATTGGGTACATATGTAATTAAATTCTTTCACTTGCTATTCAAGTTGCCATTAAACAATCTATTACCATTCATGTCATCCAAGGGTATGAAATCATCCACGTTGTCCAGGTACCCATTACCATGAACTCATATATATTGTGATTTAAATTATTAAATATATTATTTAAAATCAAATTAATTGAATAAATACCTATAAAGACAATTTAAAAAAAAAATATATGGAGATTAAAATATATATATATATATATATATATATATATATATATATATATATATGAGAAAATATATATGGCGTAGCTTTTTTTTTTCTATTGCGTGCATAGGTAATTAATTTGTTTTACTTGTTATTCAAGTTGCCATTCCTTGGTGACCAAGCTACAAAACCTGCCAATTTTCTCAATCTCTTTCCTATATATATATGTGTACACCTTGTATATCCTAATGTGCTTTCCGTCAACAGGAAAAGTAACTCCAATGGCGTTGAACTGCAAAGCTTTTCTGATTCCATCTTTCTTGGTGCTATTCTTTCTGGTTACTTCAGGTTCATGTTTGCTGCACTACGTCAAAAACATTAAACGAAAAATGTATTGGGCTACCCCAATTGTTATTCCAATTTTGTTATACTCATTGGAAACAGTTTCACAGTTCATTGAGAAACTGATTCAGAGATTTTCAAAGCCTTCAATATCAAGGCCGAACTTTCATGCACAACGAAACCTCCAGTATATAGGAAGATCGCCGGCACCGTGGAATTTGGCTGTTCTCATTGTGGTGTATCTTATATTGACTATCTACCAATCCAGGATTCATAGTGAATACTTTTCTATGTGAAGATTCTATATGATCATATTCTCTGCTTGTTTCTAGAACGGATTGATAGTTATTTTTTTGTTAAAGTTTTGATTTGCATCAACCTATATAGAATGGCTATTTTTCTCATAGTTTTGAATTGCAGAAAAGGTATTTAATTAGCTTGTTTCTCTCCTTTTATTGCATTGAACTTGGCTAATTTACAGGGTATATCTACCAACAAAATATTATTCTTCTATGTGATATATATGAGTGTGTATATGTCTGTAAATGAAACAAGCCCTTCGTTATATATATATATATATATATATATATATAATACGATGATGGAACACTAAGAATTCAATTTAATTGAATTTATTCAAATTATAGTTTGAGTGAAGTTTCATTTTGTTTAAGAATGAAGAAATACATACGAGTAGAAAGAAAGAGAGAGAGAACTAGAGAAAAGAGAAGATTGAAGATAGACTGAAGCATGATATTGTTGATATTATTTTTATATGTTTACGTAAAACATCATTCTGAAATTTATACAGTATTGAGTTTAAACTAGTGCAGCCACGTGCAACTACATGCATAATAGAATATTAACTAACTCAGTTTTATTATGTTTACTCTAATACCTTCCCTTGAGACAAACCCTCTGCTTATCACAGTACTCTAATACCTTCCTCTGAGACAAAACCCCTTCTACATACCAGGGCATTCTTTTATACTGCACCCTTTTTAATTTGTAGTGTCGAAGCTTTTGACTATGAGCCTTTCTCTGAGCGTTTAGAATCTTGTGAGTTGTCACATCCCTAATTTTAGGGCACGTGAAACATGTATATCATGAACATATATTTTTCATAAATATGAATATATCAATCCTTTATCAAGAAAACAGATACATATAGGTTTTCCCATACATATACCATATACAAATCAAGTACATATACATCAGAGTACAGCAGAAGCAAGGATCCTGCCTGTGACGTTCAGAGCAACTCTAGAGTACAAATATATTACAATATTAAACACTGAGAGCCTAGAAACAATTTGGGCTCACCACCGAAGTACGACTCCTAGTCGATCACGTGGTTGCTGGACCAAACTCTGTGTCTTTATCTGAAAAATTGATCCACATCGTGTAGTGAGTTTTACAACTCAGTGAGCAGATAATACCTCCTATGACCTCTCAAATCAACATAAGGATGTACTCATATATTAAAAATTATCATATCAAAATCTACCGTTCAGAAGTACATCCTTATGAGACCCGCGTTTTCAAAATATTCTCAGTTCAAGTCACATTCAAATTTCTGTAACCACATATGATACAAATTGATCTTAAATCAAATTTGATATGCATTAAAAATCAATTCTTTTATATAATGCTCAAGTATGTCACAACTTTCAATATACACAATAGATAAACATGGAATGTGAGTTCATCCCCCTTCTGCCTCCTCACATTACCATAGTCACAATCACAATAGGTAATCAGGGAATGTGAGTTTATCACCCTACTACCTCCTCACATTACCATTGACTACAATTTCAATAGATCAACAGGAAATGTGAGTTCATCACCCTTCTGTCTCCTCACATTACCACTGTCATCATCACAATAGGTAATCAGAAAATGTGAGTTCATCACCCTACTGCCTCCTCACATTACCACTGATACCATCTTCATAATACCGTCTCAAGTCATATAACCCGTCAATATTCATCAATACATATAAAAATGTATAAAAGTGTACATCCATCAAATGCAATGCATAATTATCAAACAACTCGCCATGAGCTTTATACTTGCCATTCAATCATATTCGGCAACTTATCACTTTACATATCATTCAAAACAGAGCTTTCAGTCTCAGTACAAAATCTTTTATCATAAATTTCCAATCAGAGGAATTATATAATCATGCCCATATCCGAGGCAAACATAATACTGTAAAATCAATGTCACATGCATAACATATTTTCTTTGCCATGTAATGCGAAATGCATTTAGAAATAACATATTCAAAACATTTCAAAATCTATTTCAAAAATCATACTCTTCTTGAACTAGATATCATTTCTCAATCATTTCAAATATTCCAAACCATTTTAGAAACATATGAACATATAAATAACATGTAATCATACTCATTTATCAATGAAAAGTTCAAGAAGAGTAAAAACAAACTATAGGAAGAATTATCTACTCACAGGTAAGGGCTCCAAATTGGACAACCCTAAAATCTTCGTTTTTGGTCCGAATTCGGTAAAATAAACCCCAAAATTGAGTCCGGAAGGTCCAAAAACCTCGAAAATGACTCCGAATTTGCTAAATCTGGCCTCTAGGAGTTCAGTCAACGCTAAGGGTACTATTCACTGCCAGAAATACTATTCACGCCGGATTACTATTCATTGCCGAAAAATACTATTCACCGTCACAAAATTTTTTACCAAATCAACGAAACGAATTCATATCCTAATGTCTATCTAGTTTTTGAATCCATCTACGGAGTCAGATTTTTAATTAGAAGTCTCTAAGTAAGATTTTCAGAACTTACCTTTTACCGAGATTTTCTACTTCAGATCTACGGCGATTCAACGGTTGATTTGAAAAACTGATAGGTCAAAACTGAAGTACTCTTCGTCCTGAATCCAATAACACTTTCAGTTTTGAGATCGAAAGCCCATAAGCATTCCAAATCGAAAGAAAAAGTTAGACATTACTATTCAATCACTATTCATTACTATGCATCTTTTCGATTTTTTTTTGTTCAACTGATACTCCCCGGCTTTCGTTTTATCAGCTTTCTTCTTCTTCTTCTTCTTTTTTTAAATAATTATTAAATAATTAATACTAGTATTTTATTTTATAAAAATTCATATAAATTCTGTTTTTCATCATAAAATATCGCAAAAATTTCTAAAAATTTCCATTCCCATAAATCTTTAGTTAAACTCTTAAATCATGATTTTTCTTGATAAAAATCATAATAAAACAAATTTCAAAACAAATATCTTTATTCATATTAAAAGAAAGAATATTTCTAAAAATACCATATAAATTCAATAGAGGCCGGTATAATTATTTTAAGCAACACAATACTTCTTTTACTTAAAAGTCCACTTACTTTTAACAAATCATAATTATTTCTACATAAATAAAAATATATTTGCTAATAGCGCGCCAAAACATAAATTCTCATATTTCTTTTGTAATTCTTTAATCCATATAATAAATATATATATTTTCACCGGTTCTTATCTCTATTGTCAAAATTCTCTCTTTTATTCTAAATTTCTTTTAATTGGAATTTTCGTTAAATTTTACGGTTATTACATTCTTCCCCCCTTAAAGAAATTCGGTCCTCGAATTTCATCACCATAGTTGCAGATAAATACTAATCTCATTGTTCAAATAAATGCAAATATCTGGCGTGTATATCCTCCTCTTTTTCCCAAGTAACTTCCTCAAAAAAGTGATTTTTCCATATCACCTTTACTGTAAATATTTCTTTTGACCGTAACTTCTTTACTTGTCTGTCCACTATTGCTATTAGTTGTTCCTCATAGGTTAAATCTGTCTGTAATTGAATCTATGGACACTGTATAACATGTGTAGAATCCGGTAAATATTTCTATAGCATAGACACATGTAAAACTGGATGGACATTACCCAAT
Source organism: Gleditsia sinensis (assembly GCA_037074535.1). Lineage (NCBI taxonomy): Eukaryota > Viridiplantae > Streptophyta > Magnoliopsida > Fabales > Fabaceae > Gleditsia > Gleditsia sinensis. The sequence goes on from CM073466.1 coordinate 19,844,576, forward strand.
TCAGAAGGTAAAGCCAAACAATAAACCACTGAACCGATCTTATCAAGAATTTCAAATAGTTTTATATACCGAGGGTGTAACTTCGCTTTCTTTCCAAATCTCATTACCTCTTTCATTGGTGAGTCCTTCAAGAATATGTGATCACCAACTGATAACTTCTAGTACTTAACATTCATGATCCTTATAAACTTTTGACCGGTATTGAGTTGCTTGTATTTCTTTTCTAATCAATTTCACTTTATACAAAGTACTCAACAAATTATGTATATACAAATAAGGAACTCTTAAACCATTATATATCTCATTCCTTTATATCCTTAAACTTGCATGCATATATCTATAAGTCGATATTCAGAACCGTACACATAGAAGAACATATTCACATCCGTATTGGATAACTATCTTTTCTTATTCCAGACTTCTATCAAGTTATCTTTAATTCTCACTTGTCAACATCATCCCATGAATATCATCACCTTAATCTATCATCTATTTTTATCCTGAAATCCTTTAATCAATATATTAAACATACGTAGCAATAAATCTACCAACTTTTTATAACATTTATATATCATTGACACATGTCTAATAATTCCAACTTACCTCATCACAGTAATTCTATACCATCTTATTAACACCATTAAACTCATTGTCAAAAATTTCAATCCTTTCTTCTATCATATCTAAAAGCACCTCATTCTAACTTATATCAATTCCGTTTAATTCATCCAATCGTTTCAAGAAAGTATTTCCCAACAATTACTCATATATAAATTCTCAATTTCAACATAATTCACATCTTAAATACTAGATTTGATTTAACATAGTATAAACTTTTAACACAAATATCTTGATCACTTACATTATTTTCAGACATGATTCTCAGAATATTCTCCATATTTCCAAATTAAAAGTTCAAAGATTAATTTAAATCATACTTCCCATATTTTATTCCTCAAGAACTTCAACACCACTAATTCTCTTGATTATAGTCGTCAAAACACCATAAGGTCATCATCTGTCTATGTCTTTCAAGCTTTTCATTACTTTACCTACTAACCACTTGGACACCATAATAATCGAGTTTCAAAGAAAAGAAATTATCTTTCCTTGCAATGAGGGAAAAAAACCTTGCATTTAATGCCAACCATTAATGAGGGAGAATGCAATGAAACAGATGAAAAGCATAATAGAGAATGGTGCCAAAATAGAAAGTCAAAAATTTGGACAAACATTGAAAAACATTAAAATCGGTGGCCGTAATTCTTAAAAATATGTAAACAAAATCTATCTACGATTTTGGCAAAAATCGGTGGCCACAAATTTTGAATATATGTGTCAGAATCTACTTTAAAGCTGTTGATATACGGTGGAAAAGAAACATTTTCGAACTTATAAAAGTCTGTGAAAAACAAAGAGTACGTAGCTAACTGGTAGGATGCAGTTGATTGCTTCAGAATAGATGTAATCAATCAACTGTAAAATAACCAGTCCAAATTAAAATTTCTCAAAATAGCTAGTCGACTAGCAAAAATATTAAGAAAACAAAATAAACCATTTGATTTTTTCTCTTCAACAATTAATTGGTTTGCATTTTCACTCTTTTTTTTTTACAATGACAGCTATCACCTACAACTTTTCTACAAGAATCAAGACATCAATGCTTCATCAAAGACAACAAGAAAAAAACAGATCTCTGGTGATATCTTATCTTATACTCTTTATGTGCTTAATATGAGTCAGAGTCATAACTATTGTACATATACATGCTTGCCGTCATTTTTGAAATTTTTTGTTTTTACCTTTAATTTAGCTGATATCCACCAATCACTCACATAGTTGTTCTAATAATACCCGGCCATTCGCATAACTATTATAAATATGCCCTTCTCTGAGTTCTATTAATGCTTACATTAGTATATTTATCTTCATACTCCGAGTTAGGGTGATAGAAATTATGGAGGGAACCACATTCCGTCAATTTTGAAATATCTGTGTCTTTTGTGGTTCCAGTCCTGGAAAAGATGGGGAGTATGTTAAAGCAGCACAAAATCTGGGTATGGTGCTGGCTAGGAGAAGAATTCATTTAGTGTATGGTGGAGGTAACCGTGGGTTAATGGGGTGTGTGTCTACAGTTGTCCATGTAGGAGGATGTCAAGTTCTAGGTATTATTCCTACAGCTCTAGCTACATCTAACATCGTAAGAAAGACAATTGGGGAAGATTTTAGGGTTGCATCCATGCATGAGCGCATGGCTAGAATGATGAGCAATGTTGATGCCTTCATTGCCTTACCAGGGGGTTTTGGTACTTTAGAATAAATTTTTCAAATAGTCTCTTAGGCACAACTAAATATGCATCACAAACTGATAGGTTTGTTAAATGTTAATCACTTCTTTGATGGTCTGTTGTCTTTCCTTGATCATGCTGTGAAACAAATGTTCATCTCACACTCAACACGACGAATTCTCATCTCAGTTTCAGATGCTGAGGAGTTGATTGATTCTTTACAAGCATATGTTCATATACCTGATCCAATCACAGCTCAAATAGAATGGACAACAGACCATAGCAGAAAGCGCAAATTGGACTTGAATCTTCATCTGTAACTGTAGCAAGATGTGGACATTGCTGTACCACTTTTACTTTCTTAGGGTTATCTTGGATACAATCTTGCTAGCCACATACCTTAAGAAAGTACTATTACTAAGTCAAAATTCATATTTTGAAAACTTAGCCTATAGCTGATACTCCCTTGGAGTTTGTAATACATCTTTAAATATTGCTTATGATCCTCTGAACTCTTAAAATATTCTAGTATATTATCAATAATTATAATAACAAATTAATCCAGGGATGGCTTCAATACTCTTTTTTTTTATCAAGTCCATGAACGCAACTGGGCATTTGTCAGACTAAATGACATCACCAAGAACTCATAATGCCATAACGAGTCCTAAAAGAAATTTTTCGAACATCCTCTGCCCTTATCCTCAATTGATGAGATCCAGATATCAAATCAATTCAAAAAAAGTTTTTTTAAATGTTGAGCACCTTGTAGCTGGTCAAACATATCATCTATATGAGGTAATGAGTATTTATTCCACATTGTCACTTTATTCAATTGTCTATAATCTATGCATAGTCATAGTGATCCATCTTTCTTTTTCACAGATAGAACGGAAGCAATCCAAGTAATAGTACTAGGATATATAAATCCCTAGTCTAACAAGTGTCACAATTAATCCGTCAATTCCTTGAGTTCAGTCGGTGATAGACACTGGTTGGGTTCCAGGAAGTAAATCAATACCAAATTATATTTTACGTTTCGAGGTAATCTTGGCAATTCTTCAAGAATTACATCAGAAATTTTTTTTAACCACTGGAACTTAATTTACACTGATATACTTTATATCAACATCTCTCATCATTGTCAAATATTCTTGACACCTTTCTATAATCACTTATGGGATGTTAAAGCAGAGATTAGATTACTGGGTATCTCACTACGATCCCCTTGTATCAAGAAAGAAAATTCTCCAAGAATATTGAATTTAATCACCTTATAGTGACATTTCAAAATGACATGACATAATGCCAACAAATACATTCTCAATATCACATCACAGTCTACCATATCTAGACAACCGAGTACAACGGATGTCACATTCAGAAACCATCATATTTGGTATCTGCCTCAATTCCTTAAATTCTTTAAGACACAAATCTCTTTCACTTTCAAGCTATAATTGATCCATAGATACTTCTTAAGATGTCACAATATTCAATCTATCTTATACTATAAACTTTAACAACTAGGAATAGAAAAGAATTTGAAACCTTACAGAATCCCTCAGCAGCACATGAAATATAAATATGTCCGGCTCATATCGATACTAAAGGTCCTACTAAAGAATCCTTTGCTCTGATTGTCACAGGGAAACCTAATTCTCTGATATCAACTTGTCACATCGCTAATTTTAGGGCACGTGAAACACGTATATCATGAACATATATTTTCCATAAACATGAATATCTCAATCCTTTATCAAGGAAACAGATACATATAGGTTTTCCCATACATATACCATATACAAATCAAGTACATATATATCAGAGTACAGCAGAAGTAAGGATCCTGCCTGTGACGTTCAAAGCAACTCTAGAGTACAAATATATTATAATATTAAACACTGAGAGCCTAGAAACAATTTAGGCTCACCACCGAAGTACGACCCCTAGTCGATCACGTGGCTGCTGGACCAAACTCTGTGTCTTTATCTGAAAAATTGATCCACATCGTGTAGTGAGTTTTACAACTCAGTGAGCAGATAATACCTCCTATGACCTCTCAAATCAACATAAAGATGTACTCATATATTAAAATTTATCATATCAAAATCTACCGTTCAGAAGTACATCCTTATGAGATCCGCGTTTTCAAAATATTCTCAGTTCAAGTCACATTCAAATTTCTGTAACTACATATGATACAAATTGATCTTAAATTAAATTTGATATGCATTAAAAATCAATTCTTTTATATAATGCTCAAGTATGTCACAACTTTCAATATACACAATAGATAAACATGGAATGTGAGTTCATCACCCTTCTGCCTCCTCACATTACCATAGTCACAATCACAATAGGTAATCAGGGAATGTGAGTTTATCACCCTACTGCCTCCTCACATTACCATTGACTACGATTTCAATAGATCAATAGGGAATGTGAGTTCATCACCCTTCTATCTCCTCACATTACCACTGTCATCATCACAATAGGTAATCAGGAAATATGAGTTCATCACCCTACTGCCTCCTCACATTACCACTGATACCACTTTCACAATACCGTCTCAAGTCATATAACCCGTCAATATTCATCAATACATATAAAAATGTATAAACATGCTCATCCATCAAATGCAATGCATAATTATCAAACAACTCGCCATGAGCTTTATACTTGCCATTCAATCATATTCGGCAACTTATCACTTTACATATCATTCAAAACAAAGCTTTCAGTCTCAGTACAAAATCTTTTATCATAAATTTCCAATCAGAGGAATCATATAATCATGCCCATATCCGAGGCAAACATAATATTGTAAAATCAATGTCACATGCATAACATATTTTCTTTGCCATGTAATGCGAAATGCATTTAGAAATAACATTCAAAACATTTCAAAATCTATTTCAAAAATCATACTCTTCTTGAACTAGATATCATTTCTCAATCATTTCAAATATTCCAAACCATTTTAGAAACATATGAACATATAAATAACATGTAATCATACTCATTTATCAATGAAAAGTTCAAGAAGAGTAAAAGCAAGCTATAGGAAGAATTATCTACTCACAAGTAAGGGCTGCAGATTGGACAACCCTAAAATCTTCGTTTCTGGTCCGAATTCGGTAAAATAAACCCCAAAATTAAGTCCGGAAGGACCAAAAACCTCGAAAATGACTCCGAATTTGCTAAATCTGGCCTTTAGGAGCTCGGTCAACACAGGTCAACGCTAAGGGGGTACTATTCACGCCGGAATCACTATTCATCTCCGAAAAATACTATTCATCGTCGCAAATTTTTTACCAAATCAACGAAACGAATTCATATCCTAATGGCTATCTAGTTTCTGAATCCATCTACGGTGTCAGATTTCTAATTAGAAGTCTCTAAGTAAGATTTTCAGAACTTACCTTTTACCGAGATTTTCTACTTCAGATCTACGGCGATTCAACAGTTGATTTGAAAAACTGATAGGTCAAAACTGAAGTACTCTTCGTCCTGAATCCAATAACACTTTCAGTTTTGAGATCGGAAGCCCATAAACATTCCAAATCGAAAGAAAAAGTTGGACATTACTATTCACTCACAATTCATTACTATGCATCTTTCCAATTTTTTTTTTCGTTCAACTGATACTCCCTGGCTTTCGTTTTATCAGCTTTCTTCTTCTTCTTCTTTTTTAAATAATTATTAAATAATTAATAATAGTATTTTATTTTATAAAAATTCATATAATTTTTCATCATAAAATATCGCAAAAATTTCTAAAAATTTCCATTCCCATAAATCTTTAGTTAAACTCTTAAATCATGATTTTTCTTGATAAAAATCATAATAAAACAAATTTCAAAACAAATATCTTTATTCATATTAAAAGAAAGAATATTTCTAAAAATACCATATAAATTCAATAGAGGCCGGTATAATTATTTTAAGCAACACAATACTTCTTTTACTTAAAAGTCCACTTACTTTTAACAAATCATAATTATTTCTACATAAATAAAAATATATTTGCTAATAGCGCGCCAAAACATAAATTCTCATATTTCTTTTGTAATTCTTTAATCCATATAATAAATATATATATTTTCACCGGTTCTTATCTCTATTGTCAAAATTCTCTCTTTTATTCTAAATTTCCTTTAATTGGAATTTTCGTTAAATTTTACGGTTATTACATGAGTGTTAGTGGCTTTGTAAGGCAATCAGCAATTTGGTCTAATGGAAGATATATGTTCAACTGTAAGACTTTTTTCTCTGAAAAAATATAGATCCAATTTGATATGCTACTTTTGGTTGACGAGGATGGTTGACTTGAAGCTCTTGGAGAATTGACTTAAGCCACATGATTTTAGTGATGGTGTTGGCTAAACTACGGTATTCTGCCTCTGTACTTGAGCGTGATACCACAGTTTGCTTCTTTGAGGCCCAAGAGACAAGGTTGGAACCAAGAAAGATGCAAGATCTTGATGTTGACCTCTTGTCATCCAAGTCTGATGTCCAATCTGCATCACAGTAGCCCACCAACTGTAGTGAAGACATGGGCTGTGACTTGAGATGCAGACCAAATGAGATTGTTCTAGTAAGATATCTGAGTATTCTCTTTGCTGCTTTCCAATGGCTTTCGGTTGGATGGTGCATAAATTGTGATATTTTGTTTACGCTACAGGACAGCTTTGGTGTAACAACTCCATTTATGTAAGATTTTTTTTTAAAATTTATACAATATAGAGTTTACATACACGTCATTAATCAAAACATACATACAACATATCAAACACATAAATATCTACATCTTATTTATTCTGGTTGACCAATTCTGGAGATACAGGTGAGGGTGGTTACACCTTCACCGGGATCTGAGCCAACTCGACCACAAACATTTTATTTGATTCTAGGATCTGCCCAACATAAAGTAACTCGATCCAACATGCACTATAAGCCAGAGCCATAGAAAAATATGCATAACTAATTTTCTGAACACGACATGGAAATATAGTGAGAATTAAATCCCAGTAAATTTAACAATAAATCATCATCAATATAGTTCATCACGTCATGTTCATCTGTATAAACTACAACAAATATCTTTGGTCACATGAATGCACTATATCTATGCACATGAGAATCGTACATTAATGACATGTCTGATAGGATTAACTATTTTCATAATATCATATGATGACTATCAATTTATTCTCATATCAAGTTACCCCAGTCAAGGTGAGTATTTTCTACTCTCCGATACAAACTTTTCTCGCTCCGTCCGACATGGCACACTTTCTCTTTCTTTTCACATTAGCATAATCATAATCGTTGGTTGGGCGTCCCCTACTGGTGCACCACACGGATTACCATGTAACCGTGCTCATTTCTTTTCTTTTCACAATAATAGCCAAAAATATGCTTTCAATAACAAGTATGTTCATCAAAATATAATTATTACCAAAAATTATTGGTAATCATGCCATGAACATAACCATTTCAAATATCACTTTATAAAATATTTTCATTTCAAAATTTCACACTTAAGATGGTAAGAAGTTCATACAATGGCAATGGCTATAGCATATACTAGTCATTTATTATTTTCATTTATAAGATTCTTCTTCTTTTTTAAATATTAATTTTATTTCTTTATTTTCTTGATGCAAGTTTTCATCCTATCTGACATTCTCTTACTCATCAGAGCATAACTCCTTCTATTTAACTCCGATGTAGGTGATCTTGGTGTCAATTTAAAGATAAAAAAATTATCTAAAACTATTATGTTGAACAGTTTAGCGAAATATTAAGAAATCAAGGTTATATTACTCCCTCAAAGTACAGGTTATTTCTTCTCGGGTAGGTTCTGACCTCTACCTACTAATCTGTCCATATCTCCCTCATACGAATTCCAAATTAAGTGATTCCAGTGGCTAAACATATGTGACACATATAAAAATAATGTTTATGTTAATCATTTATTTTAATTTCCTACAGAATGTTCTCAAACATTAAAACACATCAGCTATCCTAAAATATTCTTCCTTGATTAATCAATTTCTGACCACTGCATACTAATTGTACCATATCTGCCTCATACAGATGCCAAATTGAGTGATTACAATGGATACAAATCCGTGAGACATAGATCTACATTTTTCATGTTAACCATTTATTTTAATTCCTTACTGATGCTTCCCAGAATTGTAAAAATAAAAGCCTAAAATTTTGTCAACCATAGCCATACCTCTGCAGAACTAACTACACCAGCCTAAGTATTCAAACATACATAATATGTAACATCATATAGCAACATCCATGACCAATCATCAAAGTTTTAAGATCAAAGTCTCATATAAATATTACAAATTTCAAAACTTTTCTTCAAAAAGAAATATTGTTAAACTTACCTTGAGCATTTAATCTTTTAGACTTCTCCTTCCTCTTTCTTCTTTTCTTTCTCTCCTTTCCTCACTCTACCTTACTTCTATTTTTCCTCTTCCTCACTTGGACGAAAATTCTCATGTTATAAGGGTGAGTTTTACTTATATAGACTATCAAATAATTCACCTTTCATAATCATAGGTCTACCTTATCACAATTAGGATGCACTTGGTTGAATTTTTGAAAAGCAAACAACTCATGTTCTTGTCTTCCTCTTCCTTAGTCAAGATATGTATAGGAAAAAAAGATTTGTATTTTGAAAATTATGATAATATGTTCTTAAGATAAGAGATAAGGTCCCTTGGATTTAGGGATTCATTTCTTTTTTTTTTTGTCTTAATCAATTATGATAGGTTTACCTTTTTAGTTGGCAAATTTTCAACCCTTGAATCTTCCTTGCTTAACTAAAATTATTTGTGTAAGATAAAGATGTTTTGTCATAATGCTATGTATTATTACCCACTTGCTAAAATTATGAATGCAGGATATAGATGTTTTGTTCTAATGCCATGTATTATCATACCACTTGCTAAAATTATGAATGTAGGATATCACATCACTTGTTAAACTTTTATCTTAATGCCATGTCGCCTAATTTTGATTACACCATTATTTTATCACTTTATTTTATTTTTATTTTTATTTTCCCTCTTGGGTTTAGGCTCATTCTTGCCCATTTTCTTTACTTTGGTTAAAATTCTACCTTTCATAATGGGCTTAGTTATATTTTCATAATTTTTGGGTTACTGGTCCAATTTATGTGTCATAGTTCAAGTCTATGTTTTATTTCTTCCTTGGGCCATCCTATTGGCTTGCTAAAAATTCATGTGAAATAGAAAAACTCTATATGAAGTGTCCATAGGTGAAAGCCCAATTTATGGGTGGAGATACTAAACTTAGTAACTTTAACTCTTAAATTAGAAAAAATTACCCTAATCCAATCTTCTTGAAATTTTAATACCTTTACTTTCTTTACAAAAATTTATCTTCCTTACCCAAGAATTTCACCTTTCTTTAGTATATTTATTTCTAATTTTTTCTCTTAGGTTTTCTCTCTTTACCTATTCCATTAATGTTAGAACATTTCTATGCATACACGTAAGGTGAAGAATTTCTAAGGATTATATTTCCTTAGATATCTAAAAATTGTCTAATAAATTTTATTTCCTTAATTAAATATTTATGTACCTTTATCAATAAAAGAAACAAAATTAGGGATGTTACTTTAAATACTTTTGTACTTTTATTAATTCATAAAACGAAATTAGGGATGTTACATTTGGCCTTGTAATAGTTACATATTGAAGGGTCCCAACAACCGATCGATACATTTGAGGGTCTGCCATAGAATTATTGGTATTGAGAGTAAGTTTTGTTGTAGCTGCCATACGTGTTGAGCTAGGCTTAGCTTTGTCCATTTTGCTTTTCACCAGTAAGTCATATATATTTTTTGATTGAGAAAAGAGTAAGGATCCATCTGTGAGCCGTTTAACTTGTATGCCCAAGAAGTAGTTAAGAGGGCCTAGGTCTTTTAGTGCAAACTCTTTATTTAGTGCACTTATTAAGGCTGAAATTGCTGTAGAGGAGCTTCCTACAATGACTATATCATCTACATAGATGAGAAGATAGATGGAAAGGAATTGTGTGAACTTTGTAAAGAGTAATGGATCACATTTGTTGGAAATGAATCCAATCTTCTTTAAGGCTCTAGCTAGTCTATCAAACCCTGCTCTAGGAGCTTATTTTAGCCCATAAAGAGATCTATTTAGTTTACAAACTAAATGTTTGCGAGTGGCTTCAAATCTTTGTGGTTGTTGTATGTATACCTCATCTTTGAGAAACCCATTTAAAAATGCATTGTTGATATCTATTTGATACAAGTGCCAATTGTTGGTTAGAGCTAATGTTAGGATAACTCTTATGGTAGTGGGTTTTATTACAAGACTAAATGTTTCTTCAAAATCACACCCATATTCTTGATGAAATCCTTTATCAACTAACCTTACTTTATATTTTTAGATTGACCCATCTAAATTTTCTTTTATTTTGAACACCCATTTACATCCAATTGCTTTCCTATTAGGTGGTAGCTCACAAAGGGTCCAAGTGTTATTCTTTTGGAGAGCATGAAATTCCTCAATCATAGCATTTTTTCATTCTGGAATTTAGAGAGTTTGAGTGACCGATTCTGGTTCTTTGATTGTTGTGTATATTTTTGGTTTGAACACGCCTGCCTTTGCTTTGGTTATCATATGATGATTTCCAACTAAGGGCAGCTGAGGTGATGTATGATTTTGGAATTGAGCAATAGAATTTGACTTATGCATGTGAGAATCCAACTGTGATGGTAGATTCTGGTTTTGTAGGTCAGGATGGAAAGATGTCATAGAATCAGAGAATAAGTTTGGACTACTATGAGGATTACATGTATGAGGGTTGATATATGAGATCCATATATCTGTTGTTTCAAGCGAGACTATTGAGGATTGATTATGCCTATCATATGGTGTAGAGAGCTGAATAACATTTGAAAGATTAGAGAAGCAATGTTGTTGAATCAATTTTTCTAAATCCATTTGATAATCTTTAGAGGAATTGGAAATTGGAAAATGCTTTTCATTGAACAAGATATCTCGTGATGTATAAATTTTTCCAAAAGGGCGAAGACACTTATAGCCTTTGTGTTTTTGTGAATAACCAAGAAATGTGCATTCCTGATATTTAAAATCTATTTTATGTTTATTGTTGGGCCTAAGGAGAGGATGGTAAGCACTTCCAAAAACTCTTAAATGTTGATATTCAGGCTTTGTTCTGAATAATCTTTCAAAGGGTGACTTTCCTTCCAAGTTTGGAGATGGGATAAGGTTGATTGTGTGTGCTGCTGTGAGGAAGGCAAAGTCTCAGTATTTCTGAGGCAAGAACGAGGTTGCGAGTAGAGTCATTCCAACTTCAGTTATGTGCCTGTGTTTACGTTCAACGACTCCATTCTATTCATGGGCATACAGGTATAAGATTTTGTGAGTGATGCCATTCTGTTGTAAAAAGGGAGTGAAGCTTCGATATTCTTCTTCCCAATCAGATTGCACAGATTTTATTTTGCAATCAAATGCATTTTCAGCCATTAGTTTGAACTACTTGAACATAGTCATTGCTTCTAATTTTGAATGAATCAAGTAAATCCATGTGAATATGCTATAAGCATCAATAAAACTAACATAATATCTATGGCCTTGAGTTGAGAGAAATGGTGCTAGTCTCCAAATGTCTGTGTGTATTAATTGGAGTGGCTTAGTATATATAGTGGACGAGGGAGAATATAAGAGTTTGTATGGTTTTCCTATGCAGTAATATTTGCAAAATTCTTGACTTCTTTTATTTGATGAGCGTATATTACAAAGTCTTAAGACTTGAGATACAATGTGAGGGGCACAATGAGCTAATCTTTGGTTCCAGATAGTGTATGTAGGCACTATACTACAAGAGCTATTTATAGATATTTCAGTATCAGGAGTAATATTTTAGAAGGCAATTGAAGCAGAATTGGCAAAGTCTCTGTGTCTTTGGTTATGGAATATTTTAAGTTGCAAATGCTTGAGCTGGAGATCATCAAATATGTATAGCCCATGTTTAACCGTTCCTTGCAAAATCACCTGTTGCGTGACCTAATCCTTTACAAAACACTTGAACGGGTGAAACTCAAAGAAGACATTATTGTCTTGAGCAAAATAGGATACATTGAGTAAATTTTTAGTGATATGAGGAACATGAAGTAAATCTTGTAGACCTAAATTATTGGAAGAAAAAGGAGATGAAATTAGAGACTGACCAACGTTAGAAATGGCTAAGCCCGTGCCGCCTCCCATATAGACTTTTTCTTGTCCAAGATATTGGCTTTGATTATTAAGATTGCTGGATTCTGGTGTAACATGGCTAGTTGCACTAGAATGAATATACCAGGCTGTGTCAGTATAACCATCTGTTGTGGCTGCCATAACTAAAATGTTCCTTTGAGGTTTAAAGGTGTAATTATTAAGAGGGTGCCTTTCTCGATAACTTCGATCAAAATGATAGTAACATTGTAAGGTAGTGTGACCATGACAATTACAAACTTGGCAAATCACAGTTGATCGATTTCCAAAGAATCTACCTCTGCCTCGAGACCTGAAATTTCCTCTGAAACCTCTAGTCATATCACCTCTGTAATTTGAATGGAAACCTCTGTTTGAACGATTTTGATATAAAGTACCTTTGCTGTGTGTCTGATTTGGATTGTAGGCCTTATTTGCACTAATGAAATTTATTGAATTTGAATTTGTCACATAATGAATAGATACAAATTTTTCTTGGTTATTGTTGTTTTTTATTCTTACTTCTTGAGCTAGGTGTAAAGATTCAATTTCTGGCAGTGTATATATTTTTTTTCTAGTAACCACACTAGTTATAAAGACATTGTATTCAGAAGAAAAACCACCAAAAATGATTTTAAAATGATTAGTGATGGATAAGGGGTTACCTATTGCAGCCAAAGAATCTGTTATGCTCTTTATCTTTAGGAGGTAGTCAGCCATTGATAGACCTCCTTTCTTCATTTGCCTCAATTGCACTCTCAGTTGGTAGATTCTTGCTTTTGTGTGTGCTTCAAAATATTCTACTAAACGATGCCAGACCTCGAAGGCATGTTCGTAGTCTGCAATGCGTGTGAGTATATTTACGTTCATTGAGGAGAGTAACTAAGAAAACAAGAGATGATCTTGCAATTTGCATTTTCTATATTGTTGAGTGATCTTTCCGAGAGGCATCTAATTGAGAATTGAATTTTGTTGGAAAGCTACTGCCATCAAGAAATTTCGTAAGTTGCAAATCCTTCACTGCGACAATGATTTTTTTCTATAGAAGAAAATTTGTATCATCCAACTTTATGGAAAGAGATTATGAGAACATGGTGATTTTTCCTCTCTGGTGTGTTTCTAGAGAAGGTTCAAGGATTGGATTCATGGCGACTACGCCTTTTGGTCTGATACCACGAAGAAATATAGACGAGTGGAAAGAAAGAGAGAGAACTAGGGAAAAGAGAAGATAGACGGAAGCATGATATTATTGATATTATTTCTATATGTTTATGTAAAACATCATTATGATATTTATACAATATTGTGTTTAAACTAATGCAGCCACATGCATAACAAAATATTAATTAACTCAGTTTTATTTTGTTTACTCTAATAAAGAAAAACAATATAATTTTTTTTGTGCTTTTCAAATCTTATTAAATTTGATATTTTAAATTATTATTAATTATTTGGTAATAAAAAAAACTTATCCTTCCTTTTCTTACAGTGTTAATATAATTTTAAAAAAGCAACAATTTATCACTCTAATTAATACTTATAATTATAGGTTTTAAATCATTATAATGTATCTCTTCGTCTTTGTTTGGATTGCAATTTTTACTTGAAGTGCGAAAGCTGTTTGGCTGATGAGTGAGTTTTATACTCATAAAATAAATATTTTCATCTTATCTTTTTCTTATAATTAAGCATATTTCTCCCTTATTTGTCTTTAGTTTTGTGTCTTTTTACAGATGAAGAGAAGAATAGAAAATTGAATCAATTGGAGGAAGTAGAGTTAAATTATGGTTATTTAGGAATGATGTTTATAAATCAAGTAGATAAAACAAACTCATTGAGAATGACTGAATAAAGAGCATTATTATATTGACTCATGAGATGCATCTTAATAGATATATGTACAAATTTAATCTTGACTTATGACCACATTTCCAAAAGAATTAAAACATAAAAATTCAAGGCAAAACACCCAATGTTGAAAATATGTTTGCTGTTTGTAGCCCAACCCAACCTTGCTACAACATTTGGGTTGTATCTCAGAAAATACATATCCAATATGTATGAAATTTGGTAGGTGGATAGCAGACACAATTGGGTACAACTTTCATATTCAAGTGATTAGAAAATTCAGACATCAGAAGCGTCAAAAGTGGGTTATAATAGAATATGTATGCTACTGCAGTCCAACCCGACTTTTCTCTAGTATTATGACCATAAGTCACAAATTACGTATCCAATTTGTCCAAACTTTGTCTTAACGAAAAGATAATGAAATTTTTTACAACTTTTATGTTGATGAAGTCAGTAAAGTCTATGGATTTCAAGAAGATATTCAAGGTTTAATTTAGGTATACATGATGGAATCTAAATTGTCAACTTTCTACAACTTCCTACCTAAAAATTTTGACAATTACCACACCTACCACACCTAATTGTATCTATAAATAGAGGGCTTGAGGAGTGAGTTAGGTGCTTGAAGAGAGCTTAGAAAAATTTTGTTGGAATTCTAACTGCTTGTAATGTTCTTCTCTCTTTAGACATTTTGTATTTTCATTCTTTCATAATATTATCATGTTTCTTCATCTTTCATTTTATTTTCTTCCCTTAATTATGGAGAAATAATCTCCTAATGCTAAGGTGAAAGGGTGAAACTCTTGGTATGAGAATAATAATTCATCAAACTCTTAATTTTAGTTTTTATATTTGATATTGTATTTACCACCTCCTTTTCTTATGTTATGTTTTAATGGCTGGCTAAGCCACCTATTTCTTCTTTTTATTTAATGGATAGCTTTGCCATCTACTTCTTATTTTTATTGTTCATGGTTGGCTTTGCCACCTACTTTATTTTATTTTATTATTGGTTGGCTTTGCCACCTATTTTATATTATTTTATTTTGTTATGTTAATTAGTTTTCTACCTTTCTCATTTTCTGCAAATTTAATCTTGTAAGATGTAAATTTTGATATATTGTAGACAATATTTGACACAATAAATGCTTGAATCAATCTTAATTTATTGTAGACAATATAATGATTGGCACAATTTATGCTTGAATCCATTTACAAGTTATCTTTTGCATTTTTGTATTTTTAATGTTGTAAAGTGTGAACCTTGATACATTGTAGATAATTTTTGGCACAATAAATACTTGAATCAATCTTGATTTATTGTAGAAAAGATGATGATTGGCACAATGTATGCTTGAATCTATTTTACAAGAATGTTTTATATATTAGTAATAAAATAAAAAGGAGGTAAATATAACTCATGTATAAACAAATGTGAGCTTAAATTAACATATCTTCCGATTGGAACCTTATTTATGTAAGGATTCTAATTGCGTATTAGAAGAGTAAAATTTATTTTTATTTGATATACCAAGAGTGGATCCCCTAACCTTAGCATGTTTCTTTACTTTGAATACATCTTTATTTAATTTTAGTATATTAGTTCTTTGCATATTTTATTCAATACTCTTATCACAAAACAAGACATTAGCAACTAAGTTAGAATTATTTATTTTGGATCTAAATTAGAATTTTATCTCAATTGGCAATCTCTGTGAGATCGACCTTACATACCACTAAATCTATACTCCAATAGATTCATGTACTTGCGAATTTAATTAAAACAACAAGCTTTTTGCACCGTTGCCGGGAATTGCGACGAAAAGGCTGTTTGGATCCAGGTAAGTATATTTCTTCCACTAGTTATAATTTAGAAATTTTTTTTTATTATGGGTATAGTAATTTTTTTTAGAAGTGTTTCTTGAAAATTAGTGTAGTAATTTGGGTATGTAAAATTTGTTGATTCTGTCAACAAGGCTAAAAGTGCCTAAGGAGTATGGATTTTAAGTGAGACTATTGTGACTCATCCACACTTTCCTGGGAATCCTTCAATTAAATATTACCCATTATTACTAGCACCCAAAAAGAAAATATATTTTTTGCTGCATAATTTTGTGATTTTTGTTTGTTGTATTTTCATTTTGTTTATATTGTGTGCTATTAGAAATACTCTTTTACAATTTTTTTTGTTAGTTTATGCGTACTTGGAAACGTGATAAAGATAAGTGTCTAGTTAGAAAAAGTTTAAGATCACCCATTGATTTTAAAATTGAAACATTAGACTTTGTTAGGACATCATAAAAAATGGAAGAACAAGTTGTATATGAGAAAACCCTTATGAAATATTTCTCACCTGTCATAGCTAGTACTTCATCTTGTATAGTGTTGCTACAAACTAATGCAACTCACTTTGAGCTTAAACTAGCCATAATTCAACTGTTGCCATCATTTTATGGATTAGAGAAAGAAGATCTATAAATGCATATTAAAGAGTTTCTTGAAATCTGCTCGACATTTCGCTTTTAAAATTTTAATAATGAGTCAATCAGGCTTAGAATGTTTCTATTTTCATTAAAATATAAAACTAAAGTCTGGTTGAATTCCCTTCCTACAGGAACTATTACTATTTGGAATCAATTATTAAATAAGTTTCTAGCCAAATTTTTTCCCATGTCTAAAATTGATGCCCTTAGGAGAGAAATCTCTTATTTTTTTCAAAAAGAGAGTGAACAATTTTTTGAGTGTTGGGAAAGATTTGATGATCTTTTTTTGAAGTGTCCTTATCATGATTTTGAAACTTGGAGACTCGTAAAATATTTTTATGACGGTTTGACTCCATCAAACGGTCAAATGATCTAAAGTATGCATGGTGGAAAGTTTTTACAGTTAAATGAGGCTGAAATTTGGGGATCCTTAGGGTCTCTATCTGAAAACTCTCAACATTAGAACTGCATTGATCTAAAGGATAGAAAGTCTCAAACCACAAAAAGTGGAGTAATTTATGAAGTGAGTAATGATACAGATGTAAGAACTGCCTTGGCCAATCTTACTAGAAAGGTATAAGCTTTGAATTTAAGCCATACTCTGAACTTTTCTACCCATACTAGGAATGAAGCATGTGCTTTATGTTTTAATAAATCTTACATTGCACAATTTTGTCCATCCATACCAGCTTACCAAGAAGCATTCTCTAAGCAAGTTAATTCTCTCTAATCTTATAGAAAATCATCAGATAGTCCATTTGCACCAACATATAACCCAAATTAAAGAAATCATCCAAATTCTTCGTGGAGACAAAATCAGCCTTCAATGAATTAAGGTGGGCAACAATTTGCCCCTCCCAATTCATACCCTCAAGTTCCTCAACATGCTCCTCCTTTCGGGGTACCACAACAAAGAAATTCTTCTTTGGACGATACCTTGCAACAATTTATGCAATTGACCCAACAAGTTTTACAATCTCACACTTAATCTATTTCAAAGTTTGAAACATCATTGGGTCAAATAGCCAATGTTGTAGGAGAGAGAGAGAAAGAAAAATTTGCTAGTCAACCTATTCCTAATCTTAAGAGTCAATTTGAAGTAGGATCATCAACAAATCCTAATGAAGAAGTAAAGTCTGTAACGACCCTTAGATTTGAAAAAGTCATTGATAATCATGTTCACATGCTAGAAAATAAGGAACAGAGTCAACATGAATCACAAATTAATGACTAATGTGAAAAGAAAAGTGAACATATTCCTTGTGCTCCTAAAGCTCCATTCCCTCAAAGACTTGCAACAATCAAGAAAAGTACTCAGTATAGTGATATTTTAGAGGTGTTTAAGTAAATAAACATTAACATCCATTTTCTAGACGCTATGAAACAAGTACCCGCTTACTCAAAATTTTTGAAAGATCTTTGCACAGTGAAAAGTGACTAATGTGGAAAGAAAAGTGAATATATTTCTTGTGCTCCTAAAGCTCCATTCCCACAAAGACTTACAGCAATCAAGAAAGGTACTCAGTATAGTGATATTTTAGAGGTGTTTAAGTAAGTAAGCATTAACATCCATTTTCTAGATGCTATCAAACAAGTACCCGCTTACTCAAAATTTCTGAAAGATCTTTGCACGGTGAAAAGAAAAATCAATGTTCCAAACAAGGCATTTTTGACTGAACAAGTGAGCTCCATAATTCAACAAAAAACTCCTTTCAAGTACAAAGATCCTGGTTGTCCTACAATTTCTTGTGTGATAGGTAATCATGTGATTAACCAAATCTTACTTGATCTAGGAGCAAGTGTGAATTTGTTGTCATACTCTGTATATGAAAAACTTAGGCTAGAAAAGTTAAAACCTACATCAGTGACTCTTCAATTAACCGATAGGTCCACAAAAATTCTTAGAGGTGTCATAGAGGATGTTCTCATAAAGGTTAATAAAATCTACTTTTCAGTAGATTTTATTGTTCTTGACACTGAACTTGTTGAGCATGTAGATACACAAATATCTGTCATTCTAGGTAGAGCATTTTTGACAACATCCAATGCAATCATCAACTGTCGTAATGGTGTCTTAAATTTGTCTTTTGAAAATATGACAGTTGAATTAAATGTCTTTAATGTCTCCCATCAACCTGTGGACACTGGTGATGTATGTGAGGTCAACATGATTGAGAGTATAGTCTATTACTCATTTGTAAGTTCTTTTGATCATGACCCTTTAGAAAAATATTTGACTCACTTCAACATGGACTTAGATGAGGACTGTTTGATCAGTGAAGTAAATTCCCTGTTAGAGACCACTCCATTGACGGATACCAATAAATGGAAAGGTAAAACAGAGATACTTACACCTTCTGAGTCTGTTCTATTGCCATCCATAGAGAAACCTCCCCAGATAGAGTTAAAACCTTTGTTAGATTCTCTGAAATATATGTTTCTAGAACCCTCTGAGACCTTGCATGTTATCGTAGCATCTGACTTAGATAGAGAACAGGAAGTTGAACTTATAAAAGTCCGCATAGTGAAGCTATAGGGTGGACAATAGCAAACATTAAAGGTATTAGTCCATCAATTTTCATGCACAGGATACATTTGGAAGACAATGCCAAAACCTCAAGAGACCCACAAAGACGTTTGAATCCAAACATGAAAGAGGTTGTGAGAGCTAAAGTGATTAAACTTCTTCATGTGGGTGTCATTTACCCAACATTGGAAATGTAAAATTACAAATTTATCCCTCTAAATTTAATTTAATTTTTTGAACACCTTAACTACACAACAAGTTTGGAGTCTGCTTCCACCAAAAGTTGTTTGAACCCATGCTGCCAACCAAGCTGATGACCATTGAGAATATCCCACAACTCGGCCAATAAAACACTACCAGCACCAAGATTTCTTGTAAATCCAAGGATCGAAGCACCAGTGCAATCCCGAAAAATACTACCGCACCCAATCCACGAACAACCGTCACGACAAGTTCCATCAATGTTGCATTTAACCCAAACAAGGAAGGACCTCCGCAGGTAGGTGGAGGAAGATTTCAAAGAGTATATCGCTGCTAAGCTCTAATGGAGGTGAAGGAGGAGAGGAAGGAGAAGGTTGGAAGATAAAATGCAGAACTTCAAGAAGTCATTCCCAGTATCTGGATATTATCATTTGGTTCAATAACATTAGGAATCTGCTATGAGGAAGAAATAAATAAACGAGGGGTGTCAGTTTGAGAGTGTTTCTTATAATATATAAATGAATGGGGGAAGTTGAATATGAGTGATGCGCAATGTAGAGGTCAAACGTTAAGCAAGGAGATAAATATGGCATGCCATATTCAATCAAACATTAATATTTCATATAATTTTAAAGAAAGCAATTTTAGCACTTTAGTTTTGCTAGTAATCATATTCATTGTGTTAAATGCAACGTTGATGGAGCTTGTCGTGACGGTGGTTCGCGGATTGGGTGCGGCAGTGTTTTTCGAGATTGCAACGGTCCTTCGATCCTCAGATTTGTAAGAAATCTTGGTGCTGGTCGTGTTTTATTAGCCAAATGGTGGGCCATTCTCACTGGTCTTCAGCTTGTCGAAAGCATGGGTTCAAATAGCTTTTGGTGGAAGCAGACTCTAAACTTACTGTATAGTTTAACGGTGTTACAAACCAAAAAAAAAATCGAAGGGGTAAATATGTAGTTTTACATCCCCAAATAGTTGCCTCATTACACTTAGCATGTAATATCCCATAATTTTTAAATAATAATATTTTATGACAAAAAAAATTTTATTTTAAATGATTATGTTTTACTGAAAGCAAATATATTTCTAATTAAAATATTTTTTGTTTTATTTAAAATAATTATATTGTCCTCTAATAAATTGTTATGTTATTTTTAGAAATATTATTTCTTTTATTATGTATAAAGATATTTATTTTGTGATTTATTTTATTAAAATTTTTATCAAGAAAAGTAATGATTTAAGAGTTCAACTAAAGTTTTATAAGAATGTAAATTTTTAGAAATTTTTGAGATATTTTAGGATGAAAAATAATATATATATATATATATATATATATATATATATATGTATATAATGAAAATAATAATAATAAAAAATTTTAAATATTTAATTATTAAATAATAATAAATAAATAAAAGGAAAGAAAAAGGGGAGGGGAAAACGGAAGCAAGGTTCAGAAATCGATTTCTGTAACCGATGAATAGTATAAATAGTGTGAATAGTAACCTTCATTTTTCTCTTTAGATCTGGAGTGCCTATTGGTTTTCAATCTCAAAACTAAGGGTACCACTAGATTTAGAACGGAGTATACTATGATTTTGACTGAACAATTTTTCAAATCAATCGCAGTATTCTCGTAGATCAGAAGTAGAAAATCTTAAAAAAAGGTAAGTTCTGAAACTTCTATTTTGAGATCTCAAATTGAAAATTTGACATCGTAGATAGATTCAGGAGTTAGATAAACCTTAAGATATGAATTTTTTCGACCATCTGACAACTTTTTGTGCATCGTGAACAGTAAATTTGGCAGGTATAAATAGTGTTTTCGGCAATAAATAGTATATTCTGACGGTGAATAGTGACCAGCATTGACCAAACTTTCGGAGTCATTTTTTAAGTTTTTGAACATTTTGAACTCGTTTTTGAGATCTATTTGATCAGATTTAGTTTCGAAAAATACATTTGGGGCTGTTCCACTTGGAGCCCTGACGTGTGAGTAGATAATTCTTTCGATAACTTACCCTATGCTCTTCTTGAACTTAAAATGTATAATTGATTATGCTTATAAATTATTTATGCTAGCATAAGTTTTTGAAATGTGTTAAAATTTCTGTTTTGCTTACGAACTGGTACATAGTTCAAGAAAAGTATGGTTTTGCAAATAGGTTTTGAAACTCATTGAATATGTGGTTCTAAATGTATTTATCATTATTTGGTAAAGTGAATATTATGTGCATAAAGCATTCATTTGAAAAACTATCAAGTTATTGATTATGATTGAATGGCAAGCGTAAAGCTCATAACAAATTGCTTAATAATTATACATTGCATTTAATAAATATGCATTTATATATATATATATATATATATATATATATATATATATATATATATATATATATATTTATTTATTTATTTATTTATTTATTTATATATATGCATTTATATGTATGGATGAATATTGACAGGTTGTATGGCTTGTGACGGTAACGAGTAGAGGACACCCTATTAGCCTAAGTGAGCCAAAGGAGGGCCGCTCCAACCAGGTGACAGTAGTAATGTGAGAAGGAAGATAGGTGATGAACTCACATTCGCTAATCACTATTGTGACTATAATCGATCGGTCACTATACGTAGAACAAATGAGTGAATTGAGTGTGTGGGTTGACCAAATTGCCGAGTGAGACAAGTTATTTTACATTGAGTATGCCAGATCGCCGAGTAAGGCAGGTGTATTAAAAGTTGTAATTTTATCTCAAAAGCTTAATATTTTACTATAGTTTATATAGTTGAGCATAATAATATTTGTTTAATGATCATACCGTGCTGAATATAGTTTTGAATATCCTTTTATTTGAGAATATTTGAAATACGGGTCTCATATGGATGTACTTCTAAACTGTATTTTCTATGTGATAAATTTTAAAACATAAATACATCCATATGCTGACTTAAGAGATCTAGGGAGGTATTATCTACTCACTGAGTTGTCAAACTCACTACATGATATTTTCAAATTTTTCATATAAGAATACAGAATTTGATCTTTCAAATAGATGATCAGTTAGGTGACATATTCTCTAGGTGAATTTACGTTGCTTTCAAGGCTCACAGTTTTGAATTATACTGTATTTGCATTCAAAATTGTGCTCTGAACGCCAGAAGCAGGATCCCTGCTTCTGTTTTTATTTTGACATTTATAACTTGATCTGTATAATGTATATACATGAGAGAACCTATACGTATCTATTTCTATGACAAAGAATAGTGTTATGCATGTTATAAAAAATATTTGATTGCAGAAAAATAATGTTTGTTTAACCTGCTCGTAAATTGGGGGCGTTACAAGTTGGTATTAAAGCATTAGGTTTCCCTGTAGCTATCGAAGCAAATGATTCTTTAGTATGACCTTTAGTATGGGTATGAGCCAAACATATTTATACTTCAGGTGCTGTTAAGGGATCCTATAGGGTTTTAATTTCCTTTCTATTCTAAGTTATTAAATTTTATTGTATAAAGTTGATTGAATATTGTGACATCTTAAGAAATATCTATGGGTTAATTACTGTTTGAAAGTGAAAGCGATAGATGTCCCAGAGAATTTAAAAAATTGAGACAAATGCCAAATATGATCATATCTGAATATAATATCCGTTTTACCTGAATGTCTAGATATGGTAGACTTTGATATGATATTAGAAATGGATTGGTTGACAACATGTCAGGCCATTATAAAATGTCATCCGAAGATGATTAAATTTAATATTCCTGAAGAATCTTCTTTCTTGATACAAGGAGACCGTAGTGAGGTACCCAAAAATCTAATTTCTGTTTTAACAACCTATAAGTTATTACAAAAGGTGCCAAGGATATTTAGCAGTGGTGGGAGATATTGATATAAAATATACCAATGTAAATTAAGTTCCAGTGGTTGGAGAATTTTTTGATGTAATTCTTGAGAAATTGTGAGGATTACCTCGAAACGTAAAATAGAATTTGGTATTGATTTACTTCTGAGAACCTAACCAGTGTCTATCTCTTTCACTTTTCGGCAAAAATTGACCCATAAATATATTTTAAAATGCCACAATATT
The DNA here is from genome assembly GCA_037074535.1 of Gleditsia sinensis. NCBI lineage: Eukaryota > Viridiplantae > Streptophyta > Magnoliopsida > Fabales > Fabaceae > Gleditsia > Gleditsia sinensis. The sequence goes on from CM073466.1 coordinate 19,868,318, forward strand.
CAATCAACCTTATACTAGGAAATTTAGCAAATTTGGAATAGAAAAGAAATTGAAACCCTACAGAATCCCTCAACAGTACATGAAGTACAAATATATTCTGCTCATATCTATACTAAATGTCCTATTAAAGAATCCTTTGCTCTGATAGCCATAAGAAAACTTAATACTCTGATATCAACTTGTCAAACCCCTAATTTAAAAGCACGTGAAACACATACTTCACAAACAGACATTTACCATAACATGCATAATACACTTATTTATCATGGAAAAAGATACATATAGGTTCTCCCATATATACACAATATATAGACCAAATTTATAAAAATCAAAGTAACAGTAAAAGTAGGGATCCTGCCTATGGTATACAGAGTATACTCTAGAATACAAATATAGTATAATTCAAATACTGTAAGTCTTGGAAGCAATGTAGGCTAACCTATAGAATATGTCACCTAGTTGATCACCTATCTGCAAGATCAGACTCTGTATCTTTATTTGAAAAATATAAAAATATTTTTTAGTGAGTTTAAAAAATTAGTGAGCAGATAAAACCTCTTATGACCTCGTAGGTTAGCATATGGAAGCACTCATATTTTAGAATTTGTCACATAGAAAATATAATTTCGAGATACATCTATATAGGATCCGCATTTCAAATATTCTCAATTCAAAAGATATTCAGAGATCCAAAACCAAATACAGTACGGTATGGTCATAAAATAAATCTTGTTATGAATCAAAACATTTCACATGTATATATTAGGAGGATCCCATATCAGAACCACCATATCAGAGTTCAAGCCCCCTTCTGTACTTTGTTTGTGTAGGATTTGCATAAACTCAGCATTCTAGATGAGGTTTGCCCCACCACCGCTTAAGAAGACATGCGAAGGGACTCTAATATGATTATTTTCCAAGCACACAGGAATGAAGGAAAATTACATATTAGAAAGTCAACATTTCGCCCAAATAGGATGCATCCTGCTCTCCTTCACATAGCAAATCCCTTGTGTTGGCCGTCACAGAAAGCTAGCAACACCCTTGCTAGCTGAGGTGCCAAGGTGCAGTAGGGATAACATCTCCTGTTGTTAACAAATAGTGTTTCCAATAGAATTCCTCCATAGAAAAATAATTTTATAACATACGTTATTATGCAAAATTAGAAATACCATTCAGAGTCAATTTGCTTGTCAGAGATTTCCAATCAAAGTCTAACGCGTGTTCATTTTCAAATAACAATATATATATATATATATATATATATCAATGATACATGTACGAAGGTGTATTCTTTCTATAGACATGTATGCAATCACATGTTCGAAGAATTTTTAAAAGCAATAATTAAGCATATACTATTTTTAAACTTATACCAGCTAGTAATCAATTAAGACCATATAAACCATTCTAAATGTCAAATAAATAAAAATAATTTTATATGCTGGATTAGGTTCATATTTATAGTTCAAGAATAGTATAGAGTAAGTCATAGTAAGAATTATCTACTCACACGGTAAGGTTCCAAATTGGACAAACCCAAAAAGCATATTTTCAAGTCAAATTTGATCAAATAGACCTCAAAAAACGAGTATGGAGGGTCCAAAAGCCTAAAAAATGACTCCGAGAGCTTCGTCAACTGACGGGAGTCACTGTTCACTAGTCGAAGGTACTATTCACATATATCAAAATTACTATTCATACCCGGTAGGATTTACTGTTCATAGCGCACAAAAATTGTCAAATGGCTAAAAAATTTCTAATCCTATAATGTATCTACCTTCTAAATCCATCTATAGTGTCAGATTTTCAATTTGAAGACTCTAAATAAAAGTTTCAGAACTCACATTTTTCTTAAAAAAATTTCTTCCGATCTGCAGCGATTCTTCGGCCAATTTGAAAAATTGTTCAGCCGATATCGTAGTACTTTTCGTCCTGAATCCAACGGTACCCATACTTTTGAGATCGGAGGTTTAAAGGTACTCCAAATTTAGAGAGAGAAAGTTCATAATTTCTTTTTTTTCAACCTCCTTGTGACAGAGTGTAAAAATATCTGAGTGACCATTTACATTTTGACCCTTGAACTTTTAGAAAATTACATTTTGACCCCAAAAATATTAATAAGTTTCCGTTCTAATTCTTAAAACCTTTCAATTACATTCCTACTCCTTTATTTATTTTATTAATCCATACATAAATAAAAATTATTAAATCTTAGGGTTGTTACAATAAATTTATTTTTTTATTATATGATTTTAATTGGTGTTTAGAAATAGGGGTGCAAGTGAAAATTTAAAAGAGTGAAATTGAAACTTTTTAACAGTGAAAATAATAAAATTTCAAAAGGCATCCCCCAAAAACCCAAATATTGCATTTTGGTCCTTCCTACCTTTAAAACCGCTCCCTCACTAGAAGTTTTCAAAAACCACTGACATCATCTACCTTTATTTTCCATCACTATCCACTTGGAAAATTTGTCAATTGAAAGACTTTTGAACTTTCATTGACAATACCACTAGTATAGTTAGATTTAGAATGACAAAAATTGCAAGTCTACATAATCACCACTATCCAAACGGATTGAAAAATGACCCAAAAAAAATAAGAAAAAAAATTATGAAAGGTGAGTTTTGAAAACTCTAGATAGAGTACTCAAATTACAAAAACAAAACCATAGTTGGGTTCAAGATGTGTCAAAACTTTGAGAGACCAAATTTTACAATCAATGGACACCCAAAAAAGCCATATGCACCACCATTGTTCGGAGAGTGAAGTCCACACAGAGTGGCATGTGTAGGACATGAACAGTGTCCTAAAGTTTAACTAAGTGTTGGTTGACCTCTCAAAGCTTTATTTTTGCAATTTTAAAATTTTTTTCTAAATTTTTGAACCTCTCAAACTCATTTTTTAGGTTATTGTGGGTTGAAACCACTTGGAAAATTGTTCTAGGGAGAAAGAAAACTCAAAAACCAATTATTTTGTGAATAGATAATGTTTGCTATGACATACTTTATTGTTTTTCTTACTTCTACATTATATGTTTACTATTTTATTATGGCTATTTGGAACATGAGTCTACAAAACCAACCCCAAATAAAATAAAAAACTAACAATGAACAGTTTAGGTCAATTTTTCATCAATAAAAACCAATATATATATATGTGTGTGTGTGTGTGTGTGTGTGTGTGTGTGTGTGTGTATGTATGTATGTATGTATGTATGTATATTATAATACTATATAGGAATGGCTAGTAATATATAGGAATTTTTTTAACTAAGTTGTTGGATTTCTTTTTTTAATATTTTAGGGGAAAAAATCAATGAACTGAACTGAACCAAATTGATTTTCAATTGGTTCGGTTCCTTTACTATAACCAAATCAATCAGTCCAAAAATTTTACAACTTATTATAATCAATTGAGTTTGGTTGAACCTCAAAAGCCAAACGAACCGATTCGATATACATCTCTAACTTGGAGCTCTAAAATTTTATGGTATTTACTAAAAAAAATTTATTTCACTATTAAAGTGTTGAAGTTAATTTAATGAGTTTACATTATTTAAATATTTTTCATTTTAAAACTCTTAGATACTTTTGGACGAGCACAATTATTAATAACCTCCGACTTAATGTGAAAGACATGACCTAAATTACTATTATTTTTTGAACATGTTTATGGAATTAATATCCTGGGATTGGTTAACTAAGGTCAATGATTATTGATTAGTTTTAAACTTTGTTATAAACTTGAAGATTATTGATTTGATTTATTTGAAATGGAAATTTTCTTATGAGAACTCATATATTGAATTTAAATTATCATATTGTTTCTGAAATTAAATATAGTGTTGATATGTTATAGCTCTATTATTTTATAAATCATTATTGGATACTCTAAAATTATATCATGAAACGGGCAATCTAGTTGAATATGTGACTTGATTAAAATAAAAACTTATGCGCCTATTGATAGGCAAAGGATTATTTTGTTCATGGTTTTAGCATATGATTTGGCCTATGAATTGTAGTTCAATGAGCTATTTTACAAACACAATAGACGTTTGACTATTGGAGGGACTGGCTACATAGGAAATTTTTTCTTTTATTTAAATGTAAATTTACACTTTATATAATATATATTTGTTGCAATGAGACTTATTTAAAAATATTGTTAACTAATAGTAGTAGATATTAATTTTGGTATACCTTGAAATTTTAGTTAAAAAGAATATTACTAACTTTGCATGTCGACCAATACACACGAATGAATGAACAGAAATTATGGACCACCTACTTGATTAATTGTTGATTACTCTAAGGTTGTGTGCTCATAAACCAACATTAGTTTTGATATAGAATCCTTATAAATAATTTTGTTTAATTTATTATATTGTGATTGTGAGGAAATTTCTTTGAATTTATTGAATTTTTTTTTTGTAAATGGCCACTTAACTATAATTTAAAAATTATTGATTATTAAACTCTTTCACTTTTGTGTGTGTGTGTGTGTCTATATATATAATTGAAAATTTTATATTACTTATTGTGGTTAACTTTCTTGGTTATATTTTATCGTGAACAACCCATGGCTCATCCCATTTTGTCATTGTGTGTTATATGCTTCTTGTGTAGTAAAAGTCACCCCTTTTATTATCTATATTTTTTGTAATATTTTGTAATTTTTATTTTTAAATGATAGTATTTTACTATAAATAAATATACTTTTATTTGTTTAAAAATAATTATGTTTTACTAAAAGAAAGTATACTTTTAATTAAAATAATTATTTTTTTGTTTAAAATAATTATATTGATCTCTAATAAATTTTTGTTTTATTTTCAAAAATATTCTTTCTTTTATTATACATAAATATATTTATTTTGTGATTTTTTTTTATTAAAATTTTATTGAGAAAAATCATAATTTGATATTACAACTAAAGTTTTGCAATAATGTAAATTTTTAGAAATTTTTGAAATATTTTAGGATGAAAAATAGAATTTATATGAATATATATAAAATAAAATCTTATTATTCAATTATTAAATAATTATTATTATTATTATAAAAATAATAATAAAAGAGAAAAGGAGAAGGGATAAAACAGAGACGGAAACTAAGAGTTATAAAATTTCGATGAATAGTATAAATAGTAACTTTCATTTTCTTCTCTACATCTAGAGTGCTTATTGGCTTCTGATCTCAAAATTAAGGGTACTGTTGGATTTAAGACGGATAATACTATGATTTTGACCAAACAATTTTTCAAATCAGCTGTTGAATTACCTCAGATCGGAAGTAAAAAATTTTGAAAAAAGGTAAGTTTTGAAACTATTATTTAAAGACCTCAAATTGAAAATCTGACACCGTAGATGGATTTAGGAGTTAGATAAATCTTAGGATATGAAATTTTTCAGTTATTTGACAACTTTTTACTCTTGATAAATAGTATTTTCTGATAATAAATAGTAATTTTCGGCTGTAAATAGTGATTTTCGCTGGCGTGAACAGTATTTTTCGGCCATGAATAGTGACCAAGTTCCTGAAGTCATTTTCTTAATTTTTGGACCCTCCGAACACGTTTTTGCAGTCTATTTAGTCAAATGTAAATTGGAAAAGTGTATTTTTGGATTGTCTAATCTGGAGCCCTTACCTTGTGAGTAGATTATTCTTCCTATGGCTTGTCATATACTCTTATTGATCTTTAAGCATGTATATGATTATATTTATGAGATATTTACACTTTTATATGTTTCTGAATTGCATTAAAATTATCTGAATTGCTTACAATTTAAAATATAATTCAAGAAGAGTATAATTTTGAAAATAGATTTTTAAACTCATGGTGTATCTGATTTCACATGTATTTTTCATTAAATGATAAAGTGAATATTTATGCATGTGTCATTGTTTATAAAGTTATATGATTGCCTCGAAAAAGAGCATGTACATGTGATAAACCCTGAATAAGAAATTTATGACAAATGAATCTGTACTGAGATTGAAAGTCTGTATTATATTAAGAAGTTTATACTGAATTATTTGGCATATGTGTATATGATATTTTCTGTGGAGGAATCCTATTGGAAACAATATCTACTAACAGCAGGTGATGTTAGCCTTAGTGCACCTTGATAACCCAACTAGCAAGGAGTGGTGCTAATCTCGTGTGTCAGCCAACACATGGGATATAATATGTGAAGGAGAGTGGAATGCCTCCTATATGGGCGAGATGCCAACTATATGAGATGTGATTTGCCTTCTCTTGTTGTGTGCTTGGAAAATATCCATATTAGAGTCTCTTCACATATTCTCTTGAATGGTGGTAGGGCAAACCTCAGCGAGATGTTGAATTTAGGTAAATCCTACACCAACAAAGTACTGAAGGACTTGAACTCTGATATGGTGGTTCTAATATGGGATCCTTCTAATGTTTTCATGTGAAAGGTTTTGATGCATAACAATATTTGAATAATGATCATACCGTATTGTATATGATTTTGAATATCTGAATGTGATATGAATTAAGAATATTTGAAATGCGGGTCTCATATAAATGTACTTCTAAACTGTATTTTCTATAAAAAAAAATTTAAAATATGAGTATATTCATATGTTGACCTAAGAGATCATATGAAGTATTATCTACTCACTGAGTTGTCAAACTCACTACACGTTATTTATATATTTTTTAGATAAGGATATAGAGTTTGATCATTTTTCTTCAGATAGTTGATCAGCTAAACAACATGATCTCTAGGTGAATATACTTTGTTTCCATGGCTCATAGATTTTGATTTATATTGTATTATCTACTCACTGAGTTGTCAAATACGTTATTTATATATTTTTCAGATAAGGATATAGAGTTTGGTCATTTTCCTTCAGATAGTTGATCAGCTAAACGACATGATCGCTGGGTGAACATACTTTGTTTTCATGGCTCATAGATTTTGATTTATATTGTATTTGTATTTTAGAGTATGCTCTGAATGCCATTAGTAGAATTCCTGCTTTTGCTGTACTTTGATGTTTATAGATTTGGTGTGTGTGTGTGTGTGTGTATATATATATATATATATATATATATATATATATATATATATATATATATATATATATATATATTTGTAAAAGAGTATATTATACATGTTATAAAAAATATATAATCGTAAGTATGTATTTTACATGCTTTAAAATTAAGGGTGTGACATTTTTTAAATAAAAAATTAAAAGATGACTTGTCCTTAGTGGCAAAGTAAGCCGAAGAGTTGTATTCTATGTGATCCCAACATTTGTTTCAACCAAAAAAAAAAATGGACTTCATTTTTGCTTGATTGTCTGAACGATTAAATATATATGTTTCGTATGTCACAGATAGAATCATGCTTTTGTTTATATAATAATTATATTTTATCGTAATTATTTAAATAGTAAAGAACGTAACTTTCAATGAGTTACATAGTTATTTTTGAACTCTATTGAATGCTCTATATATATGCATTAAATCATGGTATCTAGATTACTTATATGTTTATTTGGACACATACAAATGTTTTATCATAATTATTTAAATAGTAGAGAGCGAAATTTTCAATCAGTTACATGATTATCTTTGAATTCGATTGAATTATCTATATATATATTCATTAAATCATGGTATCTAGGTTACTTATATGTTCATTTGAACACGTACAAAATAAAATTATTCTCAATATATATACCAGTTATGTATTTATAATTTAAGGTGGTAACACTTTGTGTTATGAAATCTTGATAGATTATTAATGAATAAGAATATCCAGAGTTTATATTCCTATCAAATACTATAGCATTGATTAAATCAGAACGAGGAAAAAAGAAGAAGCAATCATCGTAGTCTTGAATTTACTGTGAACTCTATTTATTACATAATAATTACTAAATATTGAATTATGCTATTAAATGCTTATAATTTAAATATTATATAATAATTTCAAAAATCTAAATCCTTACAAATATATAATAAATACTATTAAATGCTTAAATTTTCTTTTAAGAGATATAAAATTTGTTAATTTTAATTTTTTTATTAAATAAATAATTTATTTAATTATTATTTTCTTAAAAATAAATAAATAAGTAGTTGTATTTCTGGAGAAGAAAAAAAAGTATTCATTATAAATTTTAATACATTTCACACGTCTCTAATATATTTAATTATTTTTCATTTTTATTAAAGTTTAATTTAAGAATTGTAATTAATTTATTAAATATTTTAATTCAAAAATCAGTTTAAAATTTTAATTAATATATCATGAAATAAAATTTACTAAATAGTATATTATTTCTTCAATAAATGTTGTAATTAAAATTTTAATTACATTTATTGAATAAATAATATAACATTTAGTAAATTCTATTTTATAGTATATTAATTAAAACCTTAAAAAAATTTAAAAAAAAAAATTAATAAACTAATCACAGTTATCAAATTAACTAAGATAAAAAATAATTAAACATATTAGAGATGTGCTAAATGTCTTAAATTTTATGATGAAATTTTTTTATGGAAATAAAGTGCAACTACTTATTTATTTATTTTTAAGAAAATAATAATTAAATAAATTATTTATCTAATAAAAAAAGTAAAAGGTGCAAAATTTTATATCCCACAAAAGAAAAATTAAGCATCTAATTAAAAGTATAGATTCTATAGTTGTAAGAAATTAAATTATGAGATCACTGTAGCATATTTAAATTATATATATTTAATTGCATAATTCTATATTTAACCATTGTTATGCAATAACTAGGATTCATGTGATCATTACTCTTTTAAGAATGAATCTTAAAAATCAACGTTTTAAAAATCGTTTACAGTTTATTGGTCCAATAGTTGAACTGCAATTCCGGTGATAGCAAAATATATATATATATATATATATATATATATATATATATATATATATATATATATATATATATATATATATATATATATATTAAGATATAAAATATAATATATTAGACCTTAAAGCATAAAATAAAATATTTAAGATAAAAATAATCAAAGAATGCATATTAATATATGATATAATTCATATAAGTCAATAATTATTATTAAAACACATAATTATCATTAACAGAAGAAATTAATTAAAATAACATTGTCTTAAATTTAAAATTATTTTTTAAAAAATCAACTTTCATTTTAATAACCATAAAAATTTTAAAAATAACTATTTAAACCATTTCGATCCACTAATTTTTTACTTATTTTTCTGGTTTTTTTTACCGGTTCACTGGTTTTTCAATTCAGTCCAGTTTTTACAACACGCCAACTGAAAAACTATATGATAATCACCAATGAATTAACTAAATATTTCTTTGAACGATCAATCTATAATCCACATTAGGGGACTATACGATGCACGTGACATTTGTAAATGCAACGATAGGAAATACCCAAATAATCTCCGATCATACAGCTGTAAGCCTTAACCACCATCCCTCTAGTGTCAATTGCAACCATCTATTACACAGTACTTTGCCAGTCCAAAAATAAAATAAAAAATTACACAGCACTTTTGTATTTTAACTAGACATATAGTGTAGATTCAGAATTGAAAAAGCGAGATGGATTAAGCTTCATGCAACGAATTTTTGACAGATTAACAATGAATGTAAACATCCAGAGTTCCTGTCAGCTACCAATGCATCTATTTAATCACAAGCCAAAAAAAAATCCTAACAGAAGACAATATAACAAATTATTTTCATGTTTTTATGGCCAACTTAGAATAGGTATTGAGGTCCCCCTAACAAATATGTGAAGAGAGCCTCCATATTGCATTGAAAAAAAAAATCAGTGCTAGCAATTCTACTCAAACTCATCCAAAATCTCACTAGAATGAAAGAGAAAACAGAAACCTATTTTACTAAACAATGTTACTTCTCCTTGTAAAAGACATGGAAAGTGAAATATTAGTAAGCCAGATTTTAAAGAGCCACGTGCTTTTCTTTTCACTTTCTAATGACCTGTTCTTTTTAGACTGCTTGCCCTGAATTTTGACGTTTGTCTACCTTATTGACCCACTGGGTATGGATGAAACCTTGCAAATGCCTGCTGACGTGGTGAGTGGAACATCTTTATAGCATGCAACTAATTCCTCATTGGTGTGCAGTTCGACTTGCAATGTTTCCCATACCTTCTTCTTTGGGTTTAAGATTTCATCAGGAACACCTTCATACCCTGGGAATGTAACTCTCTCTCCAATATGAGCAGAACTGGGTGGCTCAACCAACTCAACCTGGAAGTGCGAAGCAATAAGAGAGCAAGTGAACAGAAAGTAAATTAGTATTCTCAAGCTCGATAAAGTATTAAAAAGAAAAAGTGAAGGAAAACAAAGCTGTACTACCAACATCAACAATAACAGCTGCAGCAGCAGCAACAATAAATATTTGCCACATGGCATCATGAAATGTGTGCTATTACTAGGCATCTTACATCATCCATATTCACAAGATAGAGATGGTTTGGAAGAGAATCAGGCACTCTTCCCTTTACATTATCCACTATTTCTGGTCAACTGAATCAGCAGTAGGCAATGGTAATTGATTGCCTAATTTGCGCTCCAACAAACTAAATCCATAAGGAGCTCATTTACCAATTTCTATGTCTGACATTAAAAGGCGACTCAGTGCACGAGACTCCCACTTGGTGGGATCTAAGGAGAGTAGATGTATACAACCTTATCCCCACAAGCGGATTTCTAAGTCTGACATTATTTGTCCAAAATCAGATGTGTAAGTTCAATAGTCAATTCCAATTATTACTTCGAGTAAGTTGATATAGGTATGGTAACAAGACAGACAACTACACATCAATATTGGAGCACTCTACTGTCTTCTCATGACATTGGATACACTACCTCGGTGTAGTTTAAAGCACTAACAAGACAGATTCAGACCTTGATGTACATGTAAAGGCATCATGTGCTTGCTTACCTTGGTATGGTCACCATTGGAAGCAGCAAGAACCATTGCTTGGGATTTAATGCCCCGCATGGTTGCGGGCTTTAGATTACAAAGGACGCAAACCTTCCGGTTCTGCAGAATGTAGTCATTGTGAATGAACTAGTAGACAAAATAGTACCTAAATTGTTTTACTTAATATGAATGTAATATGCATATTCTAATTGACAAAAACCTGCATTTCATCGAGTGGTATATACTTGACAAGCCCACTGACAACAGTTCTGGGCTGTTCTTCGCCCACATCAATCTCTTCTACATATAGTGCATCTGCATCAGGATGTTTTTGAGCCTTTTTTATAAGACCAACACGAATGTCAAGCCTTGTTATGGAAATTTCTGGTTCAGCAGAAGCCTTGTTTTTTGCTTCATTTGAAGACTTTGTTGATTGTTTTTTCTTTCCATTACCATCTGTTGCAACAAAAACCCAAATCTATGTAAGCAATCTTCTATAGTTCATTTTTTTCCGCTTGAAATCAAAGAAATCATGTGCTAAAATTATTTAATGCCCATTTATACCCTAATTAATAATAAAATCTTTACACCTGTAATTAGTTTCAATTTATTATTTTAACTTGACAATTTTATTATTATTAACAAAATTTCTATGAAAAACATTTTTTTAAAAAATTCAACAAAAAGAAAAATCCTAATTTGGTCCTCCAGATATATGCCTTTCCTCTAGCAGGTCCTTCAAAATATTTTTCCTTTCATTTTAGTCCTCCAACTTGAAAATCCATTTCATCTTGTCCTTCCATGAGTGTGCCTCTAACTAAGTAAATGGATTTGATTAAATGTCCCATTTTCTATAATGTGTCACTCTGAATTGATAACTCAATCATAATTTTGACACCGTCAAAATGGATCAATCCACCCCATCCCAGCCGAGCAAGACACACTCATATATGGCCTTCTGTATCTATTGCAGATTTAGATTCCACAGACATCGTCAATAAGCCTCTCCAGATAAGAGTCATATCCTTTGTAGTAATTTCTGGCACCAATAATTTTCCTGGTACAAGCTGTAACATTCCCGATTTTTCTTTATGTTATTAATTGAAATTTATTTCTTTCAGAGAGAAGAAAGGATTTTGAATCTCATGGGAAGATTAAATTATTTTACTCAAGTCAAACAAGATCGTAGGAATGGTTAAAATGGCATTTATGTAATTTCATTAAAATAGCATTTATGTAATTTATGGATTATGGCATTGGCATTTTTGTGATTAAGAGGTGGTAGGTAGGAAATATTTTAATAACTAGAGGTAGGTGGAGAAAAATGTGATAATTATGAGTGAGAGAAAGGAGTGTCAGTAGAAAGAGAAAGGAAAAAAAAGGGGAAGAAAAAAAGAAGAGAAAGAGGAGGAAGGAGAAGAGAAAGAAGAAGGAGAAGGAAGAGGAAAAGGAAATCAAGAATTTCTGGGTGATAGGAATCAAGCACAAGTTTAAGGAGTTGTTTGAGGTAGGTTTAACATCTTCTAATAAATTTTATACAAAATTATATATATACTTTTAGTTTTGTTTAGATGTCATTTTGAATAGCATGTGGTCTGGATATTTATATAAAATTATATTTTGGTTGTATGAACATGCATATAGGTGCATGGGATTACATAAAAGAAAAACAAGGGAGAAGTTAGACTAAGCTGAATTTCGAAATAATCTGGGAAGCCTCTGTTTTTTAAATTCTGAAAAATTTTGACAAAGATTTTAAAAAAATGGTCAACATATGAATTGTAGATATATGTCTCACAAATCTATAGGCTCTGAAATTACTTAATTTGGAGTTCATATGAGTGAGATATAGCTAATTAATTGAGCAAAAATCAAAATTCAAGATAGTAAAAATAATCATTTTTATCTTTAATTTTCTGAAAATAATCCGTAAGAAATTTAAAGAAATTATAAACATACAAGTTGTAGATAATTGTCTTAATTTTTTATAGGCTTTGACATCACCACAATTGGAGTCCAAATGAGGGAGATATGACTGATTAACTGAATAGAGGTCGGAATCAGTCTAGAATTCAAATTGGTAAAATAAGTATTTTTGTTTTAATTTTCTGAGAGTAATTAGTAAGGAATCTGAAGACATGATAAACATGAAAGTTGTAAATAATTGTCTTAACTTTTTATAGGATTTTAAATCACCTAAATCGAAGTTCGTATGAGGGAGATATGGTTGAATAAGTGAGGAAATGTCACAAAACACGGTCAGGACGTGTTTTGGGTTGCTTCAGTACGGGTAGGCCGTGTTCGAGGCTGTTTTTAAGCATGTTTGAAGTATTTTTCAAGTATGGCCGTGTCTTGAACATGGTCAGGCCGTGTTGAGTGCTGGATTATCATATTTTTCACTGTTTTCTGCCTAAAAATAATCTTGTTTGTTGAAATATTTTTAGCAAACATATATCCAAAAAAAATACTTTTAAAATGACGATTTTGGTATCACAAATTACTCTTTTTCTTTATTTGATTTAAAATGAATCATATTGAATATTGGTATGTGAAGAAAGATTATTAATCATTTGGTATAAAAATTATGCATCATATTATGAAAGTGATTAAATGACAAACGTAAAACTCATGACGAGTTGCTTGATAATTATTTATTGTATTTGATGAATATGAATTTATATATATACGTTTATATGTATAGATGAATATCGACGGGTTGTATGGCTTAAGACGGTACCAAGTAGGGGACGCCCTATTAGCCTAAGTGAGCCAAAAGAGGGCCGCTCCAACCAAGTGACAGTGGTAATGTAAGGGGGCAGGAGGGTGATGTACTCACATTCTCTGATCACTTATTATGACTGTAGTCAATCGGTCAATATGCGTATAGCAAATTGCATTGACCAAACACCGAGTGAGGCAGGTCATTTTACATTGAGTGTGTGGGTTAACCAGATCGTCAAGTGAGGCAGGTCATTTCAAATTAAGTGTACCAAATCACCGAGTAAGGCTGGTGCATTAAAAGTGATGCTTTTATCTCCAGATCTTAATATTTTCTGTAACTTACATAGCTGAATATAACTCCTGTTTTTTTCATTATATTTTATTTATGTTTAGTCTACAGGAAACTTTTGTTCTCACTATTATTATGGTATTATGTTCAGATAAAAAGAAATGAAATGCAACACAAAATGGCGTTACTGATAGAAATCTAAATGTCAGCACCACCTCCTTACCCTTTGTATTTCAAAGGTGAAGTGCCGTATAAAGACTTTTATTTATGTACTGAAATGTTGTATTATATAAATATAACATGTGTGAGATTTGTAATATATATGTAAACATGTATATAGTGTTTTGAAATGTTGTATTGTATAATTATAACATGTATGAAGTTTGTAATAAATATGTATATATATATATATATATATATATATATATATATTGTATTTATACATATGGCGTATTTAACATGCGTAATGTGAAGAAAAAAAACGGACGTTACAAAGTTGGTATCAGAGCCGGTCGATCTTAGGCGATCATGGGGTGGGTGGTCACCTAGATTGACTTAGAGGAGTCTTGAATAGTTATGTGGAAACGTTGTGTAAGGTAGCGGATAAATACAGTAGGAAAGTACTAGTATTTCTTATTTATAATCTTGTGTAGTGTGATAACTACTGTAAAATTTTGAACTGCTGTTGAGTTTGATCACCGTGACTAATATTTTGTTTTACTAATGCAGTGAGTTATGGCACCACCAAGTGACTAATATTTTGTTTTACTAATACAGTGAGTTATGGCACCACCAAGAAGGAATCTGCCAGGCAGCGCAAATGCTACCTTAAATAACATAGCCGCAGCTATTCAAGTTCAGGCAGCTGCTACGAATCAGATTCTGCAACACTTTCAGAATATTAATAAGAATGACAAGGTTAGGAGAAATGAAGGAAATCGAAATGTAAACAGAATTGAAAGTGGTAATGGATGATCTAAATTTATGGGAACGCGGACTCCGTCTTTTGTGGGTGTATATGACCCCATCGTTGCTGAGAGATGGCTGACAGAACTCGAGAAAATTTTTGAAGTTCTAAATTGCTCGAATGGGCAGAAAGTCCATTTTGGAACGTATATGCTAAAGGGAAAAGCTGAATACTAGTGGAGAGGAGCCAAAGAGTTACTGGTACATCAAAACAGAAAAATTATATGGCACTTGTTCCGAGAGACTTTTCTGAACAAATATTTTCACAGTAATGTGAGAGCTGAGAAAGAGATTGAGTTTTTTCAGCTTAGACAAGGAAATAGGACCATTGAGCGCTATATTACCAAGTTTGAAGAACTGTTTAAGTTCTCAAATACTCTGAAGAATAATCCAGATGAAGCTTAGAAGGCAGTGAAATTTGAATCAGGACTGAACCCGGAGCTTAGAAATGCTGTGGTGGCATTAGAGATTCGAAAATATGTCCCGTTGGTAAATAAATGTCGGATGCTGGCAACAAGTCTAAAAGCAGTAGATGATGAAAAGGAGAGGCAGACTCAGTGGAAGCAGAAGAGAGAGATCCCAATTATAGATAGAAATACCAGAGGAAAGAATATCATGAGGTAAACAACCAGCAACTGTGAAACCCAGACCTTTTCTGAAGAATCCGACAACGGGTTAGTGTAGGAAATGTGGAAAATTCCATGGGGATAAACCATGTTATTTTGGCCCAATTACTTGCTTCTGATGTGGACAGAAGGGGCACATGGCACGATATTGTCCATTGGAAAATGAGAAAAGTACTACACGAACTCAACAAACAACAGGAAGAGTTTTCACTTTGAGCGGTGTTGAAGCAAAGACGGCTCCTGATTTGATGCAAGGTATGTATCAACAATTTGCCTCTGAATGTATTGTTTGATTCTGGCGCGAGCCATTCTTTCATAGCAATAGAATGTGTGGAGAAATTACAACACTCTATTGCAGAGTTACCATACGAGTTAGTAGTGATGACACCTACAGGAGGAAAAATAATTATCTCCTTAGTCTGTTTGAATTGTTCCATTGTATTGAATGACAAATCCTTTGTAGTGGATCTGATCTGTCTACCTCTGGACGGTATAGATGTCATCTTGGGTATGGATTGGTTAAGTCAGAACCGAGTCCTACTGGATTGTTACAATAAGACTTTTGAATTTCTCTCGGATCCACCGGAGGACCAAAAGTATAGCATTATTAGTGCTCACCGACTCTATAAGGAGATGAGGGATGCAGATTTGATATGTGTTTCCCTGTATACCATCAACCCGAGTATAAAACGGGAACTGCTTGAGATTCCAGTAGTCCGTGAATTTCCAGAGGTTTCTCCCCTTGAAATTTCTGAACCTCCACCAAAGAGAGAAGTAGAATTCTCCATCGATCTAGCACCAGAGGCGAGGCCTATTTCTATCACTCTCTATAGAATGTCTCTTGTGAAACTACAAGAGCTGAAGAAGCAGATCGAAGAGCTGTTAAAAAAAAACTTTATCAGACCTAGCGTATCACCTTAGGGAGCGCCTGTATTGTTTGTCAAGAAGAAAGATGGCAGTTTGAGATTGTGTATTGATTACAGGCAATTGAATAAGGCGACTATTAAGAATAAGTATCCGTTGCCTAAAATAGACGATTTATTAGATCAATTAAAGGGAGCTACTATTTTCTCTAAGATAAACTTGAGGTCAAGATATCATCAAATCGGAGTTAAAGAAGACATTCCAAAAATAGCTTTTAGAACTCAGTATGGATGCTACGAATTTTTAGTCATGCCTTTTGGGGTACAAATGCACCTGCAGTCTTTATGGACTATATGAATCACATTTTTAAACCCTACTTGGATCAATTTGTAGTAGTGTTCATAGATGATATTTTAATCTACTCTAAAAGTGAGGAAGAACACAACCAGCATCTCCGATTAGTACTTCAGGTCTTGAAGGAAAAGAAACTTTTCGCTAAGTTGAAAAAATGTGAATTTTGGTTGGAAGAATTGAAGTTTTTGGGTCACGTAATTTCTAAAGATGGTGTGTCGGTGGATCCCAGTAAAACTGAAGCAGTGCTGAAATGAGAGAGACCAAAAACTATTACTAAAATTAGAAGTTTTTTGGGTTTAACAAGATATTACAGAAGGTTTATACAAGAATTCTCTCAAATAGCTTTGCCTTTGACTCAATTGATTAGAAAAGGAAGTCTCTTTAATTGGACTGAAGAATGCGAGAATAGTTTCCAAGAGCTTAAAGTCAAATTGACTTCTCCACCTGTTCTAGTTGTTCCTAACCCTTCTGGATGCTTTGTAGTTTATATGGATGCTTCCAAGAAAGGTTTAGGTTGTATTTTGATGCAAGAAGGCAGAGTGGTTGCATATACGTCTCGACAATTGAGACCGCATGAAGAGAACTATCCCACTCATGATTTAGAATTGGCTGCGATAGTTTTTGCCCTGAAGATGTAGAGACACTATTTATATGGAGTTGTATTTGAAATATACAGTGACCACAAGAGTTTAAAATATCTCTTTGACCAAAAATAATTGAATATGAGGTAAAGAAAGTGGATGGAATTCATTAATGATTACAAATTTGAATTAAAGTATCACCCAGGGAAGGCAAATGTAGTAGCTGATGTGTTGAGCCGGAAGTCGTTGCATTTAAGTCAAATACTGATAAAAGAAATAGAACTAATTGAGGAATTCAGAAATTTGAAATTATCAATTATGACTATCCTGGAAGTCTGATTGTTAGTGAATTAAGAATTGAAAGTGACTTGAAGACTCAGATTAAGGAAGCACAGACACATGATCAATTTTTACAAGATCGAAGAAATCAGCCTAATTTTGCAATGTCAGAAGATAAAATTATTATGTACCAGGGCAGAACATGTATACCACGAGAGAATTTGAAGGTTAAAATTCTAGAAGAAGCTCATCAAAGTAAGTATACAATCCATCCAGAATCTACAAAAATGTATCAAGATTTGAAAAAATTATACCGGTGGCTAGGAATGAAGAGAGATATTGCTGAATACGTGTTTAAGTGTCTGGTTTGTCAAAAGGTGAAGATAGAACATCAAAAACCTTCTGGGATGTTACAACCTTTAGAAATCTCTAAGTGGAAGTGGGATAGTATATCTATGAATTTTATTGTCGGATTACCTAAGATTCAGACAGGTCATGATGCGATATGGATAATAGTTGATAGACTGACAAAATCTGCGCACTATCTACCCATTAAGAAAAACTACTCATTGAATAAGTTGGCCCAGTTGTATATGAAGAAAATTGTACGGTTGCATGGAATTCCTAATAATATCATTTCAGATCGAGATCCTCGATTTACTTCCAGATTTTGGAGAGCGCTACAAGAAGCTTTTGGTACTCGTTTGTGTTTTAGTACTGCATATCATCCTCAAATAGTCGGTCAAACGGAGAGAATTATACAGACTCTAGAGGATATGCTAAGAGCGTACGTGTTAGAGCAAGGAAAAGGATAGGATGGATATTTGTCACTGACTGAGTTTGCGTATAATAAAAATTATCATTCTAGTATTAGAATGGCATCTTATAAAGCTTTGTATGGTAGGAAATGTAAATCGCCATTATGTTGGAATGAAGTGGGGGAGAAAAAGTTATTGGAGCCCGAGTTAGTGCAACATACTTCTAAGCAAATACAAATAATTCAAGATAAAATGCGAACAGCTCAGAGTCGACAAAAGAGCTATTTCGATAGGAGAAAACCGATACAATTCCAAAAAGGTGAGCATGTGTTCTTGAAAATTTCTCCTACTACTAGAATTGGTCGAGCAATGAAAATTAAGAAATTGAGTTCGAGATATTTAGGACCTTATCAAATTCTGAAAAGCATAGGGTCATTGGCGTATCAGATTGCACTTCCTCTGCATTTGTCAAATCTGCATGATGTGTTCCATGTTTCTCAACTTCGGAAGTATCTACCAGATCCGTCGCACATAATTCAAGAAGAAACAATAGTTGTAGACGAGAATTTAACCTACCGACCGAGACCGATAGTAATTCTGGATAAAAACGTGAAACAGTTGAGAAATAAAACTATTCCATTGGTGAAGGTAGGTTGGAAGAGTTTAACAATGGAAGAAGCCACATGGGAAAGGGAAGATGACATGAGACAGAAATAGGTAAACCTTGAATTTTGAGGACAAAATTCTTTTTAGGGGGGAGAACTGTAACATCCCGATTTTTTCTTATATTACTAATTGAAATTTATTTCTTTCAGAAAGGAGAAAGGATTTTGGATCTCATGGAAGGATTAAATTATTTTATTTAAGTTAGACTAAGCTAAATTTCGGAATAATCTGGGAAGCCTCTATTTTTTAAATTCTGGAAAATTTTGACAAAGATTTTAAAGAAATTGTCAACATATGAATTGTAGATATATGTCTCACGGAATTACTTAATTTGGAATTTATATGAGTGAGATATGGCTAATTAATTGGGCAGAAGTCAAAATTCAGAATAGTAAAAATAATCATTTTTATCTTTAATTTTCTGAAAATAATCCCTAAGGAATTTAAAGAAATTATACACATAAAAGTTGTAAATAATTGTTTTAGTTTTTTATAGGCTTTGACATCACCTCAATTAGAGTCCAAATGAGAAAGATATGACTGATTAATTGAGCAGAGGTCGGAATCAGTCTAGAATTCAAATTGGTAAAATAAGTATTTTTGCTTTAATTTTCTGAAAATAATTAGTAAGGAATCTGAAGACGTGATAAATATGAAAATTGTAGATAATTATTTTAACTTTTTATAGGATTTTAAATCACCTGAATCGAAGTTCGTATGAAGGAGATATGGTTAAATAAGTGAAGAAAGGTCACAGAACACGGCCAGACTGTGTTCTGGGTTGCTTCAGCACAGGTAGGCTGTGTTCGGGGCTGTTTTTAAGCATGTTTGAAGTATTTTTCAAGCATGGCCATGTCTTGAACATGGTCAGGCTGTGTTGAGTGTTAGATTATCATATTTTTCACTGTTTTCTGCCTAAAATTAATCTTGTTTGTTGAAATATTTTTTAAAAACATATATCCAAGAAAAATACTTTTAAAATGATGATTTTGGTATCACAAATTACTCTTTTTCTTTATTTGATTTAAAATGAATCATATTGAATATTGGTATGTGAAGTATGATTATTAATCATTTGGTATAAAAATGATGCATCATATTATGAAAGTGATTAAATGGCAAGCATAAAACTCATAACAAGTTGCTTGATAATTATCTATATATACATTTATATGTATGGATGAATATCGACGGGTTGTATGGCTTGAAACGGTACCATGTAGGGAACGCCCTATTAGCCTAAGTGAGTCAAAGGAGGGCCGCTCCAACCGGGTGACAGTGAAAATATGAGAGGGCAGGAGGGTGATGTACTCACATTCCCTGATAACTTATTGTGATTGTAGTCGATCGGTTAATATGCGTATAGCAAATTGGATTGACTAGACGCCGAGTGAGGCAAGTCATTTTACATTGAGTGTGTGGGTTGACCAGATCGCCGAGTGAGGCAGGTGCATTAAAAGTGATGATTTTATCTACAAATCTTAATATTTTCTATAGCTTATACAGCTGAACATAACTCTTGTTTTTCTCATTATATTTTATTTATGTTAAGTCTACTAGGAACCTTTGTTCTTACTATTATTGTGGTGTTATATTCAGATAAAAAGAAATGAAATGCAACACAAAATAGCGTTACTGATGGAGATCTCGATGTCAGCACTACCTCCTCACACTTTGTATTTCAAGGGTGAAGTGCTGTATAAAGACTTTTATTTATGTACTGAAATATTGTATTGTATAAATATAACATGTGTGAGGTTTGTAATATATATGTAAGCATGTATATTGTGTTTTGAAATATTGTATTGTATAATTATAACATGTATGAGGTTTGTAATAAATATGTATATATATATATTTATAACATGTATATATTGTGTTTATACATATGCCGTATTTAATATGCGTAATGTAAAAAAAAATAAAAACTGGACGTTACACAAGCTGAAGAAGGTAAGTCACACTCTGTTTCCCAAATTCCTTTTCAGCTGGCCAGCACAGGGGAGAGACCAGAATCTGAGAAACTCCAATGTTCTGACCAAATCCAGGGGTAAAAAAGGCCATGACGAAATGGATCATCTCACACCATTGAAGTTGAGAAAGAAGCACCTAAAACTGACCAGGTGTCTAGTAACAAGTACTCACCTAGTTCCAGTGGTGAGGATGGTCAGAATGGAGAGGTGAAAAATAAAGCAAGTGGTTCACCCAGAGAAACATCTTTAAAGAAGAAAAGGAAAAGTGAGCAGTATTACGTGTATAAAGAGGAGACACCCAAGTCAGATCTTGATGACAGAAAGTTGAAAGGTGACAATTGTTCTCCACGGAATTCATATACCCTATCAGATTGGGAGATCATTGTTTAGACTGATCCAGATCTCAGTGATTTTGGGAAGAACGATAATTTTTTTTTCTGTTGATCAATTCTGAGCTATTTATGATCCAATTGATGGTATGACAAAATTTTATCCTAGTGTCAAGAGAGTGAACCCTGAATTCAAGTTGCTGGTTACTTGGTTGGAAGCTGACCTAGATAGGATATGGCAGAGTTTGGGGGCTTGAGAGACACATGGAGAACCATGAATGGTGAGTCATAGGTGGAGAGTTTTGTGGTATGAGGGGAAGGAGGGAGGGGCCTGATGATGGAGGAGTACCAGTGGTGGTGGGAGGACAAAAGCTTAGGCTTTGTTGACTTAGAAGAAGAAGAAGAATATCTATGGAAAACCAAAATAAGATTCTAGTCATTCAATCTGTTATAAATTTGGATATTAAAACAACAATAACTAAAATAACAAGACTCATTTTCTTAGAATTCGAAGGAGAAGAAGAAGCAAATCTGACCAAAATAGTTTTATTATTTACAATTCTACTAATAAGCATAATAGTTATCAATATAATTAAACTAATAAAAAAAAGTCTGACCTCCTCAGTTTTAATATAGTTATAATTGTAATTTATGACCTCTTTAGGAATAATATTATTCAATGTTATAAAATCGGATATTAACAAAAATAATATTTAAAAAAAGAAGATTAATTACAATAGGAAGATGAAAACTACATTTAAAGTAAGCATGTCAAGATAATAATTCAATTTTTTTTATAGGCCATCTGCCTTATCAGGGCAAAGGATTCCATCAGAATTCATATTTCCATCACTAATTGAATGTTGCACCACTGTCATTTGATTATGAAAATTTGAATCGACATGAAAAAAAGAATAATATGGGAGAAGAACAAAAGCGCATGAAGGTAAAAACTTTATTAATAGAAACAAGTGATTGAACCTAATAGTGTTAATAGATAGGAGTGTAAATTAATCATGTATTTGACTTCTATATAAATACATTTATTTATAAAAAAATTTAGTTAAGGGTATATTAGAAACATACGTTTATAATTCCTTGGCAAAGGGTGTAAATAGACAACAGAGAGTACCAATAGCTCCTCCCAGTTCAAGTAATTATGGTTTAAACTTAAAAGGAGTAAATAAATAAATGTAAGCTAAAGAACTTTTGAGCCTATGGTGGGTGTTCATGATGCAGAGTTCAGAATCAAGTTTTCAGAAGTCAGTCAGGTCTTGCATACATAAGAATGAAGCTAAGCATAAAAGCATTGCTAGTAATACTCATAATCTCTTTACTATCTTAATGAGCAGAGGAATTTTTACTCACTCATTGGTTGAAATGGATTACTGGAATATTTATGCCATTTAAATCATTGTGGGATAGGGCAAGCTTTCTAACATTACATAGTTGTGGTGAGGGGAGTGTATTTTCCACATTATTCAGAAATACCTCAAGGCATTAGATTTATGAAATTCTTTTTCTCTTTTCATTTCTATCCAGTTTCATGCTGTCAGGAGATAATATCCCATCCTCTATCTTAATTTTCTCCGGTCTTTCTAATAACCATAATTCTTCTAAAATGGGAAAAGAACATTGACCTGAAACTTTTGTTTTTTTCAGTTGCTCAACAACCTTTCCAGCCTCAACCTCTGCCCGGACAATCCTATCAGCCTGACTTCCAGCAAATTTCATCCTGTAGAACTCCACTTCTTCATCTTTCTGGCAAAAAGTTTTCAATACATCAGTGAATCTAAAGCAAAAGAAGCACAAGTCCAACCTGTCGTCTAATTCACAGAGAGCGCGATATGTACCAGCTCCCTAAACAATGGTTGTGGTGTGCCAATTTTATGACCAGCACTTACGATCTCGCAAGGTCTTTTTACCCTATTAACATCTCCTTTTTCGTCACAAAGTGAAACATGCACCTCAGGAGGCAAATTTAGCTGCTTAAATACCTTCAATCCCCATAAAAGAGAAGGACGCAGAATGTCTTAGAATAATCAATCAACATTATAACAAAATAATCACCAAAAAAAATTATAACAAAATAACTCGTAAGTGCAATAGAGATCTACAGAAGTTAATTTACCTCAAGTGTGAAAGATGGCATAAAAGGTTCCAATAAACATGCAAGAAGATATACAAGCCCAACTGCAGTTTTCATAACCAGGGAGCAGAGAGACTGGTTTTCCTTGTAAAGACGCCAGAATTCAGTTTCCTACCAATATTAATAGAAAACAAGTCTCAAACCTGGTTAGATACCGTCTAACAACAACCAAGAATGAACAAAGACACATGAAGAGGGAAAACAAGAACTAGAAACATAGGATAAAACAATTCCATAATCACCTGCAGATACCCATTCCCCTCACTGGATATGCTCATTGCATTTTTCAATCCTTGCTTAAGTTTAACCTTTATGGGTTGCAAAAAGAGATGTCATTGGAGTGCAATAAAAATCAGATGTAAAAGATAGGCAATACACCGTAGTTATACAATAATGATTTATCAAAAAGAGAATAAGCAACCTTCTCCATTGCTTCTATATAAAGCTCCACATATGCAGCAACTTTGTCAGCCAACTTTTTTGTTGGTTCGTGGGAGTCAGCACTTAGATCATCTGGAATGGTGGGAATAATGGAACCATATCCTTGACCTTAATAAGACAAAGTGCTAAATGTTACCGGAAAGGCCAAAACAAAACATTCATTGCCACAACAGCAAGAGCAAATATTCAAAACTGAAGGGAAAAACAGAAAAGCATCAATGGAATTGCACGATAGATTTAATTCATTAAAAACCAAGTTATCTATATTTACTAACACAGTTTAAAACATAAAACAAGATATAAGCAAGAAAAATGGGAAGAATGGGAAGAGCAATATTTAATGAACGGGAAAAAAATGAGGAAAGCAATCAAAAACAGCTTTTGGCAATCAAGGATACCTATTTCCTCGTTGTTCCAAAAAATAAAATTATAGTCCTCATCCATTTAATTTCAGTATGACTCAAAGTAGCTCACAGTAGACACCACAAGGACCAATGGCCCAAGAGTTCAACCAACCTGGAGGTTTAGCAACAAAACTCAAAACTCGGTTGATGAAGTTGCCCAAATTACTCAGCAACTCACTGTTTAGTTTTGCTTGCAAGTCAGGCCATGTAAATAACGTGTCTGATACCTAATTTGCATAGAAACATTCTGTTAAATTCAGAGAGAATGAGAGAATAGGAGAATACACTAGTGCTTGATATTTATAGGAAGTATTACAGATAAGACATTAATTATAAATATAAATAACCCATAATTTAAATCCTAATTATTCTCCAAATCAAGGGATATATGATTATACCCAAATCAAGGGATATGATGACATCTAATTACTCCTTTAATAAAAGGATATTATAATGAATATCTACTATTTCAACATCCCCCTCAAGCTGAAGCATATTCAAGTTTCAGACTGTTACAAATTAAACCCAATTAAAATCAAATTCAAGTGAAAAAGACTCAAATAAAAGAAAGTAGTCAGCTCCTCTTATGATAATGTTTCAAGCATCGTGTTGGCTTTTTGGACAAAATGCAGCCAAGAAAATGACCTGGAATAAAAAACAGGTCTGAAATTGGCTAGAACACTTAAACAGTTACTACATGCCAGTATAGAACATCACCATGGAGACCAAAGGAGAGAACACTACTGGAATGATGCACAGCAGTTAAAGCAGCTGGAGAGAGAAAGCACTGCTAGCATGACGCATAGTTGGAAGAGCTGCTGAAATGACACACAGCAGGAAGAGCGGCTGGAACGAGGCACAACCGACAATAACAACAACAACAGCCAAGCCTTTTTCCACTAAGTGGAGTCGACTACATAGATCAAACGCCGCCACAGTGATCTATTATAAATAAGACACAACCGACACATTTGGAAAATAAAAGCAAGCCAAAAACGAACCACACGGAAGAAAAGTTCCACGAACAAAAACCAAAGAGTGAAAAATAACAACTGGGTAGAAACTGGGATGATTTTCAACACTGCTTGGGTAGTACAGACAAAAGGTAGGTTGGAGAGAGACTATCAGTGCGTGCTGGACTATTGGGACACTAAAGGCGCTGACGATGGTGGTCAGAGATGCTCCAACAATGGTGGGTTGGCCTGTTTTTGGGTTCTGAATAGAACCCACACCTTCTACAAGCAGAAACAATCTTCGCAGAGACTGGAATGATGCACAGCCTATAGCAACGTTCTATTTTTTTTCCTTTTTCTTTTTTCCCTTCATACTCTAGTTCGAAGGAAGCACAGCTAGGCGGGACTACAGAATTTTTCTTGTTTTTCTCAAAAATCTAATACCATGTTAAATTTAAAGAGAATGGGAGAAAAACAAGAGAATAAAATGTAGACTCCTTACGGAAGACCTACACTAATGCTTGATATTTATAGGAAAAATTACAGACAAGACATTAATTATAAATATAAATAACCCACAATTCGAATTCGAATTATTCTCCGAATCAAGGGATATGACTATCTCCAAATCAAGGGATATGATGACATCTAATTACTCCTTTAATAAAAGGATATTAAGATGAATATATATTATTTCAACACATTCAAAAATAGTTATATTACATACAAATAAAAGAGTATTTAAAGAGATAAAGAAGAGAACCTCCTATTTTTCTTGAGATAGTTATTAAGTTGCTACTGAATAAATTGTGCTTTTTGAATAGAATTACCTCAGGCCTGTTGATGAGCAGGTAATATCTCCATACTTCAACTGGAATATTAGTATCTTTTGCATCATTACCAAAAACTCCAACACCTTTGCTTTTGGAGAACTTCCCTATAAATCACTCAATATAAAATTCAGTTTGTTCAAATGCTCAAATGAAAACTATAAACACATATATTAAAGGTCAGCTACCCATCATTATGCAATATGCCTCATTCACAACTACCTATTGGCAAACCATTCAAGACGAATTGCATACCTGCTTCATAATTCAAGTATTCAGTAACACTAATGGTCTTCATCAAAGTCCAATTTTCCCCAGTTCCAAGTAGAGTTGAGGGAAACATCACCTGAAGAAAGGATTTAATCAGGTGTGTAGAAAGCAGAAACTATTATCCCAAACTATGCTAAGACAATCCACTGTATCGTGGAATAAAAAACCTAGCTCTGTTTAAAACTTCACTAAGTAAATAGCTACTATGCGACTATGCTTACATGCTCAACATTGTAGGAATCCACTAACCGTAATGGAAATAACATAAGGGCAAAAACACAGTTGTAAAATTGAATAACGACAGCATTGGAATGAACCACAGGGTTAACAAAATTTTCCGTAAATTATAGGGAGCAATATAAGGACACCTCTTAAACTTTGGCCCATTTTCAACTAGCATCCATGAACTTTCAAATCCAAATCTTAGACCCTTGAACTAAGATAGGAAATAAGTCTTTCCTTTCCCATTCTGTTAGATAGATAACAGAATCTACACATCACATGCCTATCACATACTACACAGTTGGCACTGTTTTATTGGCCAAAACCACTTCCGTGTCCAATATCTGATAAAAAAATGGAAAATTAAAAAATATTTTTAATATATGAGATAATTATTTTTATCAAAATTTTGGATGCAGGGGTGGTTTTGGCTAATAAAATGATGTCACACGCATAAGTAAACATGTTTCAAGCAAGAGATATACGTATTCTGTTACCTATCTAACAAAATGTGGATGGAAGGTTTTATTTTCTACTTCCCTGTAGTACAAGAGCCTAATTATTGAGATCTAGAATTTTGTGTTAGCTAGTTGCACATAGGCATGAGCACCAGTCAAGTTTGATTTCAAACTCAACCTGACTGAACAATGGCCAGGTTACAAAATTGGAATTTGACATTGACCGTGTTTTATAGTAAATTGACATTCGGTCAGGTTAATATTTATCGGTCAGATTATTTCGGATTTCTAAAATTATTTTTCAAAGGAAAAAAAATGATTTTCAAGTTTTGGCAGACCTTCCATCTTCACAAATTCCTTAAGCATGGTGGCTGGAGGAGAAGAAAAGCTTAAAAGGCTTGAATAGTTTGCCATGGAAGACAGGAGCATGGAGCCTTCTCAAAGAAAAAGAGAAAGCAGATTGGACAGACACTGGACTTAGATTAAAGAGAAGGCTAACATTCTCCAAGAGAAGGAAAAAAGGATACCATGGAAGGCTGCTGGGCAGGGGAGGCCAGAGGGTTGAGGTGTGAAGCTTCCCAAAGCACACTTCCGTTAAGTTTCCTTCAACAGAAAATGGAAGAGCCATCAGCAATCGAAGGCATAAGGGTGAAGTCTTGGAGTTGGAGGCATGAACCATCTCAAAGCAGAAGAATACACTTTGATTAAAGAAATTTTCCTTCTCAATGAAAGGAAAAAGAGACCTCAGTAGAAGAAAAGGCTGAGAAATTGGTGGTAAGTGGTAACACTAATTATTCCAAAGTGGTAATAAAAAATCAAATAAAAGAGGGAGGTTAAGGCAGATGTGCTGCAATGTTTGTTGGAAAGTGAGATATGTATTCGATCAGATTCAGGTTCATTTGGATTATGTTACACAGACCCGACTGAATATACCCAATTTTTCTAATATTTATAACCCATCTGAAAACCCATAGAAAACCCACCAAAATACAATTATTTTCTTCAGTTCGGGTGGGTTTGAGCAAGTTTTCAGGTATGCTCACCCCTAGTTGCACATGGGTAAAAGTTCAGGGAGTAACCTATGCATTTTCCCCCTAAATTAAATAAGGTAGTAAACAGAAAGAAATTCCCAAGTAAACAAACCCCATGGCTCACTTCCAACTTGATTCAATCCAAACTTTGAAACTAGCACGGAATGAGTTAAACTATTATATATAACAAAATTGGATAATATTTTGATGAAAAATCATTGCTCTGTTTTGAGTAGAAGCAGTACCATGTTTGCTGCCACAATGGTGCTGACACATAACAATGGTTGCATCAGAAGAAGCAACATAATGATTATATAAGTGGCAATATCAATATTTCTCAGGGTACAATGATCGAAGGTAATGATAAAAAATGAGGCACCAACTGGGGAAGGCAGCATGGTAAGAAGGGGGCTGGTCACATGGGGGAAGCAACAGTATTTAGGAATAATGTAGAAATATAACACAAATCATTTTAGTTTCTAATGTCCATATTTTAAAACAGAAACAATACTTCATCTGTCTGAGTTCATTGCAATTTTTTCATACAAAATTAAGAAGGGAGAAAGGGATGAAAGAAGTTTCAAAGCTTCTGATTATGAAAATATAGAAGTCTAAAGGTATACAAATGAAAATGATAACACATGAAATCTCTAGAACAACACAATCAAAATGAGACATTGAAGCTCATAAAATTGTTTTTAAAAACTAAATGAAATTAATTTTTGATAAAAAAACAATCATTGTGATATAAAGAATTAAATTTTTTCTGTTTATTTGGCTACAAATGAGAATCACTTGGGACACTCAGCTGCCAATGAGACAATTCGAATATCACTAAGCCAATTGGCTCGCTAAAAAACTAAATGAAATTAATAAATGGTACTGTCAACTCCTCTGAAGAATGAATGTTAATAGTGAGGTAAAACATGGATAAACGATACAAGACAAATATTGGCAAACATAATCCCTATAAAACATAAAGAGCAATTAACAGCATAAAATCATTAGATTCCATTTTAAAAAAACTTACAGTGTGGAATGGCACATTGTCTTTGCCCATAAACTGATACAGCTCCACATTCTCTGGGTCCTTCCACCATTTCTCCCAATCAGGTGTGTAACTTGAAGTGATTGATACATATCCAATTGGTGCATCAAACCAGACATAGAAAACCTGACATTTTTTGACAAAATAACGCACAAAAGACAACTTCATTATGAGGAAGGCAAGGAGCAAGCTTTAACAAAAATAAATAACCTTGTGAAGAACCCAAAAGATAGAATAAATTTTATTCAAAGAAAACTGACCTTGTCCTTGAATTTCTCGTGTGGAACTGGAACTCCCCACTTCAGATCCCTGGTTATACATCGCGGCTTTAATCCTTCTTTAAGCCACGAATGTGTTGTTTGGACAGCATTTTGACTCCACAAACCCACCACTGACATTTCATTGATATATTTTTCCAATCTCTCTTTCAACAGAGGGAGTTCAAGAAACAAGTGGTTTGTATCACGAATACGTGGAGATTTTTGACAAACCTGTTAGCAAATTCAAGAAAAATGAGGTAAACAAATCTCACCAAAAGTTTTCTTTATTTTCCTTACTTCTCCAGCTATAATAAAGTCATAGAAGTCTAGAACAAGGCTAATAAATCCCCTGTGTGTGTTTTTAAAACTGTGGTTAAAGAAATAAAATATATGAGAAAGAACTAAAGAAGGAAAAGCATTATAAGGTTACAAAACTATTAGCAAGAAGGAAATTCATTTCTTTGTTAGATTGTCAAGGAAAAAGATAAGTAAAAGAAAATAACCTAAGGATTTTCTTAAAAAATAGTTCTATGACGTAATTTTCTATTATTATGTCTCATTAGAAATGTTTTCTACCGAAAAAAAAATTTCTTCTGTTTGAATTATGTGAAAAATGTTCCTACACATTATAAATACAAAGACAATTAATCCCATGATTCAGAAGATAATGGTGATGGTGGGGGCACCAGCAGTTGCAAAGGAAGGTGATAATGGAGGCAATAGCAGCTGTTACAGTGGAAGGCAATGATAGTGACTGGTGGCAGTGGTAGGTTGAAGCAAAAAAATAGAAAGTATTTTACTTATATTTAAGAAATTTAAATTTAGATTGGTGGAAAATTTTCCAATAAAAAATTATTTTATAGCAAAACTAACACAAAATTAATGACAGAAAATTTTTCAAGGGAAATCATTATAGCTAATTTATTTTTGGCAAGGTTAATAATAAAATAGAAAAATGACTGCCTGATTGGACTCTAGATGCTTCAGGTGTTTACACCTGTAAATCCTATTTTCATGTCCTTACTTAGACACCTACTGGAGATGTTTTCCTTCTTGACAACCCATTTGGAAATCTAAAACCTATTCAAAGGTAAAATGTTTTATTTGGCAGCAGTAATCAATACAACTAACACAAATGACGTAAGGCAGATTTGTAGGCTTAATGCAAACTTATCTCCTAATATTTGCATTATGTGCAAGAATAGTGCAGAAATTGGTATTTAATATTTATTCATTTTAACACTGATGAGTGGCTGTTTAGTTGTGGGATAAATTGTTAAGGGTCTTTGCCGAGAATTAAGTATGTTTGCAGGATTTAGAGAAGCTCCTCCTTATATGGCTCAAAGGATTTGGACAGAAAAAGAAGGGAAAAACTTTGTGGCATTTTGTGGTTTTAGCTGTGATTTGAAAATTTTGATTGGAAAGTAATGCATGTATCTTCAGAGGTGTGTCTCTGTCTTTAGATGCCTTATAAGATAGAATAACTTCTGCAGCCTTACCTTGGTGTTCAGCTCAAGGCTTTTTAAAAGGAGTCACTCTATTAGATATGCAAACGATTGGGCAGCTTTGCTGCATGACTGAGTTTCTATCTTTTATTTTTATTTTTTTTCTATTCTTGTTTCAATTCTAGTACTTTATCTTAGGAGGATACTCAATCCACCTCTCATGTATTTTCCTTTCTTTTTAATAAAATTTCTTTTTCTATCCCAAAAAGAAAAGGATATCATGGATTGCATTCTAAAAGTTTACACCATAACTAGTTTTTTTCCTCATGTTTTCCATCATAGACAAACAGAGTGCCATTAATATTATATATGAAAGCCATCCTTTAATCTGGTTCAGGGATCATCTGACTAATTTATACTGGAGTTCAGTCTGCCTATTGAGTATTTATGTCTAAAACATTTTTCTAGTGACTAAACAATTATATATTTACACTTGGTTCCTCATTCCTTCTAGTGGAATGTGCCCAAGAGTATGTAGGATCAGCAACAGAATGGCAAAATACCAAGGTTCAAGTCAATGTGATGTAGCCCAGGTGTACAGTAAAAAGAAGATATCACTACCAATATTGCTCAATAACACGCTCTAAAGTACATAAAAAAATCTATTTATAGACCTATAACTTTTCATAATTAGTTAGACCCTTGGGTCCCCTGATTATGAGATTAATAAACGAGAAAGATACTTTTAGCTACACATTGCCACATATGCTTGACCTCCTTATTCTTTCCAAAACCTTTAAACTTTATTTAAAAACTAAATATAAAATTTAAAAAAAAAAATCCAAAGGACGCACCCACTTTATGCCAAAGACCTCCTTCCTACTGCTTTTGTTCACCTTCTCAACACTCCAATTTTCAATTTTATACATAAAAAGATTTTAATATTTGTCGGAAAGTTCAGTTTCAACTTTGAAGAACCTAAATAATAGGGTAAATTTAGATCTTCTAGCTTTTTGATCCCTGAGTTCTATTCTCATTTCCTGAAACTTGGAGAAGGGATCTGGATCTAGGATGACTCCAGCTTCTTTGGATATAAGTCTCTCTTTTAGTTTCTTATTTTCTCTCCAAATAGGAGCAATTTGTGCATGTCTTGTGACTTTAAATTGTAGAAACCAATGGTTCATCCAAAGTCAAGAAATTTGTTTCTTCTGTGTCACACCATAGGATAAAAAAGCTTTATCTATGAGCATCTAGGTTTTTGTGTTTCAAAAGTCCCAGACTAACATTTGTTTATATATCTTCATAATATGGAACGTTAAAAGTAATTCTATATTTCTGGAGAGGTAATGAAGACTTTTGCTCCGTCATTGCTAACATTCCAGCATGACAGGATAAGATCTTGCATAAATATGCAATGTCCATGATAGTGTGGTATATATGGCTGGGGCAGATGCCAGGTTCTTTGATAATACCTTAACATCACTTTCTTGGTTATGATATAGGATGTCCTTCTTGTATCTTTGTGGAGTTTTCCTAAAGGAACCTTAAAGGAGCTCCTTTTACCAATATCCAGAGAGATTCAATAACGTTACTCTTTTATGAATTAATTTCTTTCTTTTTGTTCAATTCCATGATTTAAGCGGAGGATTTATTATTCTCTATCTTGTGTTTAACTTTTAATAAACTTATTATTTTATTAAAAGGCACACCATATTCAAGATATAATTAGGATTGTCAAGCACCAATCACACTAACAATCTAGAAAATGATTGTCTATTTTTCTCCATGCCAAAGATGACACTGAAACAACAACAAATGTATCCAAGTAGGCATGGTGGTTAATCATCTTCGAGATGCAATTAGGATTGTCAACAATCAGCTCAATCATGTTAATGTGACAATTGACCTATGCAGAAAGGTTTTACTCCACAACACCCCCTTCTTAGTAAGAGAAAGACAGGTTTCAGCAAATTACATCAAAAAGCGGGCATAAAAAAGGAAGCAAGAGAGGAAGCATAAGCCTATTGAACCTTTCAAGTGAGAAATGTGTTAACATGCAGCTCAAAAATCTTCCACAAATAATAATGTAAACATTACTTCATCCTTTTTTCTTGTGACAAAGGTAAATGTTACTTCATCCAATTGAACTACAAATTTAAAAATTACAGAAACCTAAAATGAAAAATTAGAGGGTACCTTGCACCTGGGACTTCTCAACTCTGTTGGATTCAAAAGCTTTCCACACTTCTCACATTGATCTCCTCGTGCCGAATCATACTCACACCCTGGAGTTGGGCAGGTACCCTCCACAAGCCGGTCAGCTAAGAACCTTTCGCAAGTATCACAGTAAAGCTGCATTATGATAGGCATATAAAGTAAAGCAGAGAATTATAAATTTATCCTTGAAATCCTGATATCAAGAAATAACACTTCAATCTTCCACCAAATAAGAAGAGAAAGGCAAGGAACCTCATAAAAAAAAAAGCAAGGAATCAATAAAGAAATTAAATAGATGCACATTAGCCATAGAAACAAGAGATAATTCAGTACCTGCTGCATTGTGTTCTCAGAGAGCCAGTTGTTCTCTAATAGTTTCTTAAAGATTGATTGGCAAACTTCAGTTTGTTGTGGGCTTGATGTCCGTCCAAATTCATCAAAACTTATATTGAACCATTTGTAGACCTCTTTATGAATAGCATAGTATCTACAAACAAACAAAAATTGTTGAAATTTTTCTTGCGGAGCAAGAGAATTTTACACAACCAGCAAATGCTTTTAAAAAAAATGCGTGATGGGACAGACTTGGTGTAAGATAATCAAATATATACTTGAAAATTGCTATTCTCCTCTGTCTTTGACTAATAGAAGAATACATGACTGCGCTAATCTCTAAACCCTCGCCAGATAACAACTCAATTGGACCAAGTTATAGCAACCAGATGTAACAGAAATAAATGGTGCTTATACACACACACACACACACATAACACTTCGTTAAAAAAAATGTACTTGTCACAAATCTCTTTAGGAGAGCAGTTCTCTTCCATGGCTTTAGTCTCTGTTGCTGTCCCATACTCATCAGTCCCGCAGATGTAAATAGCATTGTATCCCCGAAGCCGGCAATATCGAGCGAAGACATCAGCACTCAACACACCTAATCAAAACAAATCAATTCACATATTTCAATTTTCCAGCATTAGACATCAAATAAGGGACAGATTAACAAGGAAAGTAATGATGAGCTTGGCCATCTCTTCAGTTAGAAAGATAACATGTATAATACATGCTCCGTTTTCCACTAGCAGCAAGAAAATCGAACAATCTAGATGCCGCAACAAAATATAGTTTTCTTTTTCTTTTTCACCAGCATCGTGCACCATACCCGTAAATAAAAAAGAAGTTTTGACATATTAGTAACATTATGCATCTCAAAAAAAATTCTTCAAAAACACAATTTCATCATACCCACAAACCATAAAATTCATACAAACTAAAAGGAACCCGAAACATCAACTAGAATTTATTATTCAAAAAAAGTTAGAATGAGAGAACTGACATCCGATGATGTTGCCGAGATGAGGAACGTTGTTGACGTAAGGCAAGGCACTGGTGATGAGGATGTTGCGCTTGCCATGAATAGGAAGCTTCGGGGCTCTCGGATCGTCCGTTAGGCTTCCCATTTTTAGCTTTCACTCAGAGTCGCAGACACAGAAATGAAACCACCAAAGCACCATTCACTATAGTATCCAGTTTGCCAGGGCGCCTCTCCCAAGTAGGGCAGACTCCTAGGGCGCCTTTGGTTGGCAGGAATGGAAAGCAGTATTCCATCATTTAGTTTTGATGGAATGAATAAAAATAAAATTTTTTTAATAATGAATAGAATTTGAAATTTTATAATAAAATAATACTAATTTTATATTTTTTTTTATTAAAATAATTTAATTTAATTATTAAAAAAATTAATTTGATTATATTTTATAAGAATTAATTTATAAAAAATTTTAAAAAAAAATCTATTTTTATTTTAAAAAATTAATTTAATTATTTTATATTAAAATTAATTTAATCATTTTATTTATCTTATCTTTTTATTTTTTTAATTTATTTATTAATTAAATAATAAAATATTATATTATTTATTTTTTATCGTATATCAAACAAAATAATGGTATTCCATTTTCTTTTTTATTCCTTCTTCTTTTTTTTTTTTTATTCCACTAAAATTTATTCTATCCAACCAAACGGGCCTTACGGACTTCTTTGCCCTTGTTTCCAAAGTTAATTACATAATCCATCAAAGGAGTTGTATCTTCTTGCGTTTCTAAACTCTCTTTTTTTTTCTCTTTTGTACAGTCTTAAATTTCTAAAGTTAATTACGTATTTTTCTTTTATGAAATATTTTATATGTAATTATTATTTTTATCATTATTTCTTTACATCAAACTAATTATCAAAAAAAATATATGTGTAAATTACATTATGTCAAAATAATATTTTAAATTTTCTTTTACCATTCTCATGTATCATGAATATTTATATATAAGATATTTTATTTTAAATATAAAAAAATTATGGGATTTGTGTTCAAGCATTGTGACCATCAACCGGTCACAGTGTTTTTTGGTGTTAGCGGTAATAAAGTTATATCATTTTAATTTATTTATTTTTAAATTTACACAGGTTGTGATTGGTAAGCGGTGACAATCCTTTTATATCATTTTAATTTTTTAAATTTATGAAGGCTTTTTTACCATTTTGAAACAGTTATAAATAATAATCTTTAATAATTAATAATTAATAAATTTAAAAAAAAATTAAAATTAAAATTTTATTTTTACTAAATAGTTAACGATGAAATTTGATTTATTAATTAAAATATCATCACAAAAAATCATAAGTGAGAAATAGAGTTAATGATTATATTTTTAATTGCTAACATTAATCAAAATTATGGAAACTAAGAAAAATTAAGATTTAATTTTATAAAATACTTAATGATAAAAATTTATTTTATTAGTTAACATATCAACATAAAATAGTTATAAATAATAATTATGAGTGAGAAATATAATTAATAATGTATGTATGTATGTATATATATATGTATGTATGTATGTATGTGTGTGTGCGGGTACAAATTTTTAAAATAAAATATTTATCAATGTATATCTTATTATATTTATAGTATAAAACATTTCAATAATCATTATACAAATTTTTTCCATATAAAAAATCCTATTAAAGTTTTTTAAAAAAAAAACTTAAAACCAAAACATGTAAATAAAAAAAAATCTTGCGCACAACTAAATGGAGGTGATATACTTTATCAAAATAATTAATATTATTAAAATAATATTTAAAATGAATACTTTGCTATAAAAGACATGTTGCATATTCTCCTCTACTATATTTTTTATAAAAATAATTAATTGTATTAAAATACTTATATCAACTAATAAATACAAAATCATGAATAATTACTATGATATATAAGGAAACGAAATCATGATAAATATTCACACTATAAGTATTTCAATAAAAATCCACTAATAAATACTCATATCAACTTTTTATTATAAAATAAAATAAGTTATATAGCATAAATTAATTAATAAATTTATATTTTCAAAATTTGACATGAAGTCATGTTACTATCAAATTGAAGTGGCAAAAATAGATAGATACAAAACTGTTTTTACGATTTCTTTCGAATAGAGTGTAATGCTCTTTGGATTAAAAAATATTGCTTTAGAATTTCAAAATATTATAAATCATATTTTTACGTCTTATGCAAAGCTTACCATAATCTACATAGATAATGTTTGGGTATTCTCAAACTCAATAAAGCAGCATTTTGTACATTTGGAACAATTCTTCAATATTATTAAAAACATTGGATTAATAGTTTTAGCCTCTAAAATGAAACTATTATAGACCAAAGTTAAATTTATAGGATTTGAAATCTACTAAGGTTCCATTGTACCAATTAATAAATCAATAGAGTTTGCTGATAAGTTTTCAAGAGAAATTAAGGATAAGACTTAATTATAAAGGATTTTAGGTTATATGAATTATGTTTCAGATTTTATCCCAAATCTTAAGATAACTTGTAGACCTTCATTTCAAAGGCTTAAGAAGAATCCACCCAAGTAGTCAAATCCCTTAAGTCACATATCAAAAGTTTACCTTATTTAGGTAATCCAGATCTTAAGATATTCAAGATAGTCAAAACTAATGCTTCGAAATTAGGCTATAGAGAAATTTTGAAACAAAAGATCCCAGAAGATACCAAAGAACAAGTAGTTAAATACCACTCAGGTACCTGGACTTCTACCCAACAAAAATATAGCACCATAAAAAAGGAAATCACTTCCATTATTTTGTGCATCAACAACTTTCAAGATGATTTGATAAATCAAAAAAATTCTTTAAGAATTGATTGCAAATCAACAAAAGAAGTGTTACAAAAGGATGTCAAAAATATGGTTTCAAAGTATATTTTTTTTTGCATAATACCAAGTAATTTTATCTTGTTTTAATTTTGACATTGAATTCATCAAAAGAGAATCAAATTATCTCCCTAATTTCTTAACAAGAGAGTTTTTGTAAGGAAAATCATAAGTTCAGAGAAAAATTCTCAAAAGAATACGACAAAGGGGCCTACAACGCTAGAGCAAAAGCTCAAACAAATCAAAGGACAAACCTCTGTCCATCAAACCTCTTCATCCTCAAAAGTCAAGGCTCTTTTAGTCTATGAATCTATTTAATAGCTACCTACCCAACTTTATTCCCAAAATTACCTTCACAAATTCTTGAACCAAAAGACATTGAACCATCAAAGTCTTATTCAAAATCTACTCAAAAGAACATAGAACCCTTCACCATTAACTATGTTGTAAAATCAACTTACATGCCGATAATGACTCTTAAGTCCAAGAAGTCAAAGATGACCTAACAGAGTTAGCCAAAATAGTACTTACTCAAAAAGAAGGATCGTGGCATTTCCTACCATCCACCCTTCAAAAAATGAGAACATTTTATGAACTTATTTTGGTCCAAACAAAATATTTTATCATTTTCCATCGGAAAAGAAAAGATGGTAACATTGTCTCACAATTACAAATCCTTAAAGTCTTGTCAAAAGAAGATTGGAATCAACACTCATTTGTAGGAAAGAAATTTTCAATAAAATTCAAACCTTCACATATTCTTATTAGGATTATGTGGATGTGTGATATAACACTTTTTATCTGTAAAATTTCACGAATTTATGGTTTATTCATTTTTAGAAGAATTGTCAACAGTCCTTCCTGACTTAGTTCATAGAATGGTTCGAACTTATGGAACCAGTGAAAGTAATACTTCTATAACTAATACAATAAGCATATAATTTGTTCAAAGCTTCAAATAGTTTTGTTGAAGAATTTAAGCTTTTTTACATCTTTATATATTTCAAAGTGCCATGGATAATGTCTTAAAACTATGGCATTAAAACAAAAACAACAAATACAGCACTTAAACAATAAGTCTACAATTTCAATGTTAAATTATGGGTTAAATATGACTTAAATTTCTGCACTATTGAATCCGTCAAAGCATGGTTAGCATGATTTCAAAGTTTGTTAACTAGGCAAAAATAAAGTCTCAAGAGAATCCCTAATTTCTCATTAAGAAAACTCAGGCTATGGCTCAATTATGCTATCAAAGGAACAGAAGAATGGAAAAAGAAGTTATCTGAGATCATGTCAACAATCTCCTCTGAAAATAAAGAAGAAGAGGTCGAAGAATCAGGTAAAACTAAAGATCCCTTGTACCAGAATAATGATGACTACTACGGTATAGACGTAAAATCAGACTTGTCCAATCAATAATTCAAAGATATGCTATGCAGCAAGAAAATGTCAGAGACAGCCCAAAAAGAGCTATAGCAAAAATAGTTACAGTCAAGATTTCCAAATAGCATTATGGGAATAGTATGAGATATTTTAAAAAGCTGTAAAGTCACAAGCACCGACAATTAAAAAGAAGAAAAGAAAAAGTAAAAGTTGAAGATTCTTGCTAGCCTTTAAAAAAGAAGATATTATTGAAGATTCAACATTTTTTCGGACTTCAAGCCATCTTAAGTTCACATGGTTTTATAAAATCATGAATTCAGATTGTATCAATAAGTTTTTACTTAGAGAGAAAATTTAGAGTGAGACATTGAGAGTCCTTTTATTTCTTTCTTACTATTTGTAATATTCAATCTTCTGAAAGCTATATTTCAAAATTGTTCTTTGGAACAAACTTTTGTAAGTATTTTCGATCAATAATATATTTTGATATTCAATCAATATTTTCGTCTTTAATATTTTTTGCATGTTATTTTCAAATTGATTTTAATATTACATATGCATTGATCATGCTCCTTTCTGGTATCAGAGCGTTGTGTGTAGGTTTTGGTTACTATAGAAAACCTTTTATATTCTTAGTGTTTAGGTTGAACTTATGTTAGAAGTAGGCAGACTTAGCCGTAAGACTTGGAGAAAGGCCATAAAACCATTGGATTACCTACCACCAGTAGCTAAACCTAAATAATTAGGAAGATCAATGTCCATATAGGAACCATGGCTGATAAGCTAGTTCGAATGCTATGAAGGAGAAGTGATCGAGCTTCTTCAAGTTATTTAATGCAAATGGAGAGATCCATTGATAATAGTAATACAGTCAATATGTAGGAAGATAAAATTGTTTGCATAAAAAAAAAAACTTACAAAACTGGTTTATGCCCATATTCGAGGAATTATAGGTATACTATAAGTCTACCTTTGATTTCAGCTTCAAAAACGTTGTTAAAACCATAGAAACCAATGTAAATATCAATGAAGAGTGTCAAAGTATGCTTTAAGTCACACAAGAAATAATTCAAAAATACAAAAGAGAATATAATTATTTCAATATAAAATTGGTTCAAGTCGCTGCCAAACTATTACATAGGACAGGTATCAACACTCTTGTACTCTTAGCAGTAAGAGATAAGAGAAAAACTAATTTTGAAGAATCAATAGTTACATTAATAGAGACCAACCTCCACAGTGGCCTAGCATACTTTAACTATTTTCCCAACTATACAATATATTAAAAGACTTTAAGACACATGACGGTTTAACCTTAGACATTAGTCAAGCAAATAGAAATGTTAAACTTGGAGCCTCAACCATCAAAATCCTATACAGACTATGTTTATTCATACTCTTAGGGAATCCTCTAGAAATGAAACAATAATATTTGAAGCTAACTCTAGGCACATAAATATTATAACACCACAAAGACTTAGGCATGACCAAGTCACTTTTCCATAAAAACGGAGAATGTCAAATGCGGTACCATCTCCACCATAAGAAACCATGAGAATACAATATACCTTTGTCACCTAGAATGGCGAAGCGTATTTAAGACCTCTCAGGTTTAGATTAGTAAGAATAAATAAATTACCTAAAAGTGTGAGAACATAATCTTTTAGACGATTAGTCGATTCTAAGAGAACTACAACAACAATACTTCATGTAGATTTAAAAGGAGTGGATTTTACACCTAAAATACCTCGACCTCTATATGATATATTTGATTTTCCAAACAATATTCTTAGGCAATAATGACATCAAAAATGAAAAAAGAAAAGAATTAGGATAATTTTGTGAACAATATGGTTGTTCTCTAAAAGAACCCTCCTTGGAAACCAAGAAGGCCCATAAGAAGTCAAAAAAGAATAAAAAAATACCTAAAAGATTACAAAACGTTTAGGTATTCCTCTAGGTATTCATAAAAAAAACCTAGTAAGAAAACCTACAAGAAAAATGTAATTTGTTACAAATGTGGTAAACTAGGACATTTATCAAATAAAATTAAAATAGCGAAAAAGATACAAAGTCTTCAAATAAATGAAGATCAAAAACAAAATTTAATGAAAATATTAATCAATAGTTCCTCAAAATTTGAAGAAGAATATTCTTTTAAAGAAGAGGAAGAACCAATTGATGAACAATAAATTCATCAAATTCAAGAATCTGATTCAGAGTCATCTAAATCAGATGATACAATATGTTCGCAGGGAATATTTGATCCATGTAAATGTCAAAAATGTAAAAAAAAAAAAATCAATGTTATTTCACCAGTAAAGACAAAATCCCTTATAGAAATAATAGAAAAAATACAATATGAAGATCTGAAAACTTAATATCTTCTAAAACTTAAAAAAGCTTTAGAAGAAGAAGTTGAACAATATAATTTTAGACCAATAAGTATAAATTCGGCGTTAAAATAGTTTTCTCTAAAAAGAATTAGACCTGCAACCTTTCAAGACTTACAACAAGAGATTAAATTTCTTAAAAAAGAAATACAAAATCTCAAAGCTAATGACTTATCTTAAGAATTAAGGATCTTACAATTAGAAATAAAATGATAGTCAAATCCTCCCTCAACTAGTTCTATAGAAATATCTAAAGAACCAAATAGGGAAAAGTTCATCAACACTATCCAAAGAACAATCTTTCAAAAATAGTACTGTCAGTTGAAGCTAGTAGTTAACAAAGAATTTCGTAAGGATTTAGTAGTCTTGATCGATTCTGGAGCATATATGAACTGCATCTAAGAAGAATTAATTCCTACTAAATACTATACAAAACTATTGAGTTATTTTATAATGCCAATCATAAACTCAATGTTAATTATAAATTTAAAAATTCTTATATTTGCAATCAAGGAGTATGTTTTCATAACATATGCATGCTTATCAAAAATTTAGGAGAACTAATTATCTAAGGTACCACATTCTTACAACAAATAATGCCCTTTGAAGTACCTGAGAAAGGAATTATCTCTCATGTCTTAGGAAGAACGATCATGTTTAAATGGTTTCTTCCACCTAAACTAAGAGAAATCAATCTTCTACAACAAAATTCAACAATAGTTAATTTGATCAACAGAAAAAAGAATCAAATTAATTATTTACCAAAAGACGTTCATTATCATAAGATAGAAGAACAACTACAACATCCTAATATTCAGATTAGGATAGAAAATCTTAAAACAATGTTTGAACAAGAAATTTGTTCAAATCATCCAAATGTCTTTTGGAATAGGAAGAAGCATGTAGTTATTTTATCTTGTGAAGAAGGTTTTATTGAATCAAAGATTCCAACAAAAGCCATACTAATTCAAATGAATTTTGAAAAGTTGGAATATTGCAAAATAGAAATCAAAGATTTACTTGATAAGAAATTAATATGTCCAAGTAAGTCACTTTAGAGTTGTTTAGAATTTCATGTGTAAAATAAAGCTTTGATAGGGAGATTATTTAATGCTTCAATATTTTCAAAATTTAACATGAAATTAGGTTCCTATTAAATTGAAGTAGCAGAAGCAGATAGATACAAAATTGCTTTTCACAGTTCATTTTGGATATTATGAATAGAATGTAATGTCCTTTGGATTAAAAAATAGTCTTTCAGAATTTTAAAATATCATGAATGATATATTTACCTTTTATTCAATGGTTTAGAGTTTTTAATTTTTTGCCTTAAGTTTCATCTTCAATTTTCTTCAAGCGTTTTTCATATGATCTAATTCATACATCCATTTATTATGAGAGAACCGAATAGGGTTTAAAATTGAATAATAGTGTAAAAAATTTTAATCAACAAAATTAACTTTCCTCTATGCCTATATATTGATTCCATTTTCTTCCATTACCTCTAAGACAGAAGAACGTTAGCATTTGAGATTCTATCTGATTCACGTAATAGTTATTATCTTATAAATTAGAGATTACACTAAAATGAATAATCATTTTATCAATCCATCTAGAAAAGCTGGAATGATAATTAGTTATTTTATTATTTAACATTGCCCTACAATCCCACATATATGAAAAATTAGTGATGAGTGATTATTTTAATCTAGATAAAAAATGAGTGGTTATTTTATTATAAACAAAAGTGAGTGATTA
This sequence comes from Gleditsia sinensis, assembly GCA_037074535.1. Lineage (NCBI taxonomy): Eukaryota > Viridiplantae > Streptophyta > Magnoliopsida > Fabales > Fabaceae > Gleditsia > Gleditsia sinensis. The sequence goes on from CM073466.1 coordinate 19,911,194, forward strand.
TATTAATATCTCAATTTCTTGATTAACCAAATAAAATGAAAATATGTAGATGATAATATATATATATATATATATATATATATATATATATATATATATATATATATATATATATATATATATATATATATATATATATATATATATATATATATCTTCTAAAACCAAATTAGTGTTTAAATGACACGTAGCATAATTTTTTATATTATATTTTTTTATAAAAAATTTATATTATTAAAATAATATTTTATAAATCCTTACATGGTATATAAAGAAATAGAATCATACAAAATTTCAAAAAAAAATCTGTATCTATATATATCTTATTATATTTATAGTATAAAAAATTTGAATAACCATTATACAAATTTTTTCATATAAAAAATTTCCTTTTTTAACCTATAAAATCCTATTAAATTGTTTAAAAAACTTAAAACCAAAACATGCAAATAATAAAAGAATCTTCCGAACAACTAAATGGCGGTGATATACTTTATAAAATTAACAGGAATACTTTACTATAAAAGACATGTTGCATATTCTCCTCTATTATATTTTCTATAAAGATAATTAATTGTATTAAAATACTTATATAAACTAATAAATACAAAATCATGAATAATTACAATGATATATAAGGAAACAAAATCATGATGAATATTCATACTATAAGTATTTCAATAAAAATCCATTAATGAATACTCATATCAACTTTTTTATTATAAAATAAAATAAGTTATTATATAGCATAAATTAATTAATAAATTCAACTAATCTTTAGCTAAAGTTATTTGAAAAATAAAATCTGAAATTATAAAATCTAACTACTGAATTTTATAGAATCCCATATTTCAAGTGTAATATTTGATTTGCGCAAAATTACTAAAGAAAATAAAACATTTAATTTCATACATTGAAAATGAAATATGAATTCTACCTTTTTGACCATTTCAAAATTTAAAGTCAATGGCATCTGACTAAAATGGATAATCTCTATTTTTCATCTTTATGCTTCTCACTTTGAAAACGCCACGGCCCCCGAAAGAAAACAAGCATTTGGAACTTGGTTAACTTTTTTCTGCTCATCTTCTTATTTTTTTCTCTTTTCTTTTTTCAATCTTAATGTTGAAAATAAAAATTGTAACAAAGCATGCAACTCGGTTTTCAGCTTCTTATACCCTCCTCCTTCCTTTATTATTATTATTATTATTATTATTATTATTATTATTATTATTATTATTATTATTTTCTCTTTTCTTGCTCTTCGTATTTTTTTTCTTTGGCTCCAATTAACTACCATTGCCTAATTTCGTAACTGCCAAACATTCTTCCCTCCGCAAGTTGGTCCTGGTAACTCTATTATCTTCAAGTAAATGAAATGGAACTGTTACGTTTATTTTTCCACAAATTAAAATTCGATGGTTCAATGTTACTCAAATTGTAGATTTTTGCCTCTTAATTATACCTAACTTTCAGGCTAATGACTAATGAGATTAGAAGTTTTTGAGAGATTAACCTCCCTAAGGGGGTGTTTGATATACGGTAAAATTTTTTGTTCCTGAAAATCATCTTTTCTGATAAACATGATTGATGGAAATAATAATTCTTGGAAATGTATAAAATGTGTTTGATTGACTTTTAAGATTGTTGAAAATTTTTAAATAATATTTTTTAAGAATCTTTATCTATATATATGGTTTCTAAAAATATTTTTATTTATTTATTTTTATTTATTTATTTTTTTAACAAAAAATATAATAAAATATTGTTAATAATTTATTAAGTTTATATTAATTTTAAAATTATTAAAAAAATTATTAACAATTAAATTTATTTTTATAAAAAAAATTATATAAAATATTAAAAGATAAATATATATTTTATTTTTGATAAAGATTTCCACCTTCATGGGAATCACCAATTCCCACCCCCCTCTATAGTAATCTTTTCATGGGAATCCTTACTTAAAAAATATTTTCAAGAATTGAAGTTTCCTGAGAATCAGAATTTTTATTTTGAAACCAAACAAAAAAATCTTCAATTCTTATATTTAGATTCTTAGGAATTCAGAAATTTTTCTTCTACCAAATATCCCCTAAGATTAAGGAAGGCAAGAAGTCAAAGTTTAGTGTAGATCCTAAGATTTATTCTCATATCTCTAAAGTGACTAAAATTCCTTGCCAAAGTAACGAGTTTGTTAGTAAGGTTCTTCGTGGCGTTCATCTTCATTTTGACAAGTTTATCAATGATCTCAAACTCATTATTCTGTTTAATTTTTCTCCCCCTTTCTTAAATTCCATAGCTTGGAGATTTGGAGAAAGCGCAACTTGGTCTGGGGCATGGTTACTGCAATGCTCAAGTGAAATTTAATGTTAATCAAGCTGACAATATGGTCATTCAAGCAACCTTATTCTTGATGAATCTTCTAAGCAATACTCTTCAACAATAGATGGATGTAGATTCACGTATGCTTGAATGCAGTTTTCTAACCAATATAGTCATGCCTTCCTAAATGCATTCATATATATAAATAGGATTTTTATAATTTGATTGAAGATGCTTGAGCGCAGTTTTCTTTCCTAGATGTGTGGAGGACTTTTAGACCTTTCAACTAGAGGTCTGGCACTTTGAGCCCAATGATCACTTAGAAGGCATTTGTTAGAAAGTAAATATAGCAATGTCTGTTTGTTCCTCTTTAGGCCTTTCAGCTCTTGCCATGCGTTGACTTTTTGGGCCCTTTTAATGTCTAATAATTGCTAATTGATTTCTTCATTGTTTTTCGATTTTTTAAATAACATTGTATTCAGTATTCTAAGTGTTAATTCTAGTGAGAGGAAGGATATTTATTCTCAACCTCATAACATATTAGGACAGACTACTTAGTAGATTAGACATTAAAATAAATATGATAATGATGGAATGGGTAAATGTTTGGCTTTCACAAAGATGAAACCAAAAGTAAAAACATTTCCTGAGTCTCATAAGTTGTTTATTCTCTTATAGTTAACTGCCGAAGCCACTTTCTTTCATATTTCTTTCATCTATATGATTTTTCTAATAAGAGAACTATTAGAATCTAATAAGTATTTTGATGGTTCATTTCCCTACATTTTAGCTCAATGGGCATAGTCTTAATGCTTACGGGTTTTTCAATCACTTAACCTAGGCTACCTTTTCAAAGAATTCCAGTCCCATAGTTCATTTTTTATGGTTCATTTCAAAACTAAACCAAGACTAAAGGAAAAAAAAAAATGGATGAATCACATAGTAACCATGCATGAAGCTCCATGCAAAACATGAACTAGACATAGTTTCCCTTGTTGCATGGATTGGTGGTGAGTGGGAAGATAATATGCACGATTCCAAGAGGGTACTTTTCAATCCCCATGTTAATCTCAAAACACCTACTTTTACTTTACATGGATAATAATATCCCTATATTTTACAGGTATTTGATTTCACTATCAATTTGTAACTATGTGGTGAAGTATATGTTTTGTTCCCCTGTTATTAGCATTTTATTGATTTATATGTAGAAAGGTTATGAGTGTGCAATTTTTTTAATCTTTTTCTTTGCTTATGTTTATATATATTATTTTATTAATTTGAAAGAGCTTTGAGTACTTTCCTTTAAAATCTGATTTTTGGAGTGATTTGCAATTGGAATATGGAAACCAATGAAATTTTATGAAACAATAAGAGGAATTTTGCAATTGAAAATTTTCTTTGCTGATGAATTGGTAAAATTGTGAAATTTTTCCTTTGTAATTTGGAAGATTAGCCAATGGTTTTATCCTTTTTGGAGGTTTTGCATCAGGATTCTTTAAAGTGAAACAAAGAGTCCAAATGCATCGATAGAACCACTCGGTTTTGTACATTGGATTTCTTCTTCCTAATGCAGGTAATATCTATTTGCATGAAACCAGTTTTTCTATAGTAATGTTCATTTGAATTTATTTTTAGATGCAACAAAAAAAAGTGATTCTAAGATGCCAAGTGGAACATAGAAAACAGGATGGTCATTTTCCCTTTGTTTTTTCTTTTTTACTTTGAATCTTTTAGGGTCATGGGTTTGTTTGATTTCCTGATTTCTGTTTTCATTTTTAATGAAAATAGAAAACATGTTTAAAAATATGTTTGTTTATTGTTTATTATTTTTATTTTTTAAAAATATTTCTTTAATTTCTGAAAATTTTGAAAACTTTAAAAGATATTTTTAAAATTTTTAGTACTGTAACGATAATTTTTTTACAATTATTCCAAATTTATTACAATACATATGAACAATATTTTACTGTTCATATAACTTTAAAATGGTAAAAATAAAAATGAAATGAAAATACAAATCAAATATATTTTTAGCAATGTAAAAAATAGAAAATAAAAATAAAAATAAAAAACGTTTTTACAAACCAACCATAATGTTTTATGAGAATATAGATTTTGAAAAGGGTGGCAGATCAATAATAAATTATTATTATGTTCAAATTAGTTTTGTTTTCTACAACGGGTGAAGCTTGCTTGGTAATCTAAAATGGTATTGGGTATTGAAACTTGAATTGATGAGAAGTACATTCTTTTGTTATATGCTATGTGATTATATTGAAAATATTGATGTTTATGAGTCCAAATATGTATTAACCAAGCTAGTTTTTTATAGTCATTTCATGGATGAAGTTGCTCTTGCTTCATTCCGAAGACACATTGTGCTAAATAACTTTTCATTCCATTTCATTCCTTGGCTCTTACAAATGAAGTTTTTTGATATGCTTATTAGAAAACCAACTCACTCAATCTAACTATAGATTAAAAAGTTATAAATATTTTTATCATCTTTGAAATTCCATATGCTTAACCAATTTATACAACATAGTCCCAATCACTCCATGAAAAGCATTTAATGTGCACTTAGAATTGATTACTAAACGTTACAAGTATGAATGTAGCATTCTAAATATTAATTTTATGATTGATTAGAATTCAATTGCAAACTCTAAATTAAAATTTGTTGGAAAAGAAAATTAATGTTTAATTTGCTTTAACTCGCTAGGATTACACAAAAATTCAAATTCCAATATTCTTGCTTTTCGAATTAATAGCATGAAAATGGAATATCCTAATTATGTAAAAAAATAGAAAATTCTTGAAATTATTTAATTTTTAATTTTATGATGTAAAATTCCTACCAACTCTTTCTTTCCTTTCCTCCTCTTTCTCCTCCTCTCTCATTTATAAATTTCTTCCTTTCTTTCTTGAAATTTTAGTGGCATTATTTTTTCTTTCCTTTCCTCTCTTTCCCCTAGTTTATAGATTTCTTTTCTTTTCAATTATTCTGTTTTTACTTCATTTATTTCCAGATATAATATTTATCGATGGTTTACTATTTTTGTTTATTTGCAGAATGAAATTCCTCAATCCAACAATTTCAGGTATAATGTCAGCTTCAATTCTTCCATTGGCTTTTATTTTCAGTTAGATTATTCAATTCTAAAACCATTTTTATAATATTGTTTAATATTTTTCTAAGGTATGTTTTTTCTTTCTCAGGCTATATATTTTTCTCATTCTCTCTTCTATATTATTTTCTCTATTTTATTTGGCTCTATAATAGAATTTATATCTGGTATTTTTTTTCCCTTGTTTCAGGTTCTTTGAATTTTTGTGCATCTGTTTTGGTTGCTCAGAAATTTCATCCTTAGACAACTAGAATTGGAACTTTTTAATTGAGTACATCTTATATGCTTTAGGTGTCACACCCTACTGACTAACATCTTATTTCATACATCCAAATCATAGAATATTCTCCAAACTACCTTTTAGTATTATATATTATTTTTTTCTTATCTCTAAATTTCTAGCAATGTCTACCTAATCCATAAATTCACCTATTCACTTATATTGTTTATCTTTCTTGGATAACCATACAAGTGCTTCAGGTTATTCCAAGCATTTTCAGATTTTATTTACTTATAGGCAACTAACTAGGCATGATAGGAATTACTTACAACAAAAAGGCTCTCATGCCATAAAAGAAAATGGTACAATCTATAACTTATTTTACATCACATTATAAACTGTCTAAAAGGGACTTGACACTCAACTAAGCCATCCCACAAATGTTACACAACCAAAGAAAATACAATCCATATCCATAATTAGATGAGTCAACTTTGAGACCCCCGTTGCTCACTTCTTGTTGGAGTACCTGAAATGTAATTATGTGGACATAAAAAGATAGATGATAATCTCAATAGCTAGCAAATTTTTTCAAGAAAACAGTACACATTCTATTCCTTAAAATATTTCAATTTATTTCACTGAAACATAAGCACTGACCATACATACATACATCATCTTGATCACACTAGGGACCCATAACATTTTGGTCTACTTATCCAATGCAATCCCATACTTGCAAAAGGGTTATGCATCTCCTATTACTGGCCAATACATGGGGGAAATGGGGCTTATTTGGCATACTTTGGGCACCACCTTAATTCTCGAGAATGCATACATAAAATATCTTTAGACCATCATTCATCATAGCATAAAAGTCAGGCAAACAGTTAAATTGATAAATTCAAGTTCATAAATATAAAGAGTGTTTTAAGGAAAAATTAGCTACCTCAATTACTGTACAATCACTTCCTTTCCAAGGCTGCCAATATTACTACTAGCAACTCAAACTAAAACATATAAGAATTTTTGGTTAATGTATGCATATTAGCACCTAAAATCATAAGTCTCTAATTTAAGAGTTTCTGCACCCCAAAACAAAACTGTGATTCTGTTGAGATTTTGGGTTATTATTAAATATGACAAAAGTTCTCTAAAAATTTAAAAAATTTCTATGGAGGTTTCTCTACATGTATATTTTATTTCGTGGTTCTCTCAGCCTTTAACTCTTCCATTCACCCCAAGAACTACCTCCATAATCCAGAACAATGCATATTGGTTTCAGTTCTATTTCTATTCTGTTTTTCATTCATTTGGATGGGTAACACTTCTTCAAAATTCGTAATATTTGATGTGGAGCATCCTAGATATGTTATATAATCACCATAAAAATTTCAAGTAAAAGTTAATTCATTTGACACCTCAAATAACACACTTTTTATGGCTGTTCCCAATTTTGGTCTGTGCTGACTCACTTCCTGTCCCACTGAATTTCTATATTTTATTATATGCCTTGAACTATTTAAAATTCTCTACAATTTGGTGGGGTCCTTAATTAGGATCCCTATAACATGTCATAAAATTTTCATACGAAAATTCAACATCTAACCCTTTCAATTTTTAGTATTTCCATCAACAACCTAAGCTATTCAACAGACTGTTCTCAACACTGTTTTGATTGTAAATAGCCTATTTTTAGGTTCTCAAAAATTTTTAAAATTTATTATCAATATTTCAAGACTGTTCTCACCAAATATTAGAAAATTTAAAGGCCATTTACACAATCAAACAGTCCAAGAACACAAGGCATAAAAATTTTAGGTGCAGAATGTGTAGTCTTCAACATGTTTGTTACTTAGATGGCAAATATTCTTCCCTACCACTAGAGTTCCATGTTTTTAACTTTAACATATTGCATCTCATGCTCAAGAATCACTCATGCAGAACTCAAAATGAGCTTTACTCACTACAAACCAACTTTTCTTAACAGGGGAAACTCACCTTGTGCAAAAATGCTCCTATGGTTCTCAAATTTCAACTTGCTTCTCCTCTTGATTTCCCTTAAAACTTAACTACATTTTTTCTCTGGTTTCTCTCCCCTTTTGGCTCTAAGTTTTTTGGCTGCCTTCTCTCCCTCTTAGGTGCTAATTGCATGAGGAATGAGGTTTGAATTTGTTGCCGAAAATAATACCTAGACAACATGATTCTTGACTGTTGGTTTCCACCACTCAAGAGGAAAAAGAGGTTGTGTTTTGCAGGGATTCCCTTATGTTTTTGCAGGGATTCCCTTGTGGTTTCTGCAGTGAGGGCGTGATAATGCAGAGACATGAAGTGGGACAGCATCCTTTGCATTATTTTTTTGATTGTGGGTAGAAAAATGGCTGAAGTGGGTGGCTATTTCTTGGCTAGAATGTTACTGAAATAATTATGGCTATATGGCAGGATTTCCTTACTAAAAGGTGGTGTTTTTATTGGCTGATTTTGACTAAATTTTTTGTGGCTATGTGGCATCTTTTAGTAAGTGCAAGGTGGCTGCAAGATGGCTAAAATTTTGTGGGTAATGCGGCATGCTATGTGGCTGCAACTTTGTGGGCAATGTGGCATGCTTTGGTAGGTGGAAGGTGGCTACAATTTTGTGGGCAATGTGGTATGCTATGTGGCTGCAACTTTATGGGCAATGTGGCATACTACGTGGCTGCAACTTTGTAGACAATGCGACATGCTTTGGTAGGTGCAAGGTGACTGCAAGGTGGCTGTAATTTTGTGGCCAATGTGTCATGCTATGTGGCTGCAATTTTGTAGTCAATGTCGCATGCTATGTGGCTGCAATTTTGTGGGTAATGTTGCATGCTTTTGTAAGTGCAAGGTGGCTATAAGGTGGCTACAATTCTATGAGCAATGTAGCATGCTATGTGGCTAAAATTTTGTGGTGCTACTTGGCAGCTCTTTAGTTATTTTATATTGCCTTAATTTACTACTAATCCTAGATTAGTAATGTCTTAAAAATATATTTGTATCTTCTCTCCATCCATTATGCTCCTCAAAATTTTATTTATATGATTCAAGATTAACTATATGTAACCTATTTTATAAATGCCTTATTGTTACATAACTAAGCATTTTAATTCTTTGTCATATGTATTTTCTACTTATTTTTAGATTTATCTAACTTTATTAAAGACTTAAGATGTTACATTAGGCATGTCAAACTCTTCAAGGATTTTTTATATAAATGTTTATGTCATTATTTAATGACTCATATAAAAGGATTTATTACAACATCAATATGTATATCAAGTCTTTAATTACATCAATAATAGAAAGATACATCCCATCATAATTCATGTTATGCATTTGTGAGAGTTAATACGCTACACTTATATTTCACAATTTTATTTCTCTAATGTATAAATATTCATTTATACTTTATAGATTTAATGTTTTCAGATCTTTCAATTATTGGTCCAAACTCTATATAATCTATATCAGACTTTTACAATATTTAATATGCCGTATATGTATTGTATTTCTCAATTTTATTTCTCTAAAATATAAATACTCATTTATACCTTTGGATTTGACATATTAAGGTATTTAGATTACTAGTCCTATTGACTTGTGTTTAGTAAATTAGAGTGTGTTTGACAAGTCAAGTAAGCTAACTTATAGCGTATTTGACTAGTTTATAAATTTATTTGATCAAATTAGAGGTGTTTGATAAACAAATTTATTTGAATAATCTAAACTAACTTAAAATTTATAAGCTATATGCTACTTGAAGTAATATATAACTTATAAACTTTTAGTTAACTTATAAGTTTTAAACTAGTTTATAAGTTATTTTTGTCAAACATAACCTTAGAGTATGTTTGGCAAAACAAATAAACTAACTTATTTGATTAGGTTATAAGTTTATTTGATCAAATTAGAGGTGTTTGGTAAACGAGTTTATTTGAATAATTTAAACAAAACTGAAAGTTTATAAGTTTTAAGTTAGTTTATAAGCTATTTTTGCCAAACAGAGCCTTAGTCTATAGCTTAGAGTCTTTTTTTTTTTAATTTTATCTTGGCCTGTTATTTTGATGTTGAAAGTATTCCACAAAATTGGATTTTAGTCCTTTACTATTTTATGTTATGAACACCAACTTTGTTTCTTTCTCACATTTTTCTAACTTTTAATAAGGTCTTAAAGTTTTTATATACTAATCCCACTTTTGGGGTTAATTTTTAAGGTATGCAAAATTATTGATTTATAGTAGTGACATTTTTTAAAGTATCTTTTTGAACGTTTCCTTTCTCTTTCTTTTTAAAGAAAATATTATTTATATTGACAAATCTGTCACACTTTTAATATATTTGAAATTATTTAACTATTATACCAATTAAAAATCCTGCAGTAGCTATGTTGAAATATTTTTCGTTTGCAAAATGTGATTTGAAAACTCTTAAATGCTCATGAAAATGTCACATAATTGATTTATTCCACATAGAATTATCATTTGAGCTTTAGGTTTTCATTGATATATGCTAATATCAATAATAAACTCGATTTCATATTTAATATAATTGTAACATCATCTCTACCCAAGATGGTATCATTAATTATTTTAAAACTAATCACAAAATTATATATCAATATTTAGTTTTGGTCATATTTCTTAGCTATCTAAATATTCCTTAAAATGAAATAAATAATTAAAAAAATTGAATAATAATTTTCTCAAATATTGATAATAATAATTTAAATAAGCAAAATATGATATCCAAATAATTTTACATCTTTATTATAAAAGAGACATCATATCTAAAAAAAAATCACTCAAAGTATCTTATATGAGGTATTATCACAAGATTATGACTTCAAGTATGAATTTTCTGATTCATAAAATTTTAATTATATGCAATATATGTTCCAAGCAAATAAATTAAAAGCTATGTCTCAAACTATTTTTCCTTAGATAAAAAAATCTATATGAAATATTGCTTTTAAAAGCTTAAAAACCCAAGCATAATATATCAAATAGAAAAAAAATTAAAAATTCTCATGCATATAGATGAATTATTTTCTTCTAGTTACTAATATATAATGCATACATTTAAGAGAACAGAAATATCTTCACAACTTATATGCTCACAAAATTATAAAAATATTGTTATTAAATAAGTACATAGAAAGCAATATTTCAAATATGTCAATAGATGACATAAAATAAGTGCATTATAATTTATTCCAAGCACATATGCTGCATAAAATTTAACTAAATTATCTCTATTTTTAAAAAATATAATATATAAAAAATATTTAATATAAGTTTTTTGCTTTAAATAATATAAGCATTGTAAAATTATTCTACATTTTCTTCATTTTTCATTTCCAATGATACTTGCTTTAATCTAACTTTGAAATTTTGAAGATTACTTTAGAATTTGACATATAATATTGACTCTTTAAGAGTCATATATGTTTGCATAACTGATATTCTACATTTAGTTAAAGGGATGATATATGTTGAACAAATAAACGATAGAAGATTAATTGTTTTTCTCAATCACAAAATACCTTCAATAATCTTAAATGGTTATTTCTTTCTTTAAATGGTTTCTGTGCAGCCATATGTGTAATATTTTGTAATTTTTAAATAATAATATTTTACGATAAAAAATATATTTTTACTTTAAATGATTATGTTTTGCTAAAAGTAAGTACACTTTTAATTAAAATAATTATTATTTTGGTTAAAATAATTATATTGGCCTCTAATAAATTTTTGTTTTATTTTTAGAGATATTATTTTTTTATTATGCATAAAGATATTTATTTTGTGATTTGTTTTATTAAAATTTTTATCATGAAAAGTCATGATTTATGAGTTTAATTAAAGTTTTGCAATAATGTAAATTTTTAAAAAAATTTAGGATATTTTAAGATGAAAAACGGTATTTATATGAATATATATAAAATAAAATTAAAATAATTTTAAATATTTAATTATTAAATAATAATAATAAATAAAAAATTGGGAGGGGGAGACGAATCGAGACAGCGTGAGTTTTTTGCAAAATTCTCATGAATAGTATAAATAATATAAATAGTAACCTCTAAGTTTTCTTTTAAAATTTGGAGTTTTTAAAGTCCTCCCATCTTAAAACTAGGAGTACCACTGGATTCAGGACAGAGTATTCTACGATTTTGACCGAACAACTTTTCTAATCAACCGTAAAAATGCCGCAGATAGGAAGTAGAAAATTTTAGAAAAAGACAAGTTCTAAAATTTCTATTTAGATACCTCAAATTGAAAATCTGACAGTGTAGATGGATTCAAGAATTAGATAAATCTTAAAATATGAAATTTTTCAGTCATCTGACAACTTTTTATTCTTCGTGAATAGTGATTTTCGGTGGTGAATAGTGATTTCAGCCGGCGTGAACAGTATTTTTCGGCTGTGACCAAGCTCTCGGAGTTGTTTCTTAGGTTTTTGGACCATCCAGACTCATTTTTGAAATCCATTTGATCAAATTTGATTTGGGAAAATACATTTAGGTTGTCCAACCTGGAGTCTTGACTTGTAAGTGGATAATTTTTTCTATGACTTGCCCTATACTCTTCTTGATCTTTAAATGTGTATTTGATTATATTTATAAGATAATTACACTTTTATATGTTTCTAAAATGTGTTAAAATATCTATTTTGCTTACGAATTGGCACATAGTTCAAGAAGAGTATGGTTTTACAAATAGATTTTGAAACTCATTGAATATGTAGTTCTAAATGTATTTATCATTATTTGGCAAAGTGAATATTATGTGCATGAGACATTGATTTGTAAAACTATAATGTGCATGAGACATTGATTTGTAAAACAATATACAATGGCATCATTTGAAGTTTACATGAACATCATAGGTTTTTTTAATATGTGAGTGAATTGAGAAAAGCTAAACTTTGGAAATCTAATTTGGAATAACATGCAATAGATAAAATATAACTTATCTGAATTGATGATGCTAGCTTAGAGAGCATGCTTCAAGCACATGTTTTTGAGATTGGTAGGAGATTTCTTAGCAGAATTTTTCTATAATAAAATGATATTAGAAGATTTAAGCCTTATGTAAGAGGTGTTACAAATGTTCTGTTAAATGACTCAGTGGAGTTATATTTATTATAAGATGTCATTGATAAAGTGAAATTGATTAGAAAAAGAATACTGGAAACTCAATACAAGTCAAAAGTTTACAAGGACTATGAATGTTGAGCACTAGGAATTATCAGTTGGTGATCACATATTCTTTAATGACTCACCAATGAAAGAGGTAATGAGATTTAGAAAGAAAGAAAAGTTACACCCTCGGTATATAGAACCATTTGAAATTCTTGATAAGATCGGTTCAGTGGTTTATTGTTTGGCTTTACCTCCTGAATTGGGTAATGTCCATCCAGTTTTACATGTGTCTATGCTACAGAAATATTTACCGGATTCTACACATGTTATACAGTGTCTATAGATTCAGTTACAGAAAGATTTAACCTATGAGGAACAACCAGTAGCAATAGTGGACAGACAAGTAAAGAAGTTACGATTAAAAGAAATATCTACAGTAAAGGTGGTATGGAAAAAATCACTCTTCTGAGGAAGCTATTTAAGAAAGGAAAAATGATATATGTGTTAGATATCTGTACTTGTTTGAACAATGATGTTAGTGTTTATCTGCAACTGTGGTGATAAAATTCGGGGACCGAATTTCTTTAAGGGGGGAAGAATGTAATAACCGTAAAATTTAACAAAAATTCCAATTAAAGGAAATTTAGAATAAAAGAGAGAATTTTGAAAATTGAGATAAGAACCGTAGAAAATATGTATATTTATTACATAGATTAAAGAATTACAAAAGAAATATGAGAATTTATGTTTTGGCGCGCTATAAGCAAATATATTTTTATTTGTTTAAAAATAATTATGTTTTGCTAAAAGTAAGTAGACTTTTAAGTAAAAGAAGTATTGTATTGCTTAAAATAATTATACCGGCCTCTATTGAATTTTTATGGTATTTTTAGAAATATTCTTTCTTTTAATATGAATTAAGATATTTGTTTTGAAATTTATTTTATTATGATATTTATTAAGAAAAATTATGATTTAAGAGTTTAACTAAAGATTTATGAGAAAGGAAATTTTTAGAAATTTTTGGGATATTTTATGATGAAAAATGGAATTTATATGAATTTTTATAAAAGAAAATCCTATTATTAATTATATAATAATAATTATTATATTTAAAAAAAAAACAAAAGCAGAAACCATAAAAACGAAAACCGGGGGCGACGATCGGATTCGAGAAAAATGAAAAAAACGCATAGTAATAAATAGTGTATGAATAGTAACATCCAATTTCATCTTTTGATTTGGAGTGCTTATGGGCTTCCAATCTCAAAACTGAAAATGTTATTGGATTCCGGACGAAGAGTACTTCAGTTTTGACCGATCAGTTTTTCAAATCAACCGTTGAATCGCCGTAGATCTAAAGTAGAAAATCTCGGTAAAAGGTAAGTTCTGAAAAATCTTACTTAGGGACTTCTAATTAGAAATCTGACTCCGTAGATGGATTCAGAAACTAGATAAATATTAGGATATGAAATTGTTTTGTTGATTCGGTAAAATTTTTGTGACAGTGAATAGTATTTTCCGGCGATGAATAGTGGTGGTGAATAGTGTTTTCCGGCGGTGAACAGTAACCAAAGCTCATTTAAGGTTTTTGGACCTTTCGGACTCGATTTTGGGGTATGTTTTACCGAATTCAGACCAGGAACTAGGATTTTAGGGCTGTCCAATCTGGAGCCCTTACCTGTGAGTGGATTTTTCATACTATAGCGCATGTTTTACGAATTTGGTTTATAACTCTCTCTCGTATGATTTTAACTAGTTGGAATGTATGCTAAATTGTTTTACCGCTTTGAAAACCAATATGTTCCAACCATGTTAGAAATTATAAATTTAAATCCTAGTTGAACCCTAGGTATGCAGGGCAAGCATCTAGACTAATAATTCTCCATTTAAACTAGATTTATAGAAATGCGAACTTAGTCATAGAAATGAACTAAGTTGGCCATGAAATGATTTGATGCATGATAAGCATTTATGCGACGTCTACGGACGATCTATGTTTAAAATGATTTGATGCATGATGAGCATCTATGCGACGTCTACGGACGATCTATGTTTAAAGGGAAAGTTTATGATGATAAAGGTCTCCATGGGAATTCATGGATGAAACATATTTTTGAACGGAGTTTTATGCATGAAAAGAGCTAGATCACTGTTAGCTAGCCGCAGGTAGTGCTAGCCCTGGTGCACCATGGTCATGCGAAGGCTTCGGCCTAGGATACTGTGACGGGCATATGACTGCCTAAGACACAGGGATTTAGGGTGGACTTATGTCTACGTTTACAGTGATTACCATACCCTTGCTGTGTGCTTGGGGGATTTAGGGTGGACTTATGTCTACACCTACAGTGATTACCATACCCTTGCTGTGTGCTTGGGGGATTTAGGGTGGACTTATGTCTACGCCTACAGTGATTACCCTACCCTTGCTGTGTGCTTGGGGGAGATGATAGATCTGTTAGGAAAGACCTCCAATAAACTAGTGCATTTTTCTTAAAGATTAAATATTTCTAAACAATCTCATTCATCATTGTTATTGCATAAATAACTTCATTTATTACTTACCATGCATAATTGATTTGCTCTACTGTTACTGATTTAATCCTGTTTTATCTTTTGAACATACATTTGAACTGTTTAGCTTTTCTTTCAATAAATTATGGTTAAATGCTTAATGATTTCAATTATTTAATTCATTGTGAAACACTCGTGCTTAGTTTGCCCTGTTTCTGTTATAGTGTGATTTGTCCATTCACTGAGATGTGGTAATCTTACCCCTCTTCTGTTTCCTCCCCACAGATAGTCAGAGAAACTTTGATTCAGCTACAGCTCCGTAGGAGGCTGAATATAGCATTGGTGAGCCCCAGTTTGGGCAAGGCTCCGTTGTACTGGTTGTTTAGTTTAGTTATGTCTAGTGTATCTCCATGAACTTACAGGCAGGATCCTCGCTTCTTGCGTATTTTGATGTGTTGTTTGGAAAATGATTTTATGTTTTACAACGATGTTGGTATTATGAGGCCTTGGGCCAAATTGAATCATATGAATATTATGAGGCCATGGGCCAAGTTGAATTACATGAATATTATGAGGCCATGGGCCAAGTTGAATCCCAGATGTTAGATTCATGAGATATATATATATATATATATATACAGATACAGTATTTTCTGATATTGGATGTGGCATATGTGGCCAGTTATATTTATTATGTACTCTGGATTATGTGCTGGATGTTTGTGCATGCTATGTGTTAGGCTTGCGGCTAGGGGAAAACCCTTATGCCGTGCCGGTCATGTGTTCTATCATTTGGGGCCGTGACAGGAAGATATTCAGCGTCCTCTGAAAATGTGGTTTAGGGTCTCTATCTTGGATCCACACAAAAGGGCATATGGTTTCTAGATTTAAACCTCTCCAAGCCTGTAGCCCTCTTGTGGTTGTGATCGTGGTTCATATTAAGCACATAAAGAGAATAATGTTAAGATATCACCATAAATTTGTTTTTTCCTTGTTGTCCTTGATGAAGCATTAATGTCTTGATTCGTATAGGAAAGTTATAGGTGATAGGCATAATTGTGAAAAAGAGAGAGTAAAAATGCGAACAAGTTAATTGTTAAAAAGAGTCAATCAAATGGTTTATTTTGTTTTCCCAATGTTCTTGTCAGTCGACTAACTATTTTGAGAATTTTTAATTTGGACTGATTTATTTTATAGTTGATTGATTCCTTCTATTTTGAAGCAATCAACTGTATCCTACTAGTTATTGTGATGCATCTAGAGTTGGATTAAGTTGTGTATTGAAGCAACATGGCCGAGTCATTGCGTATGCATCAAGGAAACTCAAGCAACATGAGCAAAATTATCAAACCCTTGATTTGGATATGGCAGCAGCAATTTTTGCTCTTAAAATTTAAATGTATTATTTATATAGAGAGTCATGTGAGATTTTTACAGATCACAAAAGTCTTAAATATATCTTTCAACAAAAAGATCTTAACTTGAGACAAAGGAGATGGATGGCACTTTTTAAATATTATGATTGCATTATCTTGTATCATCTGGGAAAGGTTAATGTAGTGGCAGATGTATTAAGCAGAAAGTCTATGAGTAGTTTGGCACATATATCATAATTAAGAAGACCATTAGTTAAAGAAATGCATAAGTTGGAAAGTCATGGAGTAGTGTTAAAGGTAAAAGAGCTTGGAAGGCTATTGGCCCATATTCAACTTCAATCATTCTTTATGGAACAAGTTAAGATGGCATAAAATGAAGATACCTATCTGTGTAAGAGAATTGAAGAGGTTAGAAATAGCAATGATACTGAATTTACTTTAGATTCTAAAGGCCTCTTGAGATTGGGTAAGAGGCTTTGTGTGCTTAACATAGAAGAACTCAAAAAGAAGATCTTAGAGGAAGCCCATCAATTTACATATACCATTCATCCTGGATCAACTAAAATATATCAAGATCTTAAAAAAAATAAAAATACTTGAATGGAAATGAGAGAGAATAACTATGGATTTTGTTACAGGCTACCGCAAACACCAAAAGGGTTTGATTCAATATGAGTGATCATTGATAGGTTGACTAAATAAGCAAATTTTCTACCAGTAAAAACTACATACAATGTAGCTCAGTATGAAAATATGTATTTGAACGAAATAGTGAAGCTTCATGGAGTGTTAATATCGATTATTTCTGATCGACAACCACAATTCATAACTCATTTTTGGAAAGCCTTCCAAGAAGCTTTGGGTACAAAGTTAAATCTCGGTACTACTTTCCATCTTCAAACATATAGACAGTTTGAGCTAACCATTTAAATATTAGAAGATATGATTCGGGCATGTGTGCTTGATTTTCAAAGTAATTTGGAAAGATTCTTGCTCCTAGTTGAATTTTCTTATAATAATAGCTACCAAGCCAGTATATAAATAGCCCTTTTTAAGGCATTATATGGTAAACATTGTCGTTCTCTAATCAGATGGTTTAAAGTGGGAGAAACTAAGATTCTAGGGCCTGATTTAGTATAAAATGCACTTGATAAGGTAAAGTTGATTAAGGAAAAATTATTGATAGCTCAGAGTAGACAGAAAGTTTATGTTGATAATAGACGTCGACTGTTGTAATTTGCCATAGGCGAACATGTCTTTTCAAAGATATCTCCTATGAAAGGAGTAGTAAGATTTGGAAAAAAAGAGAAAAATTAAGTCCATGGTACATAGGTCCATTTGAAATTCTTGACAAGATTGGCCCAATAACTTATCGTTTGGCTTTGCCACCTGAATTGAGTAATGTCCACCCAGTCTTTCATGTATGTATACTACGAAAATATTTACTAGATCCTACACATGTTATTTAGTGACCACAGATTCAATTACAGGAAGATTTAATTTATGATGAACAACCAGTAGCAATAGTGGACAGACAAATGAAGCAATTACGTTCAAAGAAAATATCTACGGTAAAAGTAATTTGGCAAAATCCTTCTTCAAAAGATGCTACTTGGGAGGTAGAGAATGATATGTGCGCCAAGTATCCGTACTTATTTGAATAATAAGGTTAGTATTTATTACAATTGTGGTGATAAAATTTGGGGACTGAGTTTCTTAAAGGAGGAGAATACAATAGCCCTAAAATAAAAAGGAAAGAAAAACTGTAAATAAATGAAAAAAACCTTAAACTAAAGAAATTTTTTGAATGTAAGTTAGGATTATGAAAAAGTACCATTGAAAATGTGTTTATTTATCATATTATTTGAGAAATTATGAAGGAATATGAAGATTTAAGTTTTTGGGGCCAAAATATAATTTCTTAAAAGTTTAGGGGTCAAAATGTAAATAACAAAAGTTGTAAGGACATCCCTTAATAATTGAAATTTTGCTAATAGGTCCCTCAGATGATTTTTAGGGTAAACCAACTATAGAATGGCAAAGAATTCTACAACCTCTCTCTTTCTCTCCTTATTTCTCTCTAAAATAACCCTAAAACTTCACTCTAGATTTTTAGCTCTTCTAAACATCAGATTTCAACACCACCACTGCCAATAGATTCAGAATAACGAGAACTATAAATTTTTTCGATTGATTTCTAGAGATTTGGCCCAAGATTGGCTAAAAAATGGAAAAGAAAACCCTAAAAAGGTGAGTTTTGAAACTCTTACACAGAGTTCTCAAATTGAAAATCTAACATCATAGATGGATTCAGGAGGTGGAAAATTCTTGTGATATAAAATTTCTCAGCAATTTGATAATTTTATACATTGTAAACAGTAAATTCAGCCGACATGAATAGTGATTTTGGTGGTAAATAGTACTTTTTCCTATGGACAATAACCCCATCAGTTGACCAGCGTTGACCAAGCTCTCGGAGTCATTTCCTAAGTTTTTGGACCCTTCAGACTCATTTTAAGGTCTATTTGGTCAAATTTGGATTAAAAAAATATATTTTGGGACTGTCCAATCTAGAGTCTTTATCTTGTGAGTAGAGAAAGTGGAATGCCTCCTATCTGATATGTGATTTGTCCTCCCTTGTTGTGTGCTTGGGATTATTTGATGGTTCTAATATGTAATCCTCTTAATATTTACATGTGAAATATTCTGATGCATAACAAGATTTATTTTATGTCCACACCGTACTGTATTTGGTTTTGGACCTTTGAATATGCTTTGAATTATGAGTATTTGAAATGTGGGTCCTATATGGATGTACTTCTAAACTGTATTTTCTATGTGACAAAATTCTAAAATATGAGTTCATCCATATGCTGACTTAGGAGGTTATAAGAGGTTTTATCTACTCGATGTATTGTTAAACTCACTACACGATGTTTATATGTTTTTTAAATAAGGATATAGAGTCTCTGGTCTTGCAGATACATGATCAACTAGGTGACATACTCTCTGGGTGAGCCTACGCTATTTCCAAAGCTCATAGTGTTTGAATCATACTGTACTTGTATTCTAAAATATGTTCTGTACGCCACAGGTAGGATCTCTACTTCTGTTGTAATTTATAAATATAAACCTAGCATGTATGTTTGGTTATACTGGAAAACTTATGAACGTATGTGATTATCCCTGTTATGAGATTTACTTGGAGCATGCATTTATGAAATTAAGAGTAAAGTTATTTGCTATTCATGACAATCGTGTTCCCATAAATTTGGGTCGTGACAAGGAACTACAAGTAAATCTTGAAAATTTTGTTCTAATTGATCAACTTGTGGAAATTCAATGACTGATTGTTCAGTACCCGTTTGTACTTGAAAGGTGCTATGAACAATAACCAATCTGTCACTTGAAGTGGAATGTTGATATTGTATATGATCATGTGCAGAAACTAAATTTCTGAACTGATCACTCCCACTGATCAATTCATTCTCAAGAAACTTAGTATTTCTTGACTCCACTATCCTAGTTGTGTAAGATGGACAGTAAAACCTATAACATTTGGACATTTCGGCATATCCAATGAAATACCCACTAATGGTCCTCGGGTTTAGTTTCTTCTCTTGTGAGTTATATATCCTCACCTCAGACGGACATCCCTAAATGTGCATATGTCGCAAATTCGGTTTCCAACATTTCCATAATTCAAAAGATATCTTTTGGACAGACTTAGTTGGAACTCGGTTTAATATATACTCAACCGTTTTTGTTACTTTAGTCCACAAGGATCTAGGAAGATTAAAGTTGCTAAGCATACTCCGCACCTTGTCCAATAATGTTCAATTTTTTCTTTCTGCAATACCATTCTAGTATGGAGAACCAGACATAATATATTAGACAACAATCTCATACTCTTGAAGAAACTTAGCAAAAAGACTAAGTGCTTGTCCATTCTTCGTATATCTACTATAATATTCTCCACCTCTATTTGATTTCACTATCTTTAAACGTATGAATATATGTCTAGTGATCCTTATAATATTAATTAATTAGGGATTAGCCACAACACCTTTAATTAATTAAAATTATATATTAAGTTTTGTTTAGGATCACATAAGGAATTAGACATAGTATTGTGATTAATTATACTTAATATAATAAATTTTATCCCACTAGAATTTTTTTTATATCTATATAATTAATTAAAATAAAATGTCAGATTATTTTTATAATTTAACCATAAGAGTTATGAATAGGTACATAATTTTATAGTTTTATCATGAAGATATTTGGATAACAAATCAAATTATTTTCATAATGTATTTATAAGATATGAAATTAAGTACATAATTGGTACTTGAATTAAAAGTACATAATAATTATATATATATATATATATATATATGTGTGTGTGTGTGTGTGTGTGTGTGTGTGTGTGTACATTGATAATACATGAAATTTAGACTAACGAGCCTTAAAATTTTGACATGTGCTTTTGAAATTTATACAGTTTCTCAATTTACTAGTTTCTTTGATATCCAATGTAATACTTTTGAACTTAGAAGAGATAAGTATAAGATATATGAGGAGAGAATACTCTTCCATCTAGGGTGGATGGACATAGACTATGCTATTAATAAAGACAAACCACCTGCAATCACTTAAGAGAGCATGCCGACTAAAATTGCACTATATGAGCGATGAGAGCGGTCTAATCGGCTCAGCGTGATGTTCATTAAGATAAAAATTACCGCCGGTATACGTGGTTCTGTTGATCAACATGAGAAGGTCCGAGATTTTCTAAAAGTCATTGACGAACAATTCGTCACTTTTGAAAAGACCTTAGCAAGCACTCTGATCATAAAATTCTCTTATCTCCGACTCACCAGTGTACGAGGTGTGTGCGAGCACATAATACAAATGCGTGATATTTTAGCTTAACTTAGGAGTGACAAAGTTTTTTCCAGTGCACTACATTCTGAACACCCTTCCATAAGAATACGAGTCTTTTAAGATTTCTTATAACACGGATAAAGATAAATGGTCAATTAATGAATTAATGATTATGTGTGTTTAAGAAGAAGAAAGGCTAGTGATGGAGGTAGGTGAGAGTGCATTGTTGGCAACAGCTCGTGAGAAGAACAAACATGATAAGTCTTAAGCTAATCAAAAGGGGAAAGGTAAAATACCACCTCAAGCTAATATTAAGAAAGAAGCGAAGTATTTCTTCTGTAAAAAGAAGTGACACATGAAGAAGGAATGAACCATATTCCAAAAATAGGTTGAGAAGAAAGGTAAATCAATCTCTTTTGTTTGTTATGAATCTAATATGGATAATGTTAATATTAACACTTAGTGGATTAACTCTGGATCAACAATCTATATTGCAAACTCTTTGCAGGGTATATAAAATCTAGGGAAACTAGTGGAAAGTGAGCAAAGAATCTTATCAAGCAATAAGATGGGGTCAAATGTGGAAGCAATAGGGACTTGCAATTTAACTTTAAATAATGGCTATGTTTTAAAGTTAGAAAGGATGTTTTATATACCAAATTTCTCACAAAACTTAATTTTTGTTTCTATACTAGTACCATTTGGATATTCTTTTAATTTTAATGACATATCATTCAGTTTATTATATAATTCAGATTGTGTTGGGAATGATATTTTGTCTGATGGTCTTTATTGTCTTAATTTACAAAGCGATACTACTTATTGTTCAATGCAAGTTTAGACTGGTTCTAAACGGTGTAATATTAACAAAGATTTCTCTATGTTATGGCACCAGAAATTAGGAGACATCTCTATAAAGAGAATTAAGAGGTTAGTAAAAGATGGGGTACTTAGTACTCTATATTTTACTGACTTTGAGACTTATGTGGACTATATTAAGGGAAAGCAGACCAACATGTCTAATAAATGTGCTGTTAGGAATTTGAACATATTAGAAATTATTCATACTGAAATATGCTGTACAGACATAGATACGCATGGTCAAAAAAATTTCATCACCTTTATAGATGATTACTCACGATATATGTATATCTATTTGCTTCATAATAAAAATGAAGTATTGGATGTCTTTAAAGTCTTTAAGTCTAGAGTTAAGAACCAATGTGAAAAGAAAAGAAAGATAGTGAGATCAGATAAAGGTGAAAAATATTATGGTAGATACATGGAGAATGGACAAGCACCTGGTCTATTTACCAAGTTTCTTCAAGAGCATGGGATTATTGCCTAATATACTATACCTGGTTCTCTAGACCAGAATGGTGTTGCGAAAAGAAGAAACCGAACATTATTGGATATAGTGCGGAGCATCCTTAGTAACTCCAGTCTTCCTAGATCCTTGTAGACTGAAGCACTAAAGACGTATGTGTATATATTAAACTGTGTTTCAACTAAGGCTGTCCAAAAAACACCTTTTGAATTATGGAAATATTAAAAATTGAGTTTGCAACATATGCGTGTTTAGGGATATCCGTATGAGGTGAGTATATATAACCCACATAAGAAGAAACTGGACCCGAGGACCACAAGTAGGTATTTCATTGGATATGCTGAAAGGTCCAAAGGTTATAAGTTTTATTATCCATCTCACACAACTAGGATAGTGAAATCAAGAAATGTTAAGTTTCTTGAAAATGACTTGATAAGTAGGAGTAATCAGTTCAAGAATTTAGTTTCTACACAAGATCATATATAGTTTCAACCTTCCACTTCAAATGACAAATTGGTTATTGTTCATAACACCCCTCTAGTATAAACGGGTATTGAACAACCAGTTATTGGGTTTTCAAAAACTAATCAGTTAGATTAAAATGTTCATAATTTACCTATAGTTTTTGAACAAATTGAACTACAAACTCTTCAAGGAGATGAAATTACAACATTAATAAGATCTACTAAAGAAAAAAGACCAGATATTCCAAGTGATTTTATAGTGCATCTACAAGAGTTTGAATATAACATAGAAGTTGAATATGATCCTGAAACATTTTCACAAGTCATGAGTAGCAAAGAGTTAAATTTATGGTATGATGTCATGAAAGATGAGATGAATTCCATGAAGAGTAATGGTCTGAAAACTTATAGAGTTGCTTAATGGGGCGAAGGCCATTGACTATAAATAGGTATTTAAGACCAAAAAAGATTCATTAGGCAACATTGAGAGATACAAGATGAAACTTATTGCTAAGAGATTTACTCAAAAAGAAGGAATCGATTACACAAAGACTTTTTTTCTTGTATCTAAGAAATATTATCTTCGTATTATTTGGGCATTAGTTGCTTATTTTGACTTTGAATTGTAACAAATAGATGTGAAAACGACATTTCTTAATAGTGATATAGAGGAAGAGGTTTATATGAAACAACCTAAAAGTTTCTCCTTTAGTGATCGTGAGCACTTGATTTGCAAGTTTAAGAAATCCATATACAGTTTAAAATAAGCCTCTCATCAGTGGTATTTTAAATTTCACGAAATAATTTCTTCATTTGGATTTTTTGAAAATCCCATAGATGAATCAATATACTTGAAGTTCAGTAGGATTAAAATATGTTTTCTTATTTTATACGTAGATGATATTTTACATGCAACCAAGGATAAAGTTTTGTTTCATAAGGTGAAACAATTCCTCTCTAAAAGTTTTGATATGCGGGGTATGGGTGACGCATTTTATGTCATTGACATTAAGATCTATAGGGATAAACCTCGAAGTGTTTTAAGCCTGTCACAAGAAACCTTTATCAATAAAGTTTTAGAGAGATTTCAGATAAATGATTGTTCACCAAGCATTGCTCTCATTGTGAAGAGTGATAGGTTCAATCTGAAGCAATGCCCGAAGAATGATCTTGAGAGGGAATCTATGAATAACATCCCATATGCTTCTACAATTGTTATATATATTTAGATTTGCACCAGATCTGACATTGAATTTGTCGTAGGGATGCTTGAGCGATATCAATGTAACTCAAGAATGGACCACTAGAGAGCTACAAAGAAAGTTATGATGTACCTATAAGGAACTAAAGACTACATGCTTATGTATAGACAAACGGATAATTTGGATGTGATCGGTTATTTAGATTCAGACTTTGCTGGCTATGTTTATTCTCGTAAGTCAACATCAGGATACATTTTTATGATGACTGGTGGAGCTATTTTTTGGAGAAGTGTTAAGCAAATATTGACTACTACTTCTACTATGGAAGCTGAATTTGTCTCCTATTTTGATGCCACTTCTAATAGTATATGGCTTAAGAATTTCATTTCGGAACTTAGAGTTATGGATTTAATTTCTAAACCATTGAGGATTTTTTGCTATAATTTAACTGCTGTCTTCATGTCGAAGAATAATAAAAGTGGAAGTCAAAGTAAACACATCAATTTTAAGTACTTAGCCATTAAAAAATGTGTAAAAGAAAAGAAAGTTGTCATTGAGCACATTAGCACTGAATTGATGATCTCTGATCCTTTGACTAAAGGCATACCACCACTAAAATTCAAGGATCATGTAGAGAATATAGGACTTGGTTCCACTTTATGATTGTATATATATAGGTTATTAATGAAATTATTATATGTTGTGATGTTTTCTTATATTGATATGCACTTTAGTTCATTTAAGAAAAACATATTTCGTTTTTGGACCAAGAATAACGTAGGGTTTATTCATTAAGTTTTTATTACCACGTTAAGTATAACACTTGAGAAATTAAATACATTATAATCCATGGTTGATATTAGTCGCTTTTAGAGCACCTATCACCATGATTCATGTATTTATTTCTTAATAAAGTTTTTTAGTGACTCATTTTAGTCATTAAGTTAAACGTTTGGACCAAGTGGGAGAATGTAATTGTTTTTTGTTCAAAACACGTTTAATTCACATTATGAATATGGTTCAGATGTTTATCTTGAAGAGTCCCTACAAATCCCAACGTTTTCAGGTTTAATGGCCTTGAATGGCCATTATTTGGTAGTTTAGTGGTAACATTTCATTTACCATTTGTTCTTGATGGTAGAACATATAAATGTGATAGTTTTGGTCCCTAAATTTGCTTCCTTAAAAAAACCTACAAATTCTACACCATTTTTAGTGAGGGAGTTAAGACTTGGAAAACCCAAAACCATTGAAAACTTGAGAAGAAAAGCAATGGCGGAAGGTTGATGTAATCCTTCTTTATTCCGCATTTAATTGGTTCAAACATATTGTTTTAAGTTTAGAAGTACGTTTAGATCATTTTGAATAACTAACATTTGGTTAAGACCATCTGAAAAAATATCATTCCCAACACAATCTAAATTATATAATAAACTAAATGATGTGCCTTTAAAATTAAAAAAATATCTAAATGGTACAAATCTGGAAACAAAAAATAAGTTTCGTGAGAAACTTGGTACATAAAAGGTCATTTCTAGCTTTAAAACAGTCATTACTTAAAGTTAAAGTGCAAGTTCCTGTTGCTTCCATATGTGAACCCATCTTGTTACTTGATAAAATGCTTTGATCACTTCCCATTGGTTTCTTTAGATTTTGCATACCCTGCAAGGAGTTTGCAATATAGATTGTTGATCCAGAGCCAATTCAGCAAATGTTAATATTAACATTAGCCATATTAGATTCATAACAAATAAACAAGAATGATTTATGTTTCTTCTTAAGCTATTTTTAGAATTTGGTGTATTCCTACTTCATGTGTCCCTTCTTTTTACAGAAGAAACACTTTCCTTCTTTCTTAATATCAACTTAAGGTGGTATTTTACCTTTCCCCTTCTGATTAGCTTAAGACTTATTAGGTTTGTTCTTTCTATGAACTGTTGCCAGCAATACACTCTCACCCACATCCATCACTAGCCTTTCTTTTTCTTGAACACACATGGTCATTAATTCATTAATTGACCATTTGTCTTTATGCGTGTTATAAGAAATTTTGAAAGGCCCGTATTTCTGTGGAAGGGTGGTAGAATGTAGCTTCTTATACCTAAGTGAGATGGAGTATAAAATGCACTCACTATATATATATATATAAAAGAAGAAGAAGAAGAAGAAGAAGAAGAAGAAGAAGAAGAAGAAGAAAAAGTGTGAAGCAAAAGCATTTAAGTGAAAAAAAGAGTAACAAAGTTAAAATAGGGATAAGGCACAAAAGGGAGATCTAAAGGATAAGGTAACCTACTTGAGTGTTTAAAAATCAATTTGGTACATACAATCAATGGTAACAATAGAAGTAGGTGTATACTAAGAGAATTTAGGTCTAGTTTTAGAAGAATAGACATTATCTGATAAATGTCTACTCATATATCTATTATGTATAATCACATTGATTGTGTGAAGAGTTACATGCGTTGCATGTTTTTATCATTTAAAATTTGAATGCATCTTTCCCCTTCCTACTGATATGTTATATTATTTGTTTGAGGACAAGTAAATTTTTAAGCATAAGGGAGTTGATAAAGGGGAAAACCGTGTGTTTAATTGCTATATTTAATCCCTTATTTCATAGTTAACTTGTGATTATTTCTCTGTTTTGGTTCCTTTTGTTTTGCTTACTTTGAATACTTTTTGGCTTTATTTTCTTTTTGTTGGTGAGCAAAAGATCCCAAGAATCAAGGAAGAACACTTCTTTAAAGAGTTATCTGGACTTGAAACAAGCTAAGGAAGAGACATGGAAGAAACAGCCTTTAAATGGGAAATATTGGACATCACCAGCCTCTAACACGACTAAGCGATGTTTGGGGCACCTAGAACACGACTAGGCCATGTTTTGTGCAAAAGTGGATGCATCCTTCCAAATTCCATCCTAAAGCACGATCAGGCCGTGTCTTAAATTACAACCATGCTTTGTGTTCATACAACACGTGAAAATTTAGGGTTTTAATGCAGCAAGGAGTATATATATGTGGAAACTCGACTTGAGACCGGGACAGATTCATTCAAATGCATTTTAGGCTTTTGAAACAATCTATGACCCGATGACCATTAATGGTTCTTTCATTGGATATGCTGAAAGTTTCAAAGGTTACATGTGTTATTGCCATCTTACACAACTAGAATAGTGGAATCAAGAAATGCTAAATTTATTGAAAATGACTTGATCAGTGGGAGTGATCAGTTCAGAAACTTAGTTTCTGCATATGATCATATATAGTCTCAAGTTTCTACTTTAAGTGACAGATTAGTTATTGTTCATAGCAGCCCTTAAGTACAAACCGGTATTGAACAACTAGTCATTGATTTTTCACAAGCTGATCAGTTCAATCAAAATGTTCAGGATTTACCTGTAATTCCTGATCAAGTGGAACCACAAACTCTTCAAGGAGATGATGTTACAACATTAAGAAGATCTACTAGAGAAAAAAGATCAACTATTCCTAACAATTTTATAGTGTATCTACAAGAGTCTGACTATAATATAGGATCTGCTACTGAAATCTTTTCACAAGCTATGAGTTGCAAAGAGTCAAATTTTGGTATGATGCTATGAAAGATAAAATGAATTCCATGAAAAGTCATAGAATATGGGAACTTGTAGAGTTGCCTAATAGGGCAAAGGTTATTGGCTACAAATAGGTATTTAAGATTAAGATGGATTCATTAGGTGTTGTTGTTTTAATTAAAACTCGCAAGTACACGAATTTGTTGGAGTACATATTTAACGATATGCAAGGTCGATCCCGTGAAGATTACCAATTGAAAGGAAACTCTAATTTGGACCCAAAATAGATAACTCTAACCTAATTGTCAAAATATTTGTTTTGTGAGAAAAACATTAAATTAAGTATGCAAGAAATTGATGTAATCAAATTAAATTAAAATGAATTCAAGGTAAAAACAAATGCTAATGTTAGAGGATTCACTCTTGGTATGAATAAAAATAAATTTAACTCTTTTAATACTCAATTGGAATACTCACATGAATAAGGTTCCAATAGGAAAATGTGTTAATTTAAACTCACTTTTCTTTATACATGAATTATATTTACCTCTTTTTGACAAAATTAATACATCCTTGTAACATAGATTCAAGTATACATTGTGTTAATCATCACATTTGTTGTGCCAAAAATTGTTTACAATATATCAAGATTCAACTTTACAAGATTAAAGTATGCAAAAAAATGAGAAAGGTAGAAAACTAATTAACTTAACAAAATAAAATAAAATAAAATAGGTGGCAAAGCCAATCATAATAATAACATAAAGTAGACAACAAAGCTATCTCCTAAGAAAAAAAATAACAAAATAGAGAGGCGGCAAAACCATTCCCTAAGAAAAAAATAACAAGTAATAGGTGACAAAGCCTACCATTAAGAAATAAGAAGGTAAATACAACATCAAATATAAACATTAAAATTAAGATTTAGATAAATTATTATTCTCATACCAAGAGTTTCACCCTTTACCTTAGCATAAGAAAATTAGTTTTCCATATTTAAAGTAAGAAAATAAAATTGAATATGAACAAGCATAATAATATTATGAAAGGATAATAAAGTATTTAAAGAAATAAGAACATTACAATTCTAAGAACTCAAAACTATACTCTCAAAATTTATCTTTTTCAAGCCTTCCTCTAGCCTCCCCTTTAGCTCACAAGATTTTTCTATTTATAGATACAACTAGGGGGTATGTGACGAAACAAATTACACTAAAGTTGACAGGCTGTGTTGCATTATGTGCATTGAAAGTAATCATGATATTCCTCTTTGATAACCATCAAATTTTCTGCTCATGTGAAAAGAAAATTGTAGCAAATTGTGTCATCTATCCGCCTACCAAATTTTGTGCATATTGAATATGTAGTTTATGAGATGCGATCCAAATACTACAATAAAGTTGGGCTGGACTGCAACAGCAAACATTTTTTTCTACCCTAATATTTTCCCTTTTAGTGTCTGAATTTGCTAATCACGTGAACATAAAAGTTGTAGAAAATTGTGTCATATATTCACCTACCAAATTTCATACATATTAAATATATAATTTATGAGTTATGACCAAAATACTGGAGTAGGGTCGAGCTAAAAAGCAAACAGCAATAACTTTTCAACATTAAATGTTCTTTGAATATTTATGTTTAAGTTCTTTTGAAAATATGGTCATAAATCAAGATTGAATTGATGCATATATTTATTAAGATGCGTCTTAAGAGTAAAAAAATAATGCTCTTTACTCAGTCATTTTCAATGAATTTATTTTATCTGCTTAATTTATAAACACCATTATCAAAGAACTACAATTTAGTTTTGATTTCTCAATTGACTCTATTTTTTACTCTTCTCTCCATTTGTAAAAGATGCACAAAACTAAAGACAAGTACGAAAAATAAGTGCTTAAATATAAAAAAACTAATATGAAAGTATCTAATTCATGGTTAAAAAACTCAATTATCAAATACCTCCAAACTTAATATTTTTCTTATCCTTAAATAAGACACACAAACTTCAAATTTCAAAAGATAAGTGTGTGATAAGTTGTATTTTGCTTACTTAGCATTCCTCAAGGACTTAAAATGTGCAACCAAGGAAAAAATTAGGATCCCAAGGTTATGTAGAACTTCAATTCAAATGCAACGTATAGTTTACTCTTGAATCCCATGTGTGATTGTGGTAATCCTTTGACATTGAACTTTTTGTATTCTAATAAATTTATGTAATTAAATATTTAAAATAAATCTCCAAATAGATGCATTTGAGACTCCATAAACTTATTCTTCATGTCACTCTCCACTAATGTAAACTAATCATAACATTTAAAATCATTAGGACTTTCATTAGGCTTGTAATGTATGGCATAGGTTAAAGGTAAATAAAAAGATATTAATGAAAGTTCAATTCATTTTACAACATACATTATCTTTTAAGTCCTTTTAAATACTTTCGATATTATCATGTGAATTTTATCTCCAACCTTCTTTTCATCCTTACATTATTTACCCATACTACATTTTCTTTTTCTTCTCTTTTTCTAAACATAAACCCCAAACTTATTATTTGGGAAGTTCTATATTAAAAAAAAACTCTTTCCATCCACCCGTGAACCATAGCTTTCCAAATTTTCATTTCTGTGAGTGAAAGGTAAGAGTTAGAAATATTTTTTATTAAAGACTAGATAATAATGTAGATGTACAAGAAAGGATAAATATAGGCTCAAAATGGGTTATTAGGGATGGCATAATGTATAGGCTGGTCTGAAAGGCTCAAAAGATTCTAACAATGCCTAATTCATTTTTTAAATTGAGAGTAGTATAGGATTTCGCCCCAAATGACAATCAAATAAGTTTTAAAGTCTTATGAGATCACTTGTTATATTTGAATCACATAAATCTTTTTTGAATAAACAATCAGTCAAATGTAAAAGATTAAGTGCTCAAGATATTCAGATTTTTTAGTAAAATATATGTTACAATAGAGTTTAGGTTCACACATAGCACTCATAACTGATCTATTTTTCAAAGGTTACAAGTAATTTAAATCATTTTCATCATTGGTGTTAGTTTTGCAAAATTCCAAAACATCACTCAGAATTTTTTTTTAAGATGAACAAACACAAGACAAACAACAAAGATCGAAAGAGATATTACCTGAAAGGAGATTTAAGAAAAGATGAACCTACAGCAAACTAACAAAGAAATAAAAATTTATGCAATCAAATAAAACGAGTTACAGATGGAGAGTCAAGTTCAATTTGCGCTTTAAGCGATTGTCTGATGTTCAATTTATTTGAGCCATTGTTGGATAAGATACATGAACAAACGCTTGTAATGCGTCAATCAACTCATCAACATTTGAAGCCGATATGAGAATCTGTCATACTGGGTGTGAGATAAACCCTTGTTCTACAACTTGATCAAGAAAAGACAACAAACCGTCAAAGATGTCACACCCTTACTTTTAAGGGCACGTGAAACACATACTTTACGAACAGATCTTTTTTATAACATGCATAATATACTCCTTTATCATAGGAAACAATTTAATACAAGTATTCCTATGTATACACAATATACAGATCAAGTTTATAAATATCAAAATAACAACAGAAGTAAAGATTCTACCTGTGACGTTTAGAGCATACTCTAGATAATAAGTACAATATAACCAAAAATCTATGAGCCATGGGAACAAAATAGGCTCACAAAAGAATATGTTGCCTAACTATCATCTATCTAAAGGAAAATGACAAAATTCTGTATTCCTATTTGAAAAATGTGGAAATATAGTGTAGTGAATTTGAAAACTCAACGAGCAGATAATACCTTCTTTGACCTCTTAGGTCAATATATGGATGTACTCATATTTTAAAATTTGTCACATAGAAAATACAATTTGGAAGTATATCCATATGCAACCTGCATTTCAAATATTCTCAAATCAAATGATATTCAGATATCTAAAACTATATATTGTACTGTATGATCATTGAACAAATGTTGTTATGCATCAAAATATTTCACATATAAACATTAAGAGAATCCCATATCAAAACCACTATATCAGAGTTTAAACCCTTTCGTACTTTGGTGGTGTAGGATTTGCCTAAACTCAGCATCCCAGTTAAGGTTTTCCCTACCACCATTCAAGAAGACATGCGAATAGACTCTAATATAGGCATTTCCCAAGTACACAATAATGGAGGGCAAATTACATATTATATAGTCGACATCTCGTCCAGATAAGAGGCATCACAATCTCCTTCACATACTATATCACATGTGTTGGCCGTCACACGATGTTAGCACCACCCTTGCTAGCTGAGGTGTCAAAGTACACTAGGACTAATATTACCTGTTGTTAGCAAACAATGTTTTCAACAGGATTCTTCCAAAAAAAATCATATTTGCCCATATGATATATCATTCAAAACATATGTTTTACTATAATACAGAATTTTCAGTCTCAATATAATTTGTTAGTCAGAAAATTCTCACTCAGGGTTATCACATATACATGCCATTTTCTAAGGTAATCTTATAGCTTTACATATCAATGTCAAGTGTACAATATATTTCCTTTACCATATGATGATAAATATATTTGGAATCACATATTCAATGAGTTCAAAAATCTTTTTTCAAAACCATACTCTTCTTGAACTATATGCCAAATAATAAACAAATAAGGTAATTTAATCCATTTTAGAGACATATAAAAGTATAAATAACATGTAAATAGAATCAATTATACATTTAAAATTTTAAAAGAGTATAAGGTAAGTTATAGAAAGAATTATCTACTCACAAGGTAAGACTCCAGGTTGGACAGCCCCAAAATACAATTTTTTCAATCTAAATTTGATCAAATAAACATAAAAAATGAGTCAAGACGATCCAAAAACCTAAAAAATGACTTCAGGAGCTTGGTCAACCGATGATCATTGTTCATGGTCAAAAAAATTGTTCACATTGGCTGGAATCATTATTCACATCGGTCGAAGTTACTGTTTATAATACTAAAAGTTGTTAGATGATTGTGAAACTTCATATCCTATAACTTATTTATCTCCTGAATCCATCTACGGTGTCAGATTTTCAATTTGAAGTCTTTAAATAGAAGTTTTAGAACTTAACTTTTTTGAAGATTTTCTATTTCCGATCTATGGCGATTCTGCGACCGTTTTGAAAAATTATTCGGCTAATATCGTAGTAGCCTTTGGTCTGAATCCAATGGTACCCTTAGTTTTTAAATCAAAAGTTTAAAGGTACTCTAGATCTAGAGAAAGAAAATAAGGAGAGAGGAAGTTACTATTCATACTATTCATTCACCTAAAAAATCTTTTCGTTTCTCTTTTTTGTAAAATAATAATGGAGGACCAATTAGCAATTTGCTAATTGTTAGAGGAAATCCTTGCAAATTTCATTATTTACATGTTGACCCCTAAAATTTTAGGAAATTACAATTTGACGCCAAAATTATTAACAAGTTTTCATTTTCATCTTTAAAACCTTTCAATTACATCCTTACTCATTTATTTCTTTTAATAATCCATACATAAATAATTTTTTTTAAATTTTAGGGTTGTTACAAAAGAAATGGTTAACATTAAATAAACCTATTGGTTTATGATGGATATTCATTTGTGCCTAAGAGCCGATTTAGAAAATTTCTTTCAGAGTACCAAAACCATTGAGTAAAGCAATGAAGGCATCAGCGTTGCTCCTCATTCTAGCAATGCGTTCATGCATAGATGATACCCTAAATTCTTACCCCAATTGTTTTTCCTATGATGTTTGATACAGTTAGAACAGTATGAATAATACCTAAAACTTGGCTTCCTCCTACACATGCAGCTACAGACACACACCTTATTAACCCACGATGACCTTTACCATAGACTAAATTAATTTTTCTACTAGCTAGTACTATACCCAAAAATTATGCTGCTTTCACACCCTATATTATGCTAAATCGAATGTAATATCTAGGATGTGAATTATGTTGAAATTGAGAATTCATGTATGAGTAATTGTTGGGAAAGATCGTCTTGAAATAATTGGATAAATTAAATAGGATTGATATAAGTTAGAATAAGGTGCTTTTGGATATGATAGAAGAAATGATTGAAATTTTTGACAATGAGTTTAATGGTGTATATAAGATGGTATAGAATTATTATGATGAGATAAGTTGGAATTATTAGATATGTGTCAATGGTACATAAATGTTATAAAAGGTTTGGTGGACTTATTGCTACGTATGTTTAACATATTGATTAAAGGATTTTAGGATAAAAATAGATGATAGATTCAGATGATAATATTCATGAGATGATGTTGATATTTGAAAACAAAAAATGACTTGATAAAAGTTTGGAATAAGAAAATATAGTTACCCAATATGAAGGTGAATTTGTTTCTTCATTTATGTTTTCTAATATCGACTTATAGATATATGCATGCGAGCTTGAGGATATAAAGGAAGAAGATATTCAATGGTTTAAGAGTTCCTTATATGAATATGTATATATATATATATATATATAATCTGTTGAGTACCTTGTATAAAGTGGAATTGATTTAAAAAAAATACAAGCAACTCAATACCGGTCAAAAGTCTATAAGGACTATGAATGCTGAGTACTAGAAATTATCAGTTGGTGACCACATATTCTTGAAGGACTCACCAATGAAAGAGGTAATGAGATTTGAAAAGAAAGGGAAGTTACACCCTTGGTATATAGGACCATTTGAAATTCTTGATAAAATCAGTTCAGTGGCTTATCGTTTGGCATTATTACCTGAATTGGGTAATGTTCATCCAGTTTTTCATTTGTCTATGATACAAAAATATTTACCGGATTCTACAAGTTACAGAAAGATTTAACCTATGAGGAACAACCAAAAGCAATAGTGGACAGACAAGTAAAGAAGTTGCGGTCAAAAGAAATACTTACAGTGAAGGTGATATGGAAAAATCACTCTTCTGAAGAAGCTACTAGGGAAAGAGAGGAGGATATACGCATCATATATCCATATTTATTTGAACAATGAGGTCAGTATTTATCTGCAACTATGGTGATAAAATTCGGAGACCGAATTTATTTAAGGGGGGAAGAATGTAATAACCGTAAAATTTAACGAAAATTTCAATTAAAGAAAATTTGGAATAAAAGGGAGAATTTTGAAAATGAGGATAAGAATCGTAGAAAATATGTGTATTTACTACATGGGTTAAAGAAGTACAAAGAAAATATGAGAATTTACATTTTGGCACGTACTTTTTATTTTTAAATGATAGTATTTTACTATAAGCAAATATATTTTTATTTGTTTAGAAATAATTATGATTTGCTAAAAGTAAGTAGACTTTTAATTAAAATAAGTATTGTTTTGCTTAAAATAATTATATTGGCCTCTAATGAATTTTTGTTGTATTTTTAGAAATATTCTTTCTTTTAATATGAATAGAGATATTTATTTTGAAATTTGTTTTATTGCGATTTTTATTAAGAAAAATCATGATTTAAGAGTTTAATTAAAGGTTTATAAGAATGTAAATTTTTAGAAATTTTAAGGATATTTTAGGATGAAAAATGGAATTTATATAAAAAAAATTCTATTATTCAATTATTAAATAATTATTATTATTATAAAACAAAGAAGATTTAAAGGGAAGGGAACGTAGAAGGAAGACTCCGTTTGCAATTCTGAAAAACTGAGAGAAGAAATAGTGAGTGAATAGTAACCTTCAACTTTATCTCTAGATCTGGAGTGCCTATTGGCTTCCGATCTCAAAACTGAAGGTTCTACTGGATTCAAGACGAAGAATACTACGATTTTGACCGATCAATTTTTCAAATCAGCCGTTGAATCGTTGTAGATCTGAAGTATAAAATTTCAGAAAAAGGTAAATTCTGAAACTTTTACTTAAAGACTTCCAATTGAAATTCTGACACCGTAGATGGATTCAGGAGTTAGATAAACCTTAGAATATGTATATTTTCGACTATCTAACAGCATTTTTTGTTCGTCGTGAATAGTATTTTCCGGTCGGTGAATAGTGATTTTCAGCGGTGAATAGTGACCAAGTTCTCGAAGTTGCTTTCTTAATTTTTGAATTCTCCGAATATGTTTTTTAGGTCAATTTGATCAAATAGAGATTGAAAAAGTACATTTTAGGGCTGTCCAATCTGGAGTCCTTTCCCTGTAAGTAGATAATTCTTCCTACGGCTTACCCTATACTCTTCTTGATCTTTAAGCATGTATATGATTATGTTTATGAGATATTTACACTTTGATATGTTTCTGAAATGCATTAAAATGATCTGAATTGCTTACAATTTGAAATATGGTTTAAGAAGAGTATAATATTTGAAAATGGATTTATGAACTTATGATGTATCTGATTTCACATGTATTTCTCATTAAATGATAAAGTAAATATTTATGCATGTGGCATTATTTATAAAGCTATATGTTTGCCTCAGATATGGGCATATATACATGATTCCCCTGAACGGGAAGTTTTAACAGATGAATATACAAAGACTGAAAGTCTACAATATATTAAGAATTTTATACTAAATTATATGACATATGTGCATATGATATTGATTTATACAGTGATATGTTTGCCTCGGATATGGGCATGTATACGTGTTTTTCCTAATTGGAAAGTTTTGACAGAGGAATATACTGAGAATGAAAATGCTGTATTATAATAGTACTTTTGTTTTGATTAATATGAAATATATGAGATTATGATTTTATGGAGGAATCCTATTGGAAACACTGTCTGCTAACAGCAGGTGATGTTAGCCCTGGTGCGCACTTTGATTGTCTCAGCTAGCAAGGGGTGGTGCTAACTTCGTGTGAGAGCCAACACATGGGAGATGATATGTGAAGGAGAGCGGAATGCCTCCTATATATGGGCGAGATGTCAATTATATGAGATGTGATTTGCTTTCCCTTGCTGTGTGCTCAAGAAATACCCATATAGAGTCCATTCGCGTGTCCTCTTGAATGGTAGTAGGGCAAACCTCAGCAGGATGCTGAGTTTAGGCAAATCCTATACCACCAAAGTACGGAAGGGGTCAAACTCTGATATGATGGTTCTGATATGGGATCCTCCAGATGTTTTCACATGAATTATATTGATGCATGCCATGATTTTATTAACATACTTACAACATTACTTATGAATATAAACTTGAATAGATATATCTTTGAATTGTGATTTTCAATGTGATAAGTTTAAAAATAAAGAGTACATCCATATGTTGACCTAAGAGGTCATAGGAGGTATTATCTGCCCACTGAGTTGTAAAACTCACTACACGTGGTTTATATGTTTTTCAGATGAAGACCCAGAGTTTGGTTCTACGGCTTCTTGATCGACTAGGTGTCGTACTTCTGTGGTGTGCTTAAATTGTTTCTGGGCTCTCAGTGTTTAATTTGTAATATAAATGTACTCTAAAGTTGCTTTGAATGCCACAGACATGATCCCTGCTTCTGTTGTACTCTGATATATATGGACTTGATTTGTATATGGTATATGTATGAAAAAACCTATATGTATCTGTTTCCTTGATAAAGGATTGGAATATTCATGTTTATGAAAAATATATGTTCATGGTATACGTGTTTCATGTGCCCTAAAGTTAGGGGTGTGACAACAATAAAGTGTGTATTTATAGAACTCAGACAAGAGCATACTTACAATAGCTATGTGAGTAGGCCAGTAGATGTCAACTAAATTAAAGGTAAAAAATTCAAAAATAACAGCACACATGCATATGTACAGTAGTTGTGATTGTTGCTCACATCTTCCTCTAGTTTTATGTCCAGTAATGGCTTAATCACCCTCTATGGGTCGAGGATATGCTTCCCATTTAATTTTCTTATAAACTATCAAGCATGGTCTTTTAATGTCAAATTCTCAAAGCTGTACCGTTTATGTTATTTTTTAAAATGGAGTCATAAACTGACAATGCCGATATGCACAGATCCACTAGGATGTGTTTCAAAAGACGTTGAATAAAATTCATCATCCAATGACTCCTTACTCAAGCCATCTTTAATGAACTTTATTTTATCTTCCCGATTTATAGACACTCAACCCAAAGAAAAGCAACGTGTGTTGCAAGTTTCATGTCCACATTTATAACAAACACCCATTTGTTTAGCTCTGCGTTTTTTAGCAAAACTACTTTTTCTTAAACCAAGCATGTAAGAGATGAAATCATTTACAGAGTCAACTGATAATCGTACCTTAGCTTCAATTAGCTAACGGATATCAGTAGGTATCTCCTTGTTCATCAACAACTTTAATCTTTCAACCCGTGCTCTATAAATTTTTATTAATGCATTGGGTGGAAGAGAAGGAAAATGATTTTTCAATTTTGCTAGTATATTTTCCATTCTCAACTCAATATTTTTTTAGAAAGATTAAAAGCAACAAAGGCAAGAAAACAATAGCAATTCAAAAGAAGATAACACCGAGGAAACAAATTAATGCAAGTTAAATAAAAAAAGATCTTACCTAGATAGCGTGCGTAGCAACCTTTAACAATAGAAGCAAATCAATTCTGGTAATCAGGATCATGCAAATGTGTCTCCTCTATCTTTGGGTTGCATAATTCCAAAAATGATTTCAATCTTTGACCATTAATTTTAAACACATTACCATTTTTGGGATTTTCAATGTCCACTGCACCATGTGGATAAACAGTACGAACAATGAATAGGCCTGACCACCGAGAATGTAACTTTCCAAGGAATATGTGCAAACGAGAGTTATATAGAAGGACCTTTTGACATGCATCAAATGATTTTCTTAAAATATGTTTATCGAACTTTCATTTGATCCTTATACAATTTTGCACTTTCATATGCATCATTCTTTATTTCTTCTAGCTCATTGAGTTGAAGCTTCATGTGAGAACCTTCTTTGTCAAAAATAAAGTTAAATTGTTTGATGGCCTAATAAGCTTTATGCTATAATTCAACAGGTAAATGACATGCCTTACCATACACAAGTCGGTAAGAAGACATTCCAATAGAGTTTTTAAAAACAATATGATAAGCTCATAAAGCATCCAAAAGTTTTACAGACCAATCTTTCCTAGTTGGGTTAATCATTTTTTCTAGAATGTTTTTAACTTCTTTATTTGAAATCTCAATTCGACCACTAGTTTGTGGGTGGTATGGGGTCTTAATTTTGTGCATGATGCCATATTTCTTCATTAAATGCTCAAAATGCCTATTACAAAAATGTTTCCCCATCACTAATGATAGCCCTTGGTGTGTCAAACCTTGAAAAAATATTTTCTTTCAAAAATTTCACCACAATCTTGTGATCATTTGTTTTACATGGAAGAGCCTCTGCCCATTTTGACACTTAATCCATAACAACAAGGATGTATAAATTTCTAAAGTAATTAGGAAGAGGACCCATGAAATCAACTCCCCATACATCAAATATCTCAACAATAAGAATGGAAGTCAAAGGCATCATATTCTTACCTGAGATACTGCCTAATTTTTTACAACATTTACAAGAACTACAATATAAATGGGCATCTTTGAACAGTGATGGCTAATAAAAGCCACATTGCAAAACCTTTGCAACAATTTTTTTAGCACTAAAATGACCTCTACAAACATAATCATGACAAAAATAAATAACACTATATTGCACACTCTTAGGAACACATCTCTGAATGATTTGATCAGGACAATACTTAAACAAGTATGGATCTTCCTAAAAAAATTTCTTTACTTCAGCTAAAACTTTTACCCGATCTTGCTTACTCCAATGTGTAGGCATTTGGTTTGTGGCAAGATAATTATCAATGTTAGCAAATCAGGATAACTAAGAAATAGACATGAGTTACTCATCTGGGAAGGAGTCTTTGATAGGCAAGTTATTGTCACCCGATTCAACTACCAGCCTATACAAGTGATCAACTACAACATTTTTAGATCCTTTCTTATCTCGAATTTTTAAATCAAATTATTGCAACAATAATATCCATCTTATCAAACGTGCTTTAGCATCTTTCTTAGAAAGAAAATAATTAAGTGTAGCATAATCTGTAAAGACTGTAACCTTAGATCCTAATAAATAAGATTTAAACTTGTCTAAAGCAAATACCACATCTAGTAACTATTTTTCTGTTGTAGAATAATTTAATTGAGTATCATTAAGAGTTTTACTAGCATAGTATATCACGTAAGGAAACTTATCAAGACCTTGACCCAAAATAGCTCCAATTGCATAATCAGAACATCACACATGATTTCAAATAGAAGATTCCAATCAGGTGGTCTAATGATGGATGTAGAGGTGTGTAAGAATTTGAGCTTCTCAAAAGTTTGAAAGTATTTTTCATCAAAGATAAAAGATGCATCTTTGGTAAGTAAACTACACAAAAGTTTAGAGATTTTTCCAAAATTTTTGAAGAATTTGTGATAAAATCCTGCATGGCCTAGAAAAAATATACCTATTTCACTGTCCAAAGAGG
Organism: Gleditsia sinensis; assembly: GCA_037074535.1. Classification (NCBI taxonomy): domain Eukaryota; kingdom Viridiplantae; phylum Streptophyta; class Magnoliopsida; order Fabales; family Fabaceae; genus Gleditsia; species Gleditsia sinensis. Next base: position 19,951,885 of record CM073466.1, read on the forward strand.
TGGAAGACTGGAAATTAATTGAATTTTGGCTTTATCTACCTCAATACCCTGATGTGACACAACATATCTCAGAATAATTCTTTTTTTAACCATAAAATGACATTTTTTTCAGTTCAAAATAAGGTTATTTTCTTTACACCTAATTAAGACTAATCTTAAATAGTGTAGACATTCCTTAAAACTAAGCCCATGTACAGAGAAATTATCCATGAAAACTTCCATAAATCGCTCTACCATGTTAGAAAATATGCTCATCATGCAACACTGAAATGTGGCAAGTGCATTGTACAATCCAAATGGCAATTGACAATAGGCAAAGATTCCAAAAGGACAAGTAAATGTAGTTTTCTCTTGATCTTCAAGTGGAATGGGAATTTGATTGTAATAGAATATTCATCAAGAAAGCAATAATACGCATGTCTAGCCAACCTTTCTAGCATTTGGTTTATAAAGGGAAGTGGAAAATGGTCTTTCCATGTAACAGTATTCAACTTGCGGTAGTCAATACAAACACGCCACCCGATTTGTACTCTAGTGGGAATTAATTCATTATCCTCATTTTTTACTACAATAATGCCAGACTTCTTAGGAACTACTTGAAAATGACTAACTCATGCACTATCAGAAATTGGGTAAATGACACCTACATCAAGAAGTTTAATCACTTCAACTCTCACAACCTCTTTCATGTTTGGATTTAGACGTCTTTATGGCTCTCTTGAAATTTTGGCATTGTCCTTAAAATGTATTCTGTGCATACAAATTGATGGACTGATACTTTTAATGTCTGTTATTGTCCACCTATGACTTCACTATGCTCACTGAAGACTTTTATCAGTTCAACTTCCTGTTTATTATCCAAGTCAGATGCTATTGTAATAGGCAAAGTCTCAGAAGGTCCTAAAAAATATATTTTAGAGAATCAGGTAGAGGTTTTAATTCTAATTAGGGAGATTTCTCTATAGATGGCAATATGACAGACTCAAACGATGTAAGTGTCTCTGTTTTAACTTTCCACTTATTGGTATCCATCAACGGAATGGTTTCTAACTGAGAATTTACTTCATCGATTAAGCAATCCTCATCTTTGTCCATGTTAAAGTGGGTTAAACATTTTTTCAAAGGGTCATCATCAAAAGAACTCAAAAATGAGTTATAAACTATACTTTTAATCATGTTGACCTCACATAAATCACCAATGTCCACAGGTTGACGAGAGATATTAAAGACATTCAGTTCAACTGTCATATTTCCAAAAGAAAATTTTAAGACACCATTACAATAGTTAATGATTGCATTGGATGTTGCCAAAAAGGTCTATCTAGAATAACAGGTATTTATGTATTTACATTCTCAATAGGCTCAGTGTTAAGAACAATAAAATATACCAGAAAGTAGAATTTATCAACCTTTATAAGAACGTCCTCTATGATACCTCTAGGAACTTTAGTGGACCTATCAACTAACTGGAGAGTCACTAGTGTATGTTTCAACTTTTCTAACCCAAGTTTTGTGTACATAGAGTATGGCAACAGATTCACACTTGCTCCTAGATCAAGTAAGGGTTGATTGATCATATGATCACCTATAACACAAGAAATTGTGGGACATGAGTTCTTTGTTGAATGATGAGCTTATTTGTTCAGTCAAAAATACTTTTTTTGGAATATTGATTTTTCTTTTCACTGTGCAAAGATCTTTCAAAAACTTTGAGTAAGCAGGTACTTGTTTTATAGCATCGAGAAAATGGATGTTAATGTTAACTTGCTTAAACACCTTTAAAATGTCTCTATGTTGAGTACATTTCTTGATTGTCGCAAGTCTTTGTGGGAATGGAACTTTAAGGACACAAGCAACATGTTTTCTTTTATTCTCACTTGAGTGATTAATTTGTGGTTCATGATGACTCTGCTCTTCATTTTCTAGCATATAAACATGATTATTAATGACTTTTCCAGATCTAAGGGTCATTGTAGACTTTACTTTCTCATTCGGATTTGTTGAAGATCCTACTTCAAATTGACCTTTAGGATTAAGAATAGGTTGACTGAGAAATTTTCATTTCTCTCTCTCTCCCCTACAATATTGGCTAATTGACCTAATTATGTTTCAAACTTTGAAATAGTTTAAGTGTGAGATTGTAAAACTTTTTGGTTCAACTGCATGAACTGTTGTAAGGTTTCCTCTAAAGAAAGTTTTATTTGTTATAGTACCCCGAAAAGAGGAGCATGTTGAGGAACTTGAGGGTATAAATTGGGAAGGGCAAATTGTTGCCCACCTTGATTCATTGAAGGTTGATTTGTCTTCACGAAAAATTTGGATGATCTCCAATTTGGATTATATGTTGGTGCAAATGGACTATCTGATAACTTTTCATAAGATTGGAGAGAATTAATTTGCTCAGAGAATGCTTCTTAATAAGCTGGTATAGATAGACAAGATTGTACAAAGTTAAATGTACTAGAACATAAGGTACGTGTCTTTATCTTAGTATTGGTAGATGGGTTCAGATTGTGGCTTAAAGTTAAAGCTTCTACCTTTCTAGTAAAATTGGCTAAGGCAGTTTTCACATCTATATTGTCACTCACTTCATAAATTCCTCCTCTTTTTTTAGTTTAAGATTTCCTATCTTTTGAATCTATGCAATTCCAATGAGAATTTTTAGATAAAGATCTTAAGGATTTCCAAGCTTTCCTTTCACTCAATTGTAAAAATCTCCCACCATACATGCTTTGGATAATTTGACGGTTTGATGAAGTTAAACTATAATAGAAATATTTCACCACTCTCCAAGTTTCAAAACCATGATGAGGACATTTCAAAATAAGATCATTAAATCTTTTCCAACATTCAAAAAATTGTTCAACCTCTTTTTGGAAAAAATTAGAGATTTTTCTTCGAAGGGCATCGATTTTAGAGATAGGAAAATTTTTTAACAGAAACTTATTTACCAATTGATTCCAACTAGTAATAGTTCCTGTAGGGAGGGAGTTCAACTAGGTTTTAGTTTTATCTTTTAATAAGAATGGAAACATTTTAAGCCTAACTGACTCATTATTGAATTTTTGAAAGCGAAATGTTGAACAAATTTCAAGGAATTCTTTCACATGCGAGTATAGATTTTTTCTTTTCAAACCATAAAATGATGGTAAAAGTTAGGGTATGGCTGGTTTGAGTTCAAAATGAGATGCAGCAATTTGTGGTAACACTATGCAAGATGGAGTATTGGATACAACAGGTGAGAAGTACTCCATAAGAGTTTTTTATGCACAACTTGTTTTTCCATTTTTAATGGTGATTCAACAAAATCTAATGTCATAATTGTGAAATCAATGGGTGACTCTAAACTTTTTCTAACCAAACGCTTATCTTTATCACGTTTCCAAGCACGTATAAACTAAACAAAAATTATAAACAAGTGTTTCTAATAGCACGCAACATAATTACTAATAAAATGAGAATACAATAAAAAAATATAAAATTATACAATGAAAAATTTTTCTTTTTTAATCTTTTTGTTTTGGATATTAGTAATAATGGGTAGTATTCAACAAGTGAATTTTTAGGAAAGTGTGGAGGATTCACAATCGTCTCACTTAAAATCTATACTTTTTAGGCATTTTTAACCTTGTTGTCAGAATAAACTAATTTTACACACTCAAATTATCACACCAATTTTTAATAAATAATTTTTCACAAAGAAAAATTTCTATACAAAAAACTTTATAAATTTTAACTAGTGGAAGAATTATACTTAACTAGATTTGATTAGCTTTTTCATCACAATCTCCGGCAACGGCGCCAAAAACTTGTTGTTATTTTATTTAAAACTCGCAAGCGCACAAATCGGTTAGAGTACAGATTTAACGATATGTAAGGTTTATCCCACGGTGATTACCAATTGAAAGAAAACTCTAATTTAGACTTAAAATAGATAATTCTAACCTAATTTTCGAAATATTTGTTTTGTGATAAGAACATTAAATTAAGTATGCAAGAAATTGATGTACTCAAATTAAATTGAAATATATTCAAAATAAAAATGAATGTTAAGGTTAGGGGATCCACTTTTGATATGAATAAAAATAAATTTAACTCTTTTATTACTCAATTGGAATCCTTACATGAATAAGGTTTCAATCGAAAAATGTGTTAATTTAAGCTCACTTTTGTTTATACATAAATTACATTTATCTCCTTTTTACACAATTAATCATTCTTGTAAAATAGATTCAAGCATACATTGTGTCAATCATCATATTGTCTACAATAAATTAAAATTAGTTCAAGCATTTATTGTGTCAAATATTGTCTACAATATATCAAGATTCAACTTTACAAGATTAAAGTATGCAAAAAAAAATGAGAAAGGTAGAAAACTAATTAACTTAACAAAATAAAAGAGGTGATAAAGCCAACTATAATAATAACATAAAGTAGGCAGCAAAGCGATCCCCTAAGAAAGAAAATAACAAAAGAGAGAGGCGGCAAAGTCATCCCCTAAAAAAGAAAATAACAGGTGATATGTGGCAAAACCTACCATTAAGAAATAACATAAAAAAAGAAATAAGAAAGTAAATACAACATCAAATATAAATATTAAAATTAAGAGTTAGATAAATTATTATTTTCATACCAAGAGTTTCACCCTTTACCTTAGCATAAGAGAATTAGTTTTTCTTATTCAAAGTAAGAAAACAAAATTGAAGATGAACAAACATAATGATATTATGAAAGAATAACAAAATATCTAAAGAAATAAGAACATTACAATCATAAGAACCCAAAACTATACTATCAAAATTTAGCTCTTTCAAGCCTTCCTCCCGCCTCCCCTCTATCTCATAAGATCTCTCTATTTATAGATACAACTAGGGGGTATGTGACAAAGCAAGTTGCACTAAAGTTGACAGGTTGTATTGTATTATGTGCACCGAAAGAAATCATGATGTTTCTCTTTGATAACCATCGAATTTGCTGTCTATGTAAAAAGCAAAGTTGTAGCAAATTGTGCAGCTATCTGCCTGCCAAATTTTGTGCATATTGACTATATATTTTATAAGATACAGCCAAAATACTGCATCAAGATTGGGTTGGACTGCAACATTAAATAATTTTTCTTCCAGCCCAATTTTTGCCCTTTTAGTGTCTGAATTTATTGATTACATGAACATGAAAGTTGTAGCAAATTATGTTAGCTATTTACTTACCAAATTTCATACATATTGAATATTTAATTTATGAGTTATGACCAAAATACTGAAGTAGGGTTGGGCTGAAAAGCAAACTGCAAACAGATTTTCAACATTGGATGTTTCTTGAATCTTTATGTTTAAGTTCTTTTGAAAATATGGTCATAAATTAAGATTGAATTGATGCATATATCCATTAAGGTGCATCTCAAAAATAAAAAAGATAATACTTTTTACTCATCCATCCTCAATGAATGTATTTTATTTGCTTGATTTATAGACACCATTCTCAAAAAACCACAATTTAGTTTTGATTTCTCCAATTGAGTCAATTTTCTATTTTTCTCTTTATCTATAAAATATGCATAGAACTAAAGACAAGTACGAACAATAAGTGCTTAAATATGAAAAAAAGTTAAGATGAAAGTATCTAATTCATGGTTAAAAAACTCACTCATCATTAGGAAACATTGAAAGATACAAGGCGAGATTTGTTGTTAAGAGATTTACTCAAAAAGAAGGAGTCGATTATACAGAAACTTTTTCTATTTTATCTAAGAAAGATTATCTTCGTATTATTTTAGCATTAATTGGTCATTTTGATCTTAAATTGCAACAAATAGATGTGAAAACAATATTTTTTAATAGTGATATAGCGGAGGAGGTTTACATAAAACAACTTGAAGATTTCTCCTCTAGTGATGGTGAGTACTTGCAAGCTTAATAAATCCATATAGGGTTTAAAAAAAGCCACCCGTTAGTGGTATTTTAAATTTTATGGAGTAATTTCTTCATTCGGATTTGTTGAAAATCCCATGGATTAATATATAAACTAAAAGATCAGTAGGAATAAAATATGTTTTATTATTTTATACGTAGATGATATTTTGCTTGCAACCAAGGATAGAGTTTGCTGCATGAGGTGGAATAATTTCTCTCTAAAAATTTTGACATGGCATTAAAATCCATAGGGATAGACCTAGAGTTATTTTAGTTGTCCTTATCTCCATGAACAAAATGGTAGTGCTGAAATGAAGCATCAACATATTGTAGAGATGGGATTAACTCTTTTAGCTACATTTTCTCTACCACTTCATTTTGGGGATTATGCCTTTCGAACCTCAAGTTTTCTTATCAATCAACTTCCTACACCTATTCTAAAAAATAAATCTCCCTTGGAAGTACATTGAATTGGACTTATATTTTGTTTCATGAAAAGGTAAACCGTAAGGAGGTTGTTGTATTTCATGTTCCATCCTCAGAATAGATTGCTAATATTTTTACTAAGCCATTATCACAGGCTTCTTTCTGTAATATTCATTACCAACTCAGGGTAGATAATCTATCTAACCTATGTTTAACGGGGGAGATTAGAGTATAATCATAGAGTAGTTGGTGGTATTACTTTTACATCTGTTTATACACGTGGCTTTAGATCAGCCACTTGTTGAAGCTTTATATAGTTGTACTGTAAACATCTTAAGTAATATATAGAAGGTACATAATATTTTACAGTCAATTATTTCTCTCTTCCTTCGTCCTCTTCAACGCTCCTTTTTTGAAGCCAGGTTACAATGTAGATTCTATCAGTTTGTTCTTTATCGATAGTCTTTCGATCATTCATTTCTTGAATATTTGTCCCTATAAGAACTCTTTGGTTAAGAAATCAGGTAAAGGATTATCTTTACCTTTGATATGTTCAATATCACTAAAATGTGTTTTGAAACTAGATTTTGAACATGTTTTTGTAAAAACATCTTTTATGGCTTTACAATCGATTTTTGGTAAAACAATTTTTGAAAATAAGTCATTTTAAAATTTTGTGATACATAAAACAATATCAAATTTCTTTTTTATGGTAGAGTATATTCACTAAGAATCAAACCAGACTCCCAAATGAAATATGACTATTTGTTCCTTGGAAGTGCCTAGAAAGATTTGCTTAAGTATACCTTCATAACCTAGTTTTGAGGCATCAATTTCTACTATCATTTATGTTGTGGGGGGGGGGGTTGTGATTCCTAAACAAGGAAGATTATTGACTTTAGAATTTAGAAGTTTTGCTACTTCAATAATTTGCTCATCCCAAATTAGGAGGATTTTTCTGGAGTCTAGTATATAATGGTCTATAAATGAACCTAAGGTTCGAAATGAAGTTTGCTACATAGTTTAGACAACCTAAGAACCTTTGTAGCTGGGTTTTGTCCTTGAGTAAATTAGAATTTTTGTGTGTGCAAATTCTATTGATCTACATATTGGAGTAATGGTGCCTTGATAAATATCAAATCCTAAGAAATGTACTTTCACTCAAAAAAGTTTCATTTTCTTAGCTGAAACTACTAGACCATTGTCCTTTATGATCTTGCAAAATTGTTCTAGGTATTGAAAGTGTTGTTCTATAGAATTTGAAATTACTAAGACATCATCTAAGTATACTATGGTGAATTTTGTAAAGGAATTAAAAATATCATTCATTATGTGTTGGAATTCAGATGGTGCATTTTTTAATTTAAAAGAAATTACGTTCCATTTATAATACCCAAAGGGTACTATGAAGGCTATTACCTATCTTCTTTTACTAACTGAATTTGATAATATCACGATTTCATGTCAAACTTGGAGAACACTAAGGCGTCATTGATTCTTCCTATAAGTTCATTTTTTAATTAGGAATGGGATGCCTAATCCATCTGAGTACTTTGTTAAGAAGTCTATATTTTATGACAATTCTTGGATCTCCTCATTCTATTTCAACGTGATTGTGATGGATAAGTTTTTGTATCTAAATATTCTTATATTTTCTGTATAATATTCCAAAATCTATTCATTCGTCTTTATGGGTCTCGCCTTTGTGGGGATTTTGCCTTCATAAAAATCATTTTCATAAGATAGGGTGACTAAATGTTTTTTTTCTTTTCCAAAAGGCATTTGAGCGTTCTATACAAATTTCTTTTTAAAATTTTTCTTGAAGTTTCCTTATTCTTTGTTGTATTTTAGAGTTTTCTATTTGTTTCTTTACCCTTTAATAATGTATTTCTTTATTTTGCATCTGTATTTGATTATTTTTGGTTGATTAGGTTTATTTTTGAAACTGAGTTTTTCTTTAGAAGATTTATATCTTTCACGAGAGGTGGTAGAATAAATTCACAAATTACTTCTTTTCCTAGATGTTTGGTTAGTATCCCTTTTTCATTCACCTCAAATGGATATATGAGGCTGAGAAAAGGTGTTCCTAGAATTAGGGGTTCTCCCATGTTTTATACTAATAGAAAGGAAGTTTTGAAACAAATGTTGCTGATACAAATCTGTGTCTTTGAAAGTTTGTAATTTATTTGGAGTTTTGAACCATTTACATTACTTAAAGATTCTCTAGTCTTTTTGTAGTATTATATTGGTATGATTACTTTGATAAAATTCATGTTTACTCCTGAATCAAATAGAGCTTGTCTTTGTGGTGAAATACTTTACTGTTAAAGTTATTGGACAGTACTATTTGTGAACTTGTATTCTTGAGATTACGTTTAGGTATGTTTAAGTATTTTTCTTCATCACTTTGTTCGAACCCTGTATGTTCCATTATTTCTTTTCCTTTATTTTGTTTTGCTACATATTGCGCACCTATTAGGTAAAGAGTTCTAGTTCTGGTTGCACATCTTTTTGCTTTTACTTGTTGGAGCTCATCTTTTATGTTTTTTTTTAAATTTCTTGTTGTATGTCTTTAATTATTAGTGTCTCTTTGGAAGTCTTTTTATGTGCTCAAAATCAATTTGAATATACTATTTCGATATCCAAATTCTACTTATTTAATTAATTTAATTAGATATTACTAAGTATATGCATTATATGCCTAAATTTTTATCGGTATTTTTATAACAATTTTCTTTTATAACACCTAAAACATCATATTATATGTATATTATGGAGATTACAATTGGGCCACATAGATATTTTCAAGTTTGTTAATAAAATCTAATATAAATGATCTAATTGTTAATAAAAGATAACGAAGATATAAAGGGATTAAGTTTATGTTAAATAATTTAAATGATATAATTATTAATAAAGATATAAGAGATCCGAAGAAGATTAAATTTATTAATAAGAAATAAGAAATATTTTTATTTTTATTATCTTTTAATTTATTTTTGAAATTAATTTAATTATATATATATTTAATTATTTTGTATATCAATAAGATTGATGAAGTAAATTTGATGTATATCATAAGATTGTAGAGAAATTCTCAATTCATAATAATTAATTGATTGCTTCATATATGATTCTACCTTATGGTAAACTAATAAAATCATATATGTTAGTTATTATCCAATAAACATATACATCATACTTTTAATACATTTACTTTATTTTGAGTGTTTGAATCTTTAAATTTATTTTTAATTTTAAAAATATTATATTTCTTGTATCACTTTTTTTGTTAAAAAAATGCTGGTATTATTTAATAACTAAATATTTTATTTTATAAATTAATAACACCATAAATTTTTATATATTTAAATTTACAAAAATTTAAATGCTGTTCTCGCCCCGGCCAACAACTTGTAATTACTATATTGTAGGGAATGATTGGATCTACGTTTGCTATATAGGTATTTTAATTTCTCCTATATTTATAAAAAAATTGAGAATGAGATAAATAAAAAAATGAACTTTTATATTATTTAAATCATATATAACATATAAGCTATATAATTTTTATGTTAACTATATTCAAATATTTTAAAAATAAATGTATGAATGTTTGAGAAACAAGGGTGCAGTTGATTTGAAAATATTTTCAATTTTCAATTTTTACTTTTATTTCGTGAAATATATTTTCATTAGTAAATTTTCATTATTTTAAAAATAAATTTATTTTATGTAGTTAAAAAATTATTTATATTTGTTTTTAAATTTAATTGAGTTAGATGAATGTAAATATTATTTGGTTTTGAATTTTATTTTTATAATTATGATATTATTTTTATTTTGTTTAATATTTATGATATATTATAGTTTAAAATTACAAAAATTCCATATTTTATTTTTTAGAAATACTAAAAATATTTTTTGACATTTTATGTTTTTAACCTATTTTAACCAATAGTTTCAAATTTTTTTTTTCTAATTTCTAGTTAACACATTTTCAACTGTTTATTTTCAGTTAAAAATAAAAAATAAAAAATAATAAAACTTAATAGACCAGGGGGTGTTGGTATACGGTAAAATTTTTTATTCCTGAGAATCATGTTTCCTAGGAAACATAATTGATGTGAATAATAATTCCTGAAAATGTATAAAATATGTTTGGTTGATTTTTAAGATTACTGAGAATCTTTAAATAATATTTTTTAAGAATATTTATTTATATATATAGTTTCTAAAAATATTTTTTTTAAATTTTTAAATTTTTTTTATTTTTTTATTTTTTAACAAAAAATATAATAAAATATTGTTAATAATTTATTAAGTTTATATTAATTTTAAAATTATTAAAAAAAATATTAACAATTAAATTTATTTTTATAAAAAATTTTATATAAAATATTAAAAGATAAATATATATTTTATTTTTGATAAATATTCCCACCTTCATAGAAATCATCAATTCCCACCTCTTTCCATAGTAATCTTTTCATGGGAATCCTTACTTAAAAAACATTTTCAGGAATTGAGATTTTCTGAGAATCAGAATTTTTATTTTGAAACTAAATAAAGAAATCTTCAATTCCCATATTCAGATTCTCAGAAATTCAAAATTTTTTCTTCTACTAAACACCCCCTAAAATTCTTTTGTACTACTTTAGAGTATCTAAACGTTTAAAATAAACAAAAAAAAGTGTGTAAATAACAATGCACCCTTTCTTTACTCTTCCCTTGCCCTTCAATTTCTAAAGAAAATTTTTTAGATTAAGTATCTTTTTTTTTTGAAATCTAAGTGTCCTTATTGAGATAGATAACAAAAATATGAAATTAACTCATTTGACCAGCGAAGGTCCACCTCTTTCCCTCCCCAAATCTATAATCTAGGGCCCCAAAATTTAACCCACATACGTGCTTATGCTTATGCTTAGGTCACACACCTCTCCTCATTTAAATCACAAAGTCCCACTTGTCCCAAAAAAAAAAAAAAATCACAAGTCCCCAAACAGCGGCGTCAAGTTTCCCCTGGCCCTCCGGTCTGTTAATTGTTTCAATATTTTCCTGCCCTTGATGTAAAACGAGGAGGGATGGGGCGAAATATAAACCCCAAATACCCCAAAAAGTCCACACACACTCTCTCTCTGCTTCTAACACTGCTTCAAATTCAAGCTGTCTTTTTTTTCTCTCTCTATATAAAGTCTAAACCCTTCCTCCCTCCCTCCCTTTCTCCTCCAACCCAAATCTCTTTAGTATCTCTCTCGCTCTTCTCTTCTCTCTCTAGAACCTTTTCTTCTCTAGGGTTTTGGTGTGGTTGTGAGTGGTGGTGGTGGCTGTACACATTCTAGGGTTTACCGCTCTCTACCGTGGTATTTTTCACTATGGCCGCCGAGAAGCTTAGAGATTTGAGCCAGCCGATAGATGTGGCTTTGCTCGATGCCACTGTCGCTGCCTTCTATGGCACCGGATCTAAGGAAGAGGTCAGGAACTGGTCCCTTTGTATTTTTCTGAAGCTCCTGTTGGGCTTATTGGGCGGGGCGGGAAATGGTGGAGGAAATTGGGCTGCTTGTTGAGTGTCTTCAGTTCCAGTGAGTATGTGCTGAAACATTCCGGGATGTTTTTGAGGGTTCTAATCGTTCGTTACTGTTGGGTACTGGAGAATGTTTGGGGGGGGAAGTGTAATGACACGGAGCTTGCAGTGTTAGGGTTTAATACTGTAAGGTTTTTCTTTTGCGGTTTATGAGCTAGACGGGTAGTTATGCGTGGGGGATTAGTTCTCAATTCGTGTTTGTGCCTTCGTGGAGGAGATAGTGTTTCTCCCTTGATTTATTGTAAGGCTCTATATCGATTTACTGACAGAATTTGGGAACGAAGTTGGGGTTTGTCCTTAGTATCTGATTCTTAAACAGCTGGTAAAGTCTAAGAAGCATTGTCGTATAATTGTTTACACTCAATTGAATTGAACAAATAAATGTATACAATTGTTATCTCGAATTCAAATTGAGCTAAAATATGCCTGGCATTTTATATCAGCACTATTAGCTGCTGAAATATATTTTGAATTCATTAAATAAATCGTTTGCGTTGGCAGAAATCTCGAATGTCGCTTCACTTTACCACATTACAATGAATGTTTATTATTATATTTTTATGGTTTGTATCATTGTCATCAATATGGGTTCATGGCAAGGAGCTTGTGGATATTTTCGGACTGCTCCTCTTTACAGCTAATGAGCACTTTTTTCTGATAAAGCGTAGCCATTTCTATAACTGTTCCTTGGCATGCATTGCAGAGAAATGCTGCTGACCAGATTTTGCGCGACTTGCAAAATAATCCTGATATGTGGCTTCAAGTCATGCATATTTTACAAAACACTCAAAATCTAAATACTAAATTCTTCGCCTTGCAGGTTAGTTTCATCTTTTTTCTTTAATTTTTTATTTATTTAAATGATCTATACCAGTCATTCTGTTTTGTCGGGTTATTGGCTAATGCCAATCCTTTACATGTCTAGCGCATAAAGCAATGTTACTTCTTTTACGCATCACACCACCACAAGACAATTAGTATGATACAATACTAATTAGTCCAATTGGAATTATGGTTTTTGCCTCTGGTCTCAGGCATCTCTCTTAGTGCACAGATTACTTCTACAATTAAAATGTTGAGGGTTACATATTACGCCACATTATATGACATGGCCAAATGAATATTCCTTTGTACAAATATCTCTACAATTTAGAGGAACTTTTTTCTTTTTCTAGGCTGTATCGGATTTTGGTGATTATCTAGCAGCTTGTTTAGGTTTTTGAGACTGAAGTCCTCCTAGAGTGTTACTTTTCTTTTTGGGCTAATTAGTGTGGATTATACTCTTTTGTGGTCATTTTATTGTTTAGTAGCATGCAACAGTGGCAGGTGTCCCACAGGGCTTATAACATTTGCATAATAGGCAATTGAATTGCAAGAGATGCTTAAGAGTGATATATATTTTTAGGACTTATGATTTATGAGGAATGTCTACTCCTACGTTAATCCTGAAGTTGCATTTTATGTCTGTAATTGAATTTTTTTTAATAATATGAAGAGCTTTTTATACTATAAGCAATAGTATTAGTGGATATGAAGTTGAGGACCAAATGGATTATAAAAGCAGTGAAGTGAACTGTCATGGTAACAAGTTGTATTATTGTACTGTCAACTGTCCATTTTAATGTAGAGCCAATACAAAAAGTAATCTCTGCGGATGTCCAAAAAGTTTGAGAAGCTGATAATTGGTGTTTATCTTAACATACCTGAGATTTGTATGGTTGTGGTATGGTTGAAGATGAAGATGTGTGTGCTAGGAGTAGGATGATCATATTAGTAATGCATCATATGTGAAGTTATGTTTACTTTAGTATGCTTTCAGTGAGGTGTATCAGTTATAATTGTATGTGATGGTTAAGTGGAACTGTAGAAGTACTTGCTGGCAGAGTTGAATTGCTAGAGGGCTTACATGATTTCTTTAAAGGGGTGTTTGGTAGGGGAAATTTTTTTGAATTCCTAGGAAATTGAACGTAGGAAAGTTAAATTTTTATGTTTGGTTTCTAAATTTTAAAACAGGATTTCCAGTCTTGAAAATGATTTTTTAGAAGAATTTCCATCAAAAGTTTCCCACGAAGGGTGTGGGAATCCAAGTCATGAAAATCTTTTTTAAATGTAAAAAGACAATAATGTTCTCTATTTTGTTACTCTCTTTTTCATCTCTCTCTCTCTCTCTCCCATCTCTCTTATACTTTCTCTTTCATCCTTCTCTCTCTTACTTTCTTTCTCTTCATCTATCTCTCTTCTCTATCACTTTTTCTATTATCTCTGCACTCATTTTCTCTCTCTCTCACCTGGTGGGCTTTAGTTGCTGGGCACAAGCCCAATCCCAAGTCCAATGTAACTTATGCCCATTGTTAAGGGTTGGGATTTGGTCCTAGTCCATGGGCCAGGTATGGGCTTCGCTCGTGCCAAATCTTGTATAAATACATTTTTGTTATTATTTGAGAAAAAGAAGTTGGGCAAAGTTAAAATTTGTTTACAAATAAAGAGAACTTAGGTCTAACAATGAGCTAAAGGATCAGTTTATGTTGAATTTTGTTCTACTTATGAGTGAGGCGTTTTGTTCAAGTAGTCACATTTTATTCATGTTTTATTTTTTAGAAAAAATTTGGATTGAGAGACAAAAGAAGAGAGAAAGCAGAGAAAGGTAGGACAAAACTCAAAATATGGACACTGGAAAGTGAATAGTTTGGTTGATTTGTTTCAGGCCTTGGGTTGGCCCTAAAATTTTGTTGGCATATTGCTTTGGTTTAAGTCCATTGACCCAAAAGTTAGGCCCAGTTATAGGCCCACTAAATTGGCCAAGTAAACCCATGGTGTGGTCCGGTCAGCCTGGAATAGTTCTATTTGCAAGAGGACTATTTACTGATTTTCTTATTGGCATTATGTTTTCTTTTGTAACTATTATACTGATAATTGTTACTTTTGTCTTTTGAGTGATTGAATACAACTGGCTGTTAGTGCCGTTACTTTGAAGCAACAACTGTTAGGTTTTTTGATCAAGGTTTTTATTTGCGGTAAGAATCTTGCTTTTGAGTTAGCTTCCTTTCTTAGTATATCTTTTCTCTGTCCTTGTACATACAGGTTCTAGAAGGTGTGATTAAATATAGATGGAATGCATTACCTGTTGAGCAGCGAGACGGAATGAAGAATTTCATTTCTGATGTTATTGTACAGGTATCAGCCACATTTGGAGAAAGGAAAAGATTGAGCTACTGACATACTTAGTTAATCTTTTGTCATTATTAATAGTTTTTCTACATCTGTAGTCTCCTTATTGAGTATGTGTATATATATATATATATATTACTTTTATAATATTTACTTTTTTTATTTTATTTACATAGCTTTCTAGCAATGAGGCTTCATTTCGAGTGGAAAGGTTGTATGTCAACAAACTCAATATTATATTAGTTCAGGTAAAAGTACTGAAGCTCCATTACGTTAATTTGATGGATTATTCCTGCTGGTTTTGTTACAGTTATTCAGTGCATACTTTTGATCTTCTCCCTTCCATTTATAAATTCATGCATAGAAGTGTTTTTCATTTTTCCTCCTCAATAAATTTTTGGGCGTGCTTTAACGACATCCACTACCTCATTAGCTACCAAAGCAGCATCAAGATTCTGCCTCTTTAATAAATGCACTTTGATGCTAAGAAATAGTATCATACTGTTCCTCATTCAGTCTGGCTGAAAGATCCTTGGTGATAAGCTTGTACATACTTGCCACCAAACTAATAGACCTGTAATCCTTCACCTTAATGAATCTATCATTTTTTGGCACAATTGTTATGAAAGTGGACCTGTCTTTCCATTACAATGGAATTCCTCAAACGCCTTTTAAACATCAACTTTAATTGTTGATGACTTTTGCCCTTCCATCCTTATGAATCTGGATCGAGAAATTTTCTTTGCATCACATTCTAGTTTGTATTTGTTTGGAATTTTTAGTATATATTGATGGGTTTGCATGGGTAAGAGATATATATAATAGTAGGTATATCTTATGCAGATTTTGAAGCATGAGTGGCCAGCTAGATGGCGAAGCTTTATTCCTGACCTTGTTTCTGCAGCTAAAACTAGTGAAACAATTTGTGAAAATTGTATGGCTATATTGAAAGTAAGCATATCCTACTTCTGTCCCTTAGATTTTGGTTCCTTGTATCAATAGGTAACATAAAATATGTTTTGTCAGCTTCTGAGTGAAGAGGTTTTCGATTTTTCAAGAGGAGAGATGACCCAGCAGAAGATAAAAGAGCTTAAACAATCCTTGAACAGGTAGCTGCTGATGGCTTTGTATCTCCAGATAATTCAATTAATTTATATGTGGCTAACAACTATGCTTGGTTGTTACAGTGAATTTCAGCTCATACATGAGTTATGCTTGTATGTATTATCAGCATCCCAACGGACTGAGCTCATACGGGCAACACTGTCTACATTGCATGCTTTCCTATCATGGATTCCCTTGGGTTATATATTTGAGTCACCGTTGGTACTTCCATTTTTCTCTCTAATTAACACTTATGTAGGAATTTAATTTAAATTGTAATCTTTAGTATTTGTGTACTTTCAGCTTGAGACACTCCTAAAGTTTTTTCCAATTCCGGCATATCGAAACTTGACACTGCAATGCTTGACTGAAGTATGTTGCATCATCTGAGTCCTTATCCTTTTACCTGTATTTTCAGAAACATTACTCATTTTTGGTGTTTACAGGTGGCAACTCTTCAATTTGGGAATTACTATGATGTGCAGTATGTTAAGATGTATAATATATTCATAGTTCAGTTGCAGGTATGCTTGGATATGTTTCCCTTCCATATGCCATAAACTGCATTTTTTTACTCATTTCTATTTCATGTCTATATTCAGTGTAGTTCTCTTTATTTTGTTATTTTTTTTTTTGTAGCTTTACATATAATTTTTGTGGTTGATTCCTGTTTGGTTTAATGTAGAGCATACTCCCACCTACTACAAATATACCTGAGGCTTATGCACATGGTTCCAGTGAGGAACAAGTAAGTGCTTGTAATTGGCTGAGACAACAAGCCTGGTTTGTTTAATTACTTGTGTATTCTGTCTGACCTTGGCTTTTTTGTTTCTAAATTAGGCTTTTATACAGAACCTGGCATTATTCTTCACTTCATTTTACAAGGTGAGATTTTTTTTTTTAAGGTTGTATGTCTTTTTGTTTTGGGAAAATGCTTAGTTGTTGTTGTTGTATGTCTATTTGTATTTGTATATTGTGCACATTCAATAATCGAAGAACATGATTAAGTTGTGTGAAATAGTGTGACCCTACTGAGAGAGTGGTCTCCTCAATGTGGGTTAATTTCATCTTAAAGGCATTTCTTTCTTTTGGCTATTATATGCGTTTTTTTTTTCAGGTATTTTTGTGAAATGTAATTCTCACAATTTAACGAATTTATAGTTCTTGTATATCTGATTCCAAGCTTGGACAAAAGAGGAGGGTTGTGTTAGGTTTGCGACAACCAATGTAAAACTTTGTTGAATCTTCATGAGCATGGGTTAACGATGCGATTGTGTTAAGGCTAAGTCGTTTCCTAGAAGCATCGCATTGTATAAATTGAGTACAATTTTGAAAGAGCAGGAGCCACTGCATCGGCATTTGGGTGCAGTGAAAAATATGCAAGGGTTCCACACTTTTGCGAATGGGTGTGGGTAAAGAAATTAGTTTCTGAGAGTAGGATCCCTTTTGGAACTTGGAATGTAAGTATGCTTATGGGTAAATCAATGGAAATATTTGATATCATGATTAGGAGAAAGATTAATTTCATGTACCTACAAGAAACTAAGTGGGTCAGAGTAAAGACAAAGGAATTAAATACTTTGGGTTTTAAGTTTTGGTACACTGGTAAGATAAGATCTAATCTAGCAATGTGGTAGGCATAATAGTCAATAAGGATTGGAGGAATAGTGTGGTAGATGTAAACAGATTAGGAGATAAGATCATAGCTCTAAAGCTTATAGTGGAGCGTGACACTCTTAACGTGATTAGTGTATATGCACCACAAGTAGGATTAGAGGAACATCACAATAAATTTTTGGGAGGATCTATAATGTTTGGTTCAGGAAATACCTTTGGGAGAAAAAATTTTCTTAAGAGGGGATCTAAATGATCACGTGGGGAGTGAACCCAGAGGATATTAGGGCCTACATGGGGGCCTACATGGGGGATATGGGTTAGGAGAAGCAAATGAAGAGGGTAGAACTATCTTGAATTTTTCTTTAATCTTTAATTTTACTATAGCAAATATTTGTTTCAGGAAGTGAGTAGAACATCTTATCACATACAAGAGTGGGGGGCAAGCTCTTAAATAGATTTTTTCTTGGTAAGAAAATCGGATAGAAAATGTTGCATAGATTGTAAAGTCATACCTAGAGAGAGTTTGGTTACCCAACTTAAGAGTCTGGACATTTGAGTTAGGAGTAGAAAGAAAGTCAAAAAAGAGTTTCAAAAATTAGGTGGTGACATTTGAAGGATGAACAACAAAGAGCTTCCAAGTTCTTTTTAACGAAGGACGAAGGAAGAGTTAGTGAAGGATGGATTTTCTTGTCACTCTGATAGATTAAACATTACAGAGGAGGATCGAAATTATATTTTTTATTGTATAATTTAGAAGTTTGAAGTAGAATTTTTTTTGAAGAGAATTGATAATTGCAAAACAGTAGGACCTGATATTATACTTATTGAAGTGCGGAAAGGTTTGAGAAGAAAAGGTATAAGTTGGTTCACTAAATTGTTTAACGACATAATTAGATATAAGAAAATATCGGATGATTACTTTTATTCTTTCCTGTAAAAATAAGGGAGACATACAAAATTGTGCTAACTATAGGGGGTTAAGCTCATAAGCAATACTATAAAGTTATGAGAAAATGTTATTGAAATGAGATTAAGACAAGACTCGAGTAAGAAAGAATTAATTTGATTTCATGCCAAGAAATTCAAACATAAAAGCAATTTATTGTGAAGATTAATGGAGAGATTTCAAAAGAATTTTAATGATTTTCATCGATTTGGAAAAGGCGCATAATAGAGTGTTGGGAGAGGTATTATAGAAAGCTTTAGAGAAGAAATGAGTGCATAGTACTTATATTCGAGTAATCAAAGATATGTACGATGTGATTACGATTTGCGTGAACACAAAATGGGGTCACATGATTTTTTCATAACTATGGGATTACATCAATGTTTATCTATGAGCCCATATCTTTTTAATTTGATTTTGGATGCACTGACTATACATATCCAAGAATTGGTGCCTTGATGTATGATTTTTGTAGATGATATAGTTCTAATGGTAAATCAAAAGAGAAAATAAATATGAAGTTAGAGTCATAGAGACAAGTTTTGGAAGTACGTGGCTTTCATTTAAGTAGAAATAAGACAATATATGGAATATAAATTTATTAAAAGGCGCACAAATTCGAATTTAGATGTGAAATTTGGAGATCATTCTATAACATAAGTCATAAGTTTTAAATATTCATTATACAAAATGATGGAGAAGTAAAGGGGGATGTATATCATAGGATTTAAGTTGGGTGGTTGAAATGAAGGAAGGCTTCGAGTTTCATTTGTGATAAAAAAGTGTCACTCAAAATTAAGGAAAAATTTACTGAACAGATATAAGATTTGCAATGTTGTATGGTATTGAATATTAAGCAATTAAAAGACAACATGAGAATAAATTCAATGTTGTAGAGATGAGAATGTTGTATTAGTTGTATGGACACAATGGATGAGATATGTTTAAGAATGAATGCATTAGAGAGAAAGTTGGATAGCAGTTATTGTGGAGAAGATAATAGAATTTTGCCTGAGGCGGTTTGGCCATATGTGGAGGAGACTTGCGAAAGTTTCGGTAAGAATAGTAGATCAAATAAAGAGCAGCCTGATAGTTGGAGGTAGAGAGAGACAAAAAAAAAAAAATAGGTGAAACCATTAAGAAGGATTTAGGCAATTAAGAATCTCTATTGATCTTATTTACAATAGAACACTTTGACATCGTTTGATTTATGCTAACCCCACTTTGTGGAAAAACTTAGTGAAAAAAGGTTTGGTTTGTTGTAGCTATGGAATTAACCTGTTTTTTATGACAATTACATTACTATTTGAAAGAAAATTAAGAAGAATGAATTATATCAGTTCATGGCATGCATGGGCAGATTCACGAATAGACCCATCTTTGCTTTTCTTGAAAATTAGTGTCTAAAATTTCTATTTCTATTCCCAAGTGGCTTCCTGGTCCTCCTTTCTTTCACTTTTACTCGCACATTAATTTTTCAGTTGCTTAGTAGCACTCTGTTCTCTGTTAATGCTACTTCTGTACCCCCTTCTCTTTATGCAGTCTCACATTCGAATTCTGGAATCCACTCAAGAGAATATATCTGCTTTGCTATTGGGACTTGAATATCTCATCAACATTTCATACGTGGATGATACTGAGGTTTTTAAGGTATGTTTTTGTTGACATGTCTTATATCTCTTTGTTCATATGTCTTCTGTGATAAATATTTGATCTTATTTTATGATTATTTTTGTGTACACTTAATGTACCTCTTTCTCCCTCTCTCCTGACAGTATGTCAGTTAGTCTGTATTAACTTTCTACTGCGTGCCACTGACTCCTGATCTGAATATTCAAGATTGGTGTTTATTTGGTTTGTTAAAGGTCTGTCTGGACTACTGGAACATTTTGGTCTTGGAGCTGTTTGAGGCACACCGTAATTTGGAGAATCCTGCAGTAGCTGCTGCAAACATGATGGGACTTCAGGTGCTGTTCTTTAATTGTTTTGATAACCTTGTTGTTTGTTTGTTAAAATTAAGTTTTTCCAGTCTCTTTCTCCCCCACTTTTCTTTTTCTTTACTCTCACTAAACAGTTGAGGTAGCAAAATGTATCCCTTGTACTTGGTACCATCAAATTCATTCTTGAACATGATGGGTACAACATTGTACTATAGATGCTATTGTTTGGTTGGTTGTCACTGCATTAACCTGCATTAGCACTTGGAATTTGGTACCCTTTTTCACTCTATGAGTGATGGGACCCATAGTATTAGGCAGGATAAAGGGGAAATAAAGGGCAGTTTTGGGTTGTTATTAAGTAAGAACACATGGCATAATATAATAAGAGTGGTTAGTTAGGATTTTAGTTATAAGGAGAGGGAGAGGGCAGTGGGGCAAGGCATGGAAAAACTTGTGGGAATTGGGTATTGGGAGGAGTCTAGCCCCTTCAAGTGCTAGAAACTATCCTTTATTTTCTTGTCATTTTCTCTATTAATTCTAGCAATCTTTTAGTATTTTCTTAGTTTGTTTTAGATGGAGATCTAGGTCTCCATCAAATGGTATCAGAGCAACGATCTAGGGTCAGTTATTTGCAAGAATGGAGGGAAGGATAGAGAAATTGGAGGAGGATATGTGCAAAATAAGAGAAGGCTTACTGGAAATGAAGAAAGCTATAGCAGACCTGCCAAATAGGAGAAGGCTAGAAGCGCTGATAGCTTTGAAGCAAGATGGAGCAATGACCGAGTACAAGGAGAAATTCGAGTTACTCTCTACACCATTGAAGGCAGTGGGTGATGATGTTTTGATGGATGCATTCCGAAAAGGATTAAAGGAGGAGATTCAAATTGAGGTTCGTATGAGGGGGGTCAATACACTTAAACAGTTAATGGAGCATGCTCAAAAAATTGGAAGTGCTTGATGGATAAGGTTCGTGAAGCTCGGCGCAAGAGAATGTGTGCGTTAACACATGAAGAAGGATCGTTGGATCAGAACATCTTGCGTAATTTTGGTGCAACTGAACAAACTTGAAGCACAGCTTTACTCAGCCCAGTTGAGAGCCCTGGAATGAAGAGCTCAAATGAGCCCAAGGCTAGAAAATTGATGACAACGATGATAATTGAAGAAGGCACTCATCGGTGTCTAATGGATGTAGGGGAGACAAATTGGGTTTGGGACCCTGAAGTTGAGGACAGTGAAGAAGATGCAGACAACCAAAAGGTGAAACACAAAAATCTGAGATAGAGGATGGGGAAGAAGGTGAACTCCAGATCAGAGGAGAGGAAAGGGAAGACAGTACAGAGGTTGAAACCGAGAAAGAGGAAAGCGTGGCGGAGCACAAGAAGGAAAAAGATGTGACGATGAAGAGAAGTTGAAACTGTCTGGGATTGGGTTGGAGAAAAATATAGAAGCATTGCGGGAGAGGGAAGGAGGCGATAAGGTGAGGTCGAAACTATTTGGAGTTAGGTTGTAGAACAACGTAGAAGCAAAAGTAAGGAAGAGAGTAGAAGGGGAAGATTTGGCAGAACGTGTAGCACTGATGTAACTTTGGAATAGGCCGTCCAACGAAGGAGATGGGTTGGGGAAGAATATAGAAGCATCACGACCCTTTATGCTCTTTCTACTTCAAACGACGACACTCACAAGGTAGCAAAAACATGTTGGTTACGATGGCAATAACTGGGCTGGTAAGGTTGGGCTTTATTTTCTGACTTGGAATTATAAGGAACGAAGATCTAGGGAAACCAAAACCAAGCTTACCAGATGTACTCAAATAGAGACCTAGGTGGCGCTATGGACGTGAAGAGAAGCTTAACCCAATCCATAGCTACAAAAATGAGCAGGTTTTGATACTATATTAGAAAATTTGGGCTTAATTTCTCCCCCAAAACTTGAGTCGTTAGAGGGAGGATTACAAACTTATAAGGAGCACAATGCTTAAACACCTAGCCGATGTGGGACTTAAACAAAAATAATAGATGAAACTATTGAGAAGGATTTTAGAATTAATAATCTTTCTATTAACCTCATTTATAATAGGTCATCGTGGCGTTGTTTGATTCATGTAGTTGATTTCATTTAGTGGAAAAAGTTTTAGATGTTGTTGTATTAAGTTTAAGGTGTCTACTAGAGGATGGAGTTTGGATCAGTAGGTCTAAAACCAACAATTCCAGGATAAATGGGTATGAAAATTAACTTCAAATAGGAATTATGTGAGCTTGTATACGTTCATCATTTTTGTGAGGAGTGGAAAATTTGTTACTAGTTCTAATGGCTTCTGTATCTTTTGTATAAATATTTAACCCCTAATACTGAAACCTGACAGAATTTTGATTTGCCACCATAAATGTTAGTACTTCAATCCATGTGTAGCTCACATGTTTCTGATATATTACTGTCATCTTTCTAAGGTTCCTGTGTACTGTGCATGAAAGTGTTGCTCGTCCATGTCTTCAATTGATTTATGCAGGTGCCAGTGATGCTCCCTGGTATGGTCGATGGTCATGGTTCGCAGTTTCTTCAGCGCCGGCAGCTCTATGCTGGTCCCATGTCAAAGTTGAGAATGCTTATGATCTGTCGTATGGCTAAGCCAGAAGAGGTTCTCATAGTTGAAGATGAAAATGGGAATATTGTTCGTGAGACCATGAAGGATAATGATGTTCTTGTACAATATAAGGTAATAAGGTCACATCTGACTTCAGATTTGTCTGTTATGTGTATATAGGAATAACTTAGATTCTCGTCCTAAAGCCATTTTCCTCTGAGTATTGTGTATTCTTAGATGGATTATAAAAGATAATGTTATATTTTAGAAAATTTCATGACTACTTGCGTCCTCCTGTTGTTAATCATAGTTTGATTGCAGAGTATGAGGGAAACTCTTATCTACTTGTCACATCTTGATCATGAGGATACGGAGAAGCAGGTAATTCCGGAAGCACTGGTCCTTGTTATGTTTTCAATGAAAAGAAAATAATTTTTTGGTTGTTTCTTTCTTCATTTTTTGTAATGATTGTTATTTCTTATTGAGACACTGTATATTGCTATTTTTTCAACTTTCAAATAATAGATGGTTAACTTTTTATCAATTGTTAAGATTAGGTGTTTTATTTTTTTTGGGATAAAATATATATACTTAAGAAGGAAGAACAATTATATGAGAGGAGGATGAAATATCCTAAGATAAAGTAAAATGAAAGCAAGAACTGAAAACAACAGGAAGAAAATTAATCATGCTAAGATACCCAATCCCTCTGCATATATAATAAAGTGATTCCCTTAAAGAAACTGTGACATGAAAACCAAAGGGATGCCTAAAAGTTATCCCCATAAGGCATCTAAAGACAAAGAGACCTGTGAAGATCAGGCGTTCTGTTCCAACCAGATGTTCTAAATCACAGCAAAAAACTTCCCATTGCCAGTGTTTTTTCCTCCTTTTTCTGTCCAAACCATATAAGGAAGAACTTCTCTAAACATACCTAATTTTCACAGATCTGGAACAATCTATACCTCAAATAAACGGACACTCTACATGTTAAAAATAATACTAGACATGCCACATAACATAAATGCTAGGATATGACAAATTGTAAGATCAGGATATTAAGTTATGTTAGCTTCTTTGTGATATATATTAATTATCTGAAATTGAATCACTTAAAGATATAGTACCAACGTTTTCTGAATATGTTGTTTTTGTTTAGAGTGATATGAATGGATACCCATTATGAAATTTGTGTTTTTGTGTGCCTATATGGCATCTTGATGTAGTTGTCTCCTATGTTGTAATATGCAGATGCTGAAGAAATTAAGTAAACAGCTGAGTGGTGAGGATTGGACATGGAACAATTTGAACACTTTGTGCTGGGCAATAGGGTCTATATCTGGTTCCATGATGGAAGAACAGGTACCGCTTCATGTTTTAGGGTTAAAATTGATACTTAGAATCCTTTTTGCATGTTTCAGCTAACAATTCCTCTTTTTTTAGTATTTGTTACTCCCACTCTTCTGCTGATTCAGTTATGGTTATGAGGAATCTTCTTAATTTGAAATCTGTTTGTAATCGTCACTCTTTTTGGGGACATTTTGTGATATGAATCTACATTTTTTCTATATAAATTTAAATTCTAAACAATTTCTGTGCGCATCATCAGAAATTGACAAGTTTGTCATTTCTATTTTTAAATGCTTATGTAGTAGCTAGGTGATACAGAGGCAGGACTGGAGAAGTTGGTTTCAAAGAATTATCTAATTTGGCAACTTTTAAGATTCTTTCTTTGTGGACTTTGTTTAATTAAGTATTGGGTTCATAGTAAACGGTGCGTGCCAGCGTGCATGTCACTGTGCCATAGTGTTGCAACATGCAACACTTGTGGCTTTAGAAATTTGAAATTGTGTGGGATGGTGCATGCTGCATGAAGACTTCATCCATGTCAGCACTTCTCTTTCTTCCATCGATTCTTCTGTTTTGTGATTTCATTTTCAAGTCTTCTGTTTAATGACTACTTGGAAGGGGTAACTTCTTATTTTGTTAAACTCCTTTAGCTTTGACACTTTTATAATTTGACTGTTTGATACTTTTTTCTGCTCGATACATTTGATATTTGATGTTCTTTTTTTTTTATTAATTTGGATTATATTAATTTTATGTGCTGTACTTCAATGCTGCAATGTCCAAGACAGCATGCTTAGTGCCATGTCTTTGGGGTTTAGGGACCTATTTATGTATTGATATTTTGGTTTTCATTATTGAGGCACCTCTGTTTTTCTGGCATCATTTTTAGGATTATCTTTTATGACATGCCAAAGCAAGTATGTTGACTGTCTATTTTTTCTCAAAATGATCATAGTGTATCCTAGATTACATTCAGTATCTTTATGGGTAAGATATTTTTTTTTTGATGCATTTATGGGTAAGATATTGATTTTGGTTTTTGATGGGTAGTCTAAACTATTCATTTATCAACTGTTAATCTGTGTCTCTCTCTCTTGGTATGCATGGCCGCATGTTGGTTTGATTTTATCTTTTGTAGAGTCGTTTCATCTGTAACATACATTTCATAACTGATTAGATTTGTCAAATATCTCTAATATGTTTTTTGAATGACATTATTTTATTGTTTCCAGTATTATTTCTAAAGTTTGTTGTTTACATATTGGATTTATTGCAGGAAAACAGATTTTTGGTTATGGTCATTCGTGATTTGTTAAATTTATGTGAAATCACAAAGGGAAAAGATAACAAAGCTGTTATTGCAAGTAACATCATGTAATTATTGTTTATGTAAATCTTTGATTATTTGCTTTAGTTTTCTCATTTTAAAGATTGCCCTATTTGTTGTTTATATCATTGTTTTTGCTGGCAGGTATGTTGTTGGGCAGTATCCACGATTTTTAAGAGCCCACTGGAAGTTCTTAAAAACTGTTGTTAATAAGTTGTTTGAGTTTATGCATGAGACACATCCTGGCGTCCAGGTTATTTATTCAACCTTGAAGCTTTCTGTCTGTATCTACATGTATGTTTTCTTGTGTTTATTTGATGTTAAGAAAGCATAGATGTGGTTTAGCTTTAACGTGTGACACTGACATATTTCATGTATTAAAAAATTTTCATTATATTTTTATAAGTTTATGCCTTGTGAATTTTGACTCTTCGTGCCTTTTGTTTTTGTCATTTTTTTTATATGTTTGATATGTTTATTTAATAATTTTATGCCTTATTAATGCTAATTATACTTATATTATTTTTCATGTCTTTCAGGATATGGCCTGTGACACATTTCTTAAAATTGTTCAGAAGTGTAAACGTAAATTTGTAATCACCCAGGTAACGGGAGCTTTTGATGCCCCTCGCTCCCTCAAAAAACAAAGAAAAAGTCAATTGTCTTAAGAATGAGTGTTTAAATACTTGATACAATGTTTAACTTGTACCATGATTGTTATTTCAGGTTGGTGAAAATGAGCCATTTGTATCTGAACTGCTAACGGGCCTTCCAACCACCATTGCAGATCTTGAACCCCATCAGATTCACACGTTCTATGAATCTGTATGCCTTTTAGATGTCTTTGATATATAGTTCATTGAGATTGTCCTATGTTACATGTCTATATATGTATGTGTGTGTACTATTTAAGTGATATTCTCTCATTGCAGGTTGGTCACATGATACAAGCCGAATCTGATACCCAGAAGAGAGATGAATATCTTAAGCGGTTGATGGAGCTTCCAAATCAGGTTCTTTACTTGCTTGAGAAGCCATAGTCTGTGCTAAATCTTTTTCTGGATGTGTAGTGTTTTGTTCACCGTGATTATGTTGTTTCTTGCAGAAATGGCTTGAAATTATAGGGCAGGCGCATCAAAATGTTGATTTTCTGAAGGATCAAGATGTAATCCGGACTGTGCTTAATATATTGCAGGTATCAATAATGTATACTTATATTTCATTCTGTATGATCTTACATATTTTGCTCAGCGTGATTTGAGCTTATTGAAATTACAGAATTACATTATATTATGGCATGCATTGTTATAGTGGTAATCTTTTTGGTTATTTAATCCATACTCTGCTAAAGGTCAAATTTTCTCCTACTCATTCTTGTGCAGGAATGCCACCTAAGGCTAGCTCAGGTGGTTTGGGTGGGGTGGGGGTTTGGGTCAAGTCGTGTGTTTGACCTCACATGAATCTACCCCCAAAAAAAGAAAATTAAAAAGTCTTGTGCAGGAATGAAATGTTTCTTGGTATGATATTCCTTTAATTATAAGTAGCCAACAGAATAGAAGTCTTGTTTGAATTTATAAAATTGATCATGCATACAACAACAACTAAGCCTTTTCCCACTAGGTGGGGTCGGCTACATGGATTAAACGACGCCATAGTGGCCTATCATGGATGAGATCAATAGATAAGTTATTAACTATTAAATCATTTTTAATAGTTTCACTTATTGTTTTCTTTGGCCTCCCTCTACCTCTAATTATTGGACTATTCTCCATCCGATCAACTCTTCTCACTAGGGCTTCTGCAGGTCTTCTCCACACATAGTCAAATCACCTTAAGCGAGTTTCAACTATCTTCTCCACAATAGGTGCTATCCCAACTTTCTCTCTAATGCATTCATTTCTAATCATATCTCTTCTGGTGTGTCTACACATCCAACGCAACATTCTCATCTCTGCAACGTTGAGTTTATCTTCATGTTGTCTTTTAACCGCCCAACATTCCGTACCATACAATATAGCAGGTCTTATAGTCGTACGGTAAAATTTTCCTTTAACTTTGAGCGGCACTTTTTTATCACAAATGACACTCGAAATTTTCCTCCATTTCATCCATCCCGCTTGAATCCTGTGGTTTACGTCGTCCTTTACTTCACCGTCATTTTTGTATAATGGACCTAAGATACTTAAAACTGGTAACTTGTTTTAATATATAGTCTTCAAGTTTCACGTCTACATTCGTATTTGTTCGTCTCTTACTAAAATTACATTCCATATATTCTGTTTTATTTCTACTTATCCGAAAACCGTGTGTTTCTAAAATTTGTCTCCATGACTTTAACTTCATATTTATTTCCTCTTTCGATTCACCAACTAAGACTATATCATCTGCAAAAATCATGCATTGAGGCCCCAACTCTTGTATATGTTCAGTAACTGCATCCAAAATCAAGTTAAAAAGATACGGACTCAGAGAAGACCCTTGACGTAATCCAATAGTTGTGGGAAAATCTTTTGTAGCGCCATTTTGTGTTCTCACGCAAGTCGTTATCCCGTCGTACATGTCTTTGATTGCTCGAATGTACGCAATACGTACTCCTTTCTTTTCTAAAGCCTTCCATAGGATCTCTCTTAACACTCTGTCATATGCCTTTTCCAGATCAATAAAAACCGTGTGCAAATCTTTCCGTCTGCTTTAATACCTTTCCATCAATCTCCATAGTAAATAAATTGCTTTCATAGTTGACCTTCCTGGCATAAATCCAAACTGGTTCTCTGTAACTTGAGTTTCTTGTCTTAATCTTTGCTCAATGATCTTCTCCCATAACTTTATAGTGTGGCTCATGAGTTTAATCCCCCGATAGTTGGAACAATTCTGTATGTCTCCTTTATTTTTATATATAGGAATTAAAGTACTTCTCCTCCATTCATCTGGCATTTTCTTAGATTTCATTATCACATTAAACAACTTAGTGAGCCAACTTATACCATTTCTTCCTAAACTTTTCCACACCTCAATAGGTATATTATCAGGTTCTACTGCTTTGCCATTTTCCATTTTTTTCAGAGCTTTCTCTACTTCAAACTCTTGGATTCTACGATAAAAAGTATAATTACGGTCTTCTTCTGCAGTATTAAGTCTGTCAGAGTTGTAGGTCAACTCATATCCTTCGTTAAAAAGTCCTTGAAAGTAACTCCTCCATCGTGCTTGGATATCATGCTCCCTTACCAAAACATTACCCTCTTCATCTTTAATACATTTCACTTGATCATGCATAGTTAGGCAAAAAACAATAAATGCTTTAAAATATTGAATGCTTATTTCTAATTGTTGTAGTTTAAATGTGTTTGCTTCTTCGGGATCATCCCACTATTTCTTAGAGTCTTTCATGCGTTTGTCTTGCTATATCCTTGATTTTTTTTGGGCCAATACTATGGAAGTTTATTGGCAGTTTATTTTTTATCATTTTACTTCAGTACCGAACTGTATGATGAGGAACAGTAGCAGGAGGTTCATCATATAATGTTAGAACCAGCGTTGTAGAAATTGTTCAATTCGCTACATGAATAAAACTTTCTGCAATGCTCCATTTGGCCACTGATACAAATCAGTGTGATTCTTGCTGGAATTGCTAAATTGCGCGATTATGCAATTTCTTCTTCACTTGAGGTATTGGAAAACTGATGGGTTGCTACTTGTGATATTGGATCCTTTGTGATGTGTGCCACCCAATCTGTTCATTTTAACATTTTTTTATCCCCTTTATTTTTTTTTTTTTAAAAAACTTAGGTAGTGTTTGGTTTGTGAGGGATTTGGAGGGGAGGGGAGGGGAAGGAATTTTTAAAAAATACCTTGTTTGGAACAATAATTTGAAGGGGAGGGGAGGGAAAATGGAGGGGTAAAATCTCTCCCCTCACCCCATTTCCTTTCCCTCCAAAAGTGGGGGATTTGGAGGGGAGGGAAAATGTAGAATGGAGAAAAGACAAAATTGTCCTCACCAAGATAATCTTATTTTACTGCATATTTATCTAAAATTAAAGGGGAATAATAGTTATTTTATTTTATTTTTTCTCCCCTCCCCTTGTAAATCAAACAAAGAAAAAACTTAGTTTTCCTTCCCTCCCCTCTCCTTGAACTAAACCAAACGAAATTTTTTTTATTTTCCTTTCCCTCGCCTTTCCTCCGTTAAAATCCCTTCCCAGTTCTTCCATCCGTTGAATCAAACACACCCTAAAATATAAAACCTTACATAATGTTGAATTCAGTGCTTTAGGGTGAAGAAATAGAGTCCACATGACTTCTAACTCTATTCTGTTGAAACTGTCATTAAAATATTATTTCAGTCCTTCACCGTTTTTGCAAGGAAGATTCTCTTATTGGCACGCTGCAGTGTGCACATTTGATTATTGTGTATCTTGCGTATTTTTCTATGACTTATTTTAAGACTCATGGTTAATTACTTTAGTTGGTTATTGGGTTATGTTGAGTATTTTCTCTATGTTGTTTTTGTGTGTTTACATTATATATTTTTGAGCTATATTTTAATTGGTTACTGAATCTTACAATTCTTTTAGGATTCACGAATCAGCCTTCCAATTTGTGATACATGTTGCGATTTGACAACTATGATACAACTTACAATGCTTACTAGTCACTCGATTCTTTGAGCCATGCATTGAGAACCTTTGTCAATCATAAATTTTTTTTCGTTTTGTCTAGGTTTTCACTATGTTTGATGTGCAATTTGTTATAATCTTTAGATGATTGTTTATTATCTTTTTATTTTGTTACCCTATGAATTTATGATTGCAAATCATTAGAGTAACTTCTAATCTGCAGACAAATACAAGTGTTGCATCTTCTTTAGGAACATATTTCCTCCCCCAAATTACATTGATCTTTTTGGACATGCTGAATGTGTACAGGTATGTTTGGGTGTATAAAATGTCATTAGCAATGTAGACACCTATATACAGCTTGACTAGTTTCGTCATTGTTGGTAAATGTTAATCACGGTATTTGATTTCAACTACAGAATGTACAGTGAGCTTATATCAAAAAGTATTTCAGAAGGAGGTCCGTTTGCATCTAAAACATCCTATGTAAAACTTCTGCGGTATGATTAATTGATATTATTTTGACTTTGTGCAAACCAGATTACCCCATTAGCCCCATTTTCTGTAAGTGTTCTTTTTTGATGCAGTTCGGTTAAGAGGGAGACACTTAAGCTGATTGATACATTCTTGGACAAAGCTGAAGATCAGCCACAAATTGGAAAACAATTTGTGCCCCCAATGATGGATCCTGTTCTGGGAGATTACTCCAGGAATGTGCCTGATGCTAGGGAATCGGAGGTTTTGTCACTTTTTGCTACAATTGTAAACAAGTATTCATCTATCTTAGTTCTTTGATTTTTTATTTTTATGCTTTTTATCTATATCTGCTTTGCTGTATTTGGTTGGTATATGCTGTGTTGACATCTCTTTTACTTGCATATATGTTTGTATCATATACTTCCCATCCTTCCATAGCCCAGAATTGGGGAGGGTCTGATATTATTGTTGGATTGTTTCCCTTTTGTTATTGTCAATCCTCTCTCTTTTACTTGCAGATATAAAGCTGCTATGGTTGAAGATGTACCTCGCATATTTGAAGCTGTTTTCCAGTGCACACTGGAGGTAATGACATGGACTATTCAGCTATGGTGTATTTCAGCTAGACTAGCACCAGATGCGATAATGGCCCTAATCTTTGTTACCCAAACTTCCACCCAGTATTCTTCTGTTGCAGTAGGGGTTTGAAGAGAAGTATTTCTCAAATTTCAAGTGTGATAAGAAATTAGAGAATCCAGGGCAATGGGGGTCTGCACTTAATTTTGTCACGAAGTCAACTTGTCGCATTTTGAACCCTTTAGGTGTTCACTGTATGCATGGCATATATCATAATTTTAAACATAATTAATTAGGGTGTCAAGTGTCTTATATTTAGATTAATAGTATGGTATACAATTACTGGAAATTGGGATTAACAGTGTTTAGCTTCCCTATGGTTCTCTTCACATGGTTTCTATGAAAGGGTGTTGTCAGATATGCAAAGAGATTGGCGAACTATGTTGTTTCTATGCTTTTTTTTTCTTGTCTTGTTTTATGGTTGTGGATACCTTATCCTCCTTTGACTTTTCACCTTCTTCTTCAAATTCTTCTTCTACCAAAATGAAGAGATTAACTGTGTCTTTTGATTCTCTGTAAAATTTATACTATTGTTGCATTATATAAGAATTGAATTTTACCGACTGTGAGGATATAATATGTTGGATATCTGCAAGGAAAGATCCATTGATTTATATTTATCTTTTAATTCTGTTTCACATGCCTTCTTGGTGTGCCTGCAGATGATTACCAAAAATTTTGAAGATTACCCAGAGCATCGGCTCAAGTTCTTCTCTTTACTCCGTGCCATAGCTACCCATTGTTTTCCTGCATTGATCTGTTTATCTAGTCAGGTGTTGTTTCTTGTGCCCCAACTTCCCACCCAAAACCAATGGCATTTCAATTTATTTGATGGCCAAGAATATCTCTAAAATTTTCAATCTTTGTTGTTTTCCTGATGTTGTTTGTGATCTGTGTCAGCAACTAAAGCTTATTATGGATTCAATCATATGGGCATTTCGGCATACAGAAAGGAATATAGCCGAAACTGGGCTGAACCTGTTGTTGGAGATGCTGAAGAAGTTTCAGGTGTCGTCTCTGTATATTTCTCAATATTTCATATTTAATATTGACGCCAAGGTTCTTACTCATTTATGTATGTCAAACAGGTCTCTGAGTTTTGTAATCAGTTTTATCAGACCTACTTTCTGACAATTGAGCAAGAGATATTTGCAGTCTTGACAGACACTTTCCATAAGCCTGGGTTCAAATTACACGTCTTAGTTCTTCAGCATTTGTTCTGTCTGGTACAGTATCATAATTTGGCTTTATAACTCTTCTGTTTTACTTTATGGTCAAAATAAACTTGAACAAGGAGTCTGCTATCTTTCAGCTGGAAAGTGGTGTCCTAACTGAGCCTCTTTGGGATGTTGCTACTAATCCTTATCCATACCCAAGCAATGCAGCATTTGTACGTGAGTTCACCATAAAACTTCTGAGCACTTCATTTCCCAACATGACTGCAGCAGAGGTAAAAGAAGATAAATAATATTCTCCCTGGCCAGTACAGATGACTAATTTTAAGAAATTTTGCAGGTTACACAATTTGTCAATGGACTTTTTGAGTCCACAAATGACCTCTCCACATTTAAAAATCACATACGAGATTTTCTTATACAGTCAAAAGAGTTTTCAGCTCAGGTAAATCTTTAGAGACATTTGTACGTAGATCCAGTGTACATACATATAGCCAACTGGAGATGGACATTAAGTGGGATACACCTCTATATGTCTACGTGTCTATTTATCATTGGCTTGGTGTACATACACTGGGTCTATCTTATAGTTTTCCAATGCTTTATGTAATACTGCTTTCACATTCTTGTATTATATTGAGGTTTTCCTTTGACCAATATAACAATTAGTTATGTTTGGACTTTGTGTGGTTGTTCACCAAGAACTGTCTGTTAAACTTGCCCCTCTGCACTGGCGCTTGATTATATTTTTCCCTCTATTTCATTGTAGATCTGATGTTTCTTAATTGTGCCCTTTCTGGTTCAGGATAACAAAGATCTCTACGCTGAAGAAGCTGCAGCTCAGAGAGAGAGAGAACGACAAAGGATGCTCTCTATTCCAGGGCTTATCGCACCAAATGAGTTGCAAGATGAAATGGTGGACTCATAAATTGAGTAACATCATGGAATTGATACCATGGGCATTAAGACTTTGTTTTCACAGGCGCCTCAATTCAAATTCTAGATAGTTTTGAACAGATGCAGCATTTTCAAAGTTTAGGTTTTACCTTCTTCCCAAGATTTCATGTTGGGATTTGGTTTGGGAAAGGTTCCTGATTTCAGAGGTTTGGTTGGCCGGCGATACTGCCTTGTTTATTGCGTGATTGTAGATTATAGTTGCTAATTTAGGAAGATAATATTGAGTCATTTGTAAGGGATTGATGAAGGCATCTTTCCATAAAATTCAAAGGATATATGACTCAATTGGGAGATTGATTACTCTTCTTAGGTCTGACCTCCTAACCTCTGGCGGTTTGTGCAGAAAAACCTCGTGTTTTGATATATTTGTATTTTTTTTTTTTTTTGCCAAAAATCAATTTTTAGGAGAATTGATGTACAACTTTTGCACTTAATATATGGGTTTCATGGTATTAGTGGTTCTGATCGTGTCTCCTCTTATTGCCCTGACTTGTAGCGCAAAATCTGTTGCAAACTGTCTGAACGTTGTCCTAAGCAACTGGAAATTTTAGCAAGGGACTGGGAAACTGAATAATAGATTTGAATCCTAGATCTCCATCATTGTTAAAAGCATTTACGGTGCATTTGGTTTGTCAAAATGTTTTTATGTTTTTATTTTTATTTTTATATTTTTAAAAATATATTTGATTTGTGTTTTTATTTTTATTATTTTTTAGTTATATTATTATATTTTTATTTTTATTATTTTATAATTATATAAATAATAAAATATTATGTATATAATTTAAAATAATTATAAAAATTTTATTATTATAATATATTATAAAATTTAAAATTTTAATTTTTTTGGTATTTTTAAAAATTTTAAAAATATTTTTTTAAAATAAAAATAAAAAATAATAAACAAACGTATTTTTATATTAATTTTTAATAAAAATAATTTAAAAACAGACAAACTAAATAGATCTTTAATTTTTTTAAAATTCACTCCAATCTCAGTCGTAAGTGTTCGACACACCCTTGTTTTTGTCTAGGTATGATGCTTTGGGATATCCGAACTACTTATTTTTGATATATTAATATTTAATATGTAGAGTTATATAATATTTTCATTTTGTAAGTATGGGGTTCTTAATTTTTAACTTAATCAATTTTTAAAAAATTAGTATATTTTTTGTATGATAATTTTAAGTTGTCATGAAAATGTTAAATATTATGGTGTATTATATCTAACCTACTTACTAATAATTATACATATGTTAAGTATTTTTGTTATTAAAAATAGTATTGTTATGATTATTGTGAGTATTATATGTATGAACTTTATATATATATATATATATATATATATATATATATATATATATATATAATATAATATAATATAAAACCTGAAATATATTTTTATATATTATTTGATTAATTTTAAATAACTTATTTAATTAATTATTAAATGTAATTTTTAATATATCATATTTTATAACATAAAAATTAAAAATATATTGTATTTTACTAAATTTAAAAATTAGACTGATCGTTGAATTGATGAAAAAAGTGGCTTGTGGTTCAACTGTGATAAACAACAATTGAATCAATAATAAAATATAAAATATTTTTTTATATATTGTAAAATATGATATATTAAATTTTAAATATATAAAATTAATTAAATTAATTATTTAAAATAGAAAAAATCAAATAATATATGTTTAAATATTTAAAATTTCATTAATAATTTTATTGTATATGAAAAAAAAATTATATTTTATATTAAATAATTAATCATATTCATTATAATATCATTTTTAATAAAAAAAATTAAAATACTTGTACAATTATTATTAATATAAGAAATTAATCAAAATGACATTGTTTTGAATAATTATAAAAAATAGTATAAATAATGCCATCTTAATAAAAAATAAAACTAAAAAAAATAACTTAGTTCATCGATTTTTGCCCAATTTCAACAGTTGTTGGCCATTTCATTGTTCTTTGTCCATTTTTTTTGTTAAAACAGTTTTAACAGTTAAATTAAATTGATTTTTTCACTAGTTTATTGATATTTTAATTCAATTCGTTGATTCAGTCTAATTCTTATAACATTAATTCAACTACAATTAGAACAGTGAATTATAAACAACTTTTTTCATTGATTTAATAATCGGTATAATTTTTAAAATATTGCTTAAAAATATAACATATCAACTTATAGTTCATTTCACCAAATATGACTATCACCAGATATGGCATAGTCGTGGACTAACTGTGATATGAAGCTGGAGAGTATATAATCCATTATTCATAGGAGCCTCTAAAGTGCATTATATTTTTGAGAAAAAAAGTGTAAAGTGAACTATTGATGATGATAAAACTACTAATTTGTTATCAACAAAATTGAAAATAGCTAGAGATAAAGAGATTCATAAAGAGAGAGATATGAGAAGCAAATCAAGATGATAACAAAAAAGGCATGATTCTTTGAAAACTATTCCATGCTTCATTAGTCTAATTTTTAAGAACTATCTCACGCTATATATATTTTTCTTATAATTAAATTTAAGTATAAAAGGTGAGTCCTTCTATAGAACTCTAAATACAATGAGAGAAATGTTACACACTTGTCTAATTAATGATACAATAAAAGAGACAATGAATACCGTAAGAGAGTGTTTGGTATACGACAAAATTTTTTGTTTCTAAGAATTATGTTTCTTGGAAAACATAATTGATGGGAATAATAATTCCTGAAAATGTATAAAATATGTTTGGTTAGCTTTTAAGATTGCTGAAAATTTTTAAATAATATTTTTTAAGAATCTTTATCTATATATATAGTTTCTAAAAATATTTTTTTTAATTTTTTTTAATTTTTTTATTTGTTTATTTTTTTAACAAAAAATATAATAAAATATTGTTAATAATTTATTAAGTTTATATTAATTTTAAAATTATTAAAAAAATATTAACAATTAAATTTATTTTTATAAAAAAATTTATATAAAATATTAAAAGATAAATATATATTTTATTTTTGATAAAGATTCCCACCTTCATAGGAATCACCAATTCCCACCCCCCTCCATGGCAATTTTTTCATGGGAATCCTTAAAAAATATTTCCAGGAATTGAAGTTTCCTGAGAATCAAAATTTTTATTTTGAAACCAAATAAAGGAATCTTCAATTCCCATATTCAGATTCCCATAAATCTAAAATTTTTTCTTCTACCAAACACCCCCTAAAAGTAAACACACCATCATGGTAGAATATTACACAATTAATTAGAAAGAAATCTAAAACTTACTAATTTAATTCTTATTATGGATGTGATCATTTATCCATGCACATATTTATACGTATTTACAATACTGAACATGTCTTATAAAAATCTTATTAAGAAAAAGTATGCTAGAAAATGAATCTTATTGAAAAAAAATGAATATATTATTTCTTTGAGTGAAATTACCTCATTAAAATCTTGATTAAAGAAAAAAAGAAGTGCAATATATCTCTCCGTTTTAGAAACATCACTTGAGATATCTAAAAAGTCACATTTCAATTTTCTCCACTAAGGTAGCGTTTGGTTCAGGAAAACTTTTATTCCCAGGAAAGTTACATTTTCAGGAATCTCATTCTCAGAAAACTTAGATAGATATGTTTGGTTATCACTCACTTTCCTAGAAATTTTTATTAGAAATCCTATCAGAATTTTATTTTCATGTTTGGTTGATACAGAATATTCCCAAGAATATAATGTATTTTTCTAGAAATGCCTTTAAATTTTTTTTTAAAAAAAACATACAATTATATACTACTCATTTTAAAAAAATACACTAATTAGTATATCCCAATATCTTGTTAATGCAAAGTGATGACATATGATCCTTGTAAGACAATGCTGAAATGAACACTATGACAGTTCTTAGAACTCATAATATGATATCATACAATTTGAAACCATGGCTGTAAACCAACATTAATAATGATCTCAAAATATATTACAGGATGTGATATATCCCATAATAAGATTTCCTCAACCAACTTTAGATGAAAACAATAAATTAGCATACTGAAACCAAAACTCCATACTTCAGTTTAAATGACAGACAAGCAAGTCATACTTCCTACTCAAATTCAAAGTACTATCATTTTAATATATAACAAAGATTACATAAATATAAAAAAGAAAAAGAACCATTGATAAACAATTAGCAGCAAATCCCACTTCAACCATATTCAAAAACAATTCCCGTTCAAATCCACAAATAAATTCACTAATATAAACTATTAACAGCAAAACCCTTTTCAAAAAAATTAACCATAGATAATGATGCAAGACTGGCCTGAATTGTTTCTGCCATCAATTTGTAATTCTCTGTCCTCCATTTCCCTAAAATACAGTAATTTTCTGCCAACTTGGAGCATAGTGCAAAAAATTGTAGCATGTAAAACAAAAATTAAATAAGCTAACAATGTACTCATAATTGTTGAATAAACTAAATCTCAATTTTTCTGCCATCAAATTGTTGCATGTAAAACAAAAAAATTGGGTGAATCAGGATATTCATAATTTTATTAGCTAATAATGTACTCCTAGTGATGTCTCACTACCAGGGACAAAAAGGATAAAAGGTCTTGTCTTGTGAATCTTAATATCCATTGTCAAGAAGCTGAAATGGCTAAGTACCCTGTTTCCCAGAAAAGAATCGTCAATGGGCTAATGCATAGAACAGATCACAGATAAAGACTTGGCTTTAATATTTCTTCCAGGGACCTGGATAATAAAGTGGCTTAGGTTCCATCTTCATCCAAATTATGCAACTCTTGATACAATCAAGTAATCATAGTCAGCAAGGACCAAGGGAAACACTACCACATATCATCAGGATGGTTGCAAAGTGAAGTTCAATAATCTAAGCCACAGGTTCTATGAAAAAAAAATCTAAACCACAAGAAAAAAAGAAGGGGGGGGAGGGAAAGAAATTGAAATCCTTCAGATTTGACTTTATTTTCCGTTAAATCATTTTCCCCAAAAGCCAGGGGGGAACTAGAACAAAATAAAAAATCTCAGTCTGGCTAAAAAATGGGCTGATTACTCATCAGTTAACTAAGATGATCACGTAACGAAAGACTTGCCCCAAAAAATGAACTACATCAAGGATGGAAAGCAAGCCTACCCAAACATGAGAAGAAGTAGCCCTACAGTATAGAATCTAAGACAAGGGAAAGCAAAATAAGCATAGTGAGCTGAGAAAATACCCGGTGAAAAATGGAAGTAAGTGAAGATAGGCTTCCAATTATAGATTGGACCAAAAAACTTAAAGGAGCAGAGGAGAAATTCACGGACTTGACTGTGAACCCAGAAGACGCGAGAGAGAGGGTGGGTCTGTTATCTTCCTCTTCAAATTGGCCTATTATGAGAGTACAGAGGAGAAATCTCTTAAACAAAATGTCAGCAAAAACACTTAAAGGAGCAGAAATTTGAGAGTACAGAGGAGCGGGGAAGGGAAATGGAACAGGGTCTGCGATGGTGATGAAGGAGCAGAAATCACCGGAAACTCACCTGGTAGGCAGACGATGGCGATGAAGGCAGATGAAGAGGATGAGGCACGGGTTTACAGGGATCCCTTGTGATGAGATGGTCTCGCGGGGAGGAGCCAAGATGGTTGCGCCATTTCAGAGTCTCGCGGGAAGGAGGAGGGCTGGCCGAAAGTTTCCTGGGAAACTTTTATTCCCACCCTCACCGGTGGGAATAAAAATTTGCCAAGTCTTTTATAATTTGTATTCCTGGGAATAAAAGTTTCCCAGGAATATATTGTTATAACTTGTGACAAACGGGGGGATACTTTTTTTTTCAAACTTTCCTGAAAAAATTTAAAATATAACGTGAATCAAACACCCCCTAAAGGTAACGTCTTAATAAACAAATCTACAAATCTTATCACTATAACTTTGATGAGGTATGCTTCTTTCACGTAGCATTGTCTTCATACAATATAGTTGGAGTTTCTCTCCTGGATGATAAACCACAACATAATAATATGTCTTTTAACCATCTTCAAGTAGATCAAAAGATCTTATACATAATTCCTTTTGGATAGAATATGTCCATATCCGATGTGTCATAAAAATGGCAAGTTATAAAAATGCTCTTTTTATATTTGTTTATGATACTTTAGGATCGAAAATTTTCATTCCATGGATTGATAATAAAAAATTTTCTTGGTAAATTTTTGAAATTCTAGAAAAATTCATCTTTAAAAAAGTGTTATTTCAAAGTTTTCTGAAGATATTATGAAATCTTTGAAATCTCTTTATTGCCTTCTATTATGTTTAACATAAACATGCATTTAAAACTACTTCAGTGTACACAATTTTTTTTGTGATAGAGTATATGCTCTTTAGTGTTTGAGCTATATGCTTTAGGCATTTCCAATACTTCAAGGATTTTTCATATAAATATTTATACATCATTATAATGACTTAAAGAAATTTTTTTATCACAACATCAATTAGATACATATAAAGTCTTTCAGAGACTACTAGAAAAAATTAATTAGATCCATAATAGGAGAATAGATCTCCTCATGATCTATGCTAGGCTTTTGCGAGAGCTATTATGCTACACATGTATTGTATTTCATAATTTGATTTATATAATGTGTAAATACCCATTTGTAAGTCATGGGTTTGACATCTTCAAGTGTCTGGACAATTGGCCCCAATGACTTGAGTTTAAAAAATGAATCTAGTTCAACTTTATTTTGGCTAATTAATTTAATGTTGACATTATTTCACAAAAAAATAAAATTTAGAGACGAAAAAATTTTTGTCTCTATTTTTTTTGAAATAATATTCAAATTATTATTAAAGATAAAAAAATTTTGCCCTTAAATATTTTGTCTGTTCTTTGAAATGTAAATTAAATCATTGTTAGAGAAAGAAATTGAGTACCATTTGATTTGCAGAAATAAGCTAATAGAATGAGAATTCAGATTCCATTCCATTGGTTTATTGTGTTTATTTTATTGACTATTGATAAACTATTCTATAATAAAAGAAATATATTTTAACATTTTATTTATTAATTTTTCAAGTTAACAAAAAAATATAATAAAATAATTTTTTTCACAATGACTATATTTAGAGGGTCTTAATTCTTAATTTAGTTCATCATTTTCTTTGATTAGTAACATGGGCCAGTGAATTAATGCTGTGGACCGAACACAATAAGGCCTAGAAGAAGAAAGGGGTCACAAAATATCATATTTATTTTGTATTTATTTTCTTTAGGGAAGTTTTTCCTCTCATTAGGAGAGATTTTTCTTTCCATCATGGAAGATTTTTCCTCTTTTTTTAGAAGAGGTTAAGAGTTTGAATGCTTTATATCTCTTTTGTCTAGATCTACATATTTAAACTCAGATATGAGTGGAAGAAGTCCAGATTTACAACACTGTTCTTACAAGGAGTAGAAGAATCCTGAAGAGAGTTAATATTTAGAAAATGTTGGGCGGTGTGTTGCCTTTCCATTGTTACATCTCTTTTTCTTCTTATTTTTAATATGTTGTAATAGCTATATTTTTGTATATTAAGATGTAATATTTGGTAGACTAAGGTTTAAGAGTTGTGTTGCCTTTGTATTTTCTAGTTATAGTACTAGTTTGTTTATTTTTTTTGTCTTTAGAAGTTTTAGGATTTGTTTATCCTACCTTTTATCTTTTATTTATTGGCCTTAGTGCATGTTTTGATATATAAATAGTGGTATTCCACTTGTAAAAAAAAGAGAGTAAAACAAGCATAACTTTCAACTTGGGTGGAGTTACATTGCCCATTACCGATCATTTTGAAGCTCGTTCAAAACCCTATGATGTGGCAATCAGGATATACTTAGTTGAGACTGTCTCAAATTATTCATATTTAAACATATATTATTGAGACTTCGAATTAATAGAAATATTTCAAAAATAATATATAATTTTTAGATTTTTCGTATTTACTTTCAATATCACGCTGTTTAGAATTGATGAATAAATATATTTTATTAATATTATGGGTAATAATTTTATAGTTTTAAAATGTAAGAAAAAATTTATAAAGAACAAAGGCATGTCTTTCTAAGGACCTATGCTCTAGGTAGATGATTTCTAATTATTTCTTTAAAATTATTAGCATGAAAGATAAATATCAAAGGTCAATTAAAGAAAGGAAAATATGAATTATGTTAAGGACATATTGTTGGTTTTTGGAATTTTTGGTTATAGAATCATGTTAAGGACATATTGTATGTAATACCTCTTAATTTTGATACAAAATATTCAATTTTAATGGTTGTGTTGTGTGAAATACATTTATGTTTCCTTTATAAATAAATATGATTTATTATGTGATGGTGTTTGCTTTAATATACCTATATGAGTAGGTGATTATTAGAGAGGTAAATGGAAGTTCCCAAGGAATGTTAGTATACTTTAACTTTAAATTCCTTAAGGAATTCTACTAATAAAATCAAAATTTATAAAACAAACATGTTTTGTGAAAATACCCCTTAATTTTGGATATAATATATTTTTTGTCTCAATGGTTATGTAGTGTAAAGTATGTTCAAGTTCATTGTATCTGTATGTTAAAAATGGATTTATTTATGTGATTGTAATATCCCATATTTTAGAAAATCAATTAAGTATTTTTGTTTAATGATGATTTATGTATAAGTTCATGTTTATGTAGTTACGACAAAGTTTTATGTTGGCTGTCGCACGCTTAATACAACCCTTCTCTTTTATCCAGGCTTTGGACCGGCTATATAAATATAAGAAAGGGCTTAGTTGTAGTTATTGTTGT
This sequence comes from Gleditsia sinensis, assembly GCA_037074535.1. Lineage (NCBI taxonomy): Eukaryota > Viridiplantae > Streptophyta > Magnoliopsida > Fabales > Fabaceae > Gleditsia > Gleditsia sinensis. Next base: position 19,994,540 of record CM073466.1, read on the forward strand.
TGATGATGATTTATGTATAAGAACACTAAATCTTCCTCTTCCAAAATTGTGTATAATTCTCTCGTACTAAAATATTTGATTTCACTAAACATACGTGTTTGATTTGACCTTAAACAATAATGTTTTATGGTTTAAAGAGTAAAAGTGATTTTAATTAAAGACGAATTCATGTTTGAGTTTTGGACAATATTTTTATGAAGTATGCATGAAATTAAATATATCGAGTTTCCAAAAATTTTCTTAAGTCTAGTATAAATGGATTTCCCTTTTTATCCCTTTATTCTATTAGAAATGCTTAAAATATCCTTGGAAAAATATGGAATTTTGGTGAAAGACCTAGCTACTCCTCTCTCACGCCAAAATGACCAAAATGTCCCTTATTCTTTTCTCCTTTTGCCGCATGAAGTTTTAGAAAACAAAACCGCTTCCTGTACTTTGTCGTTCTTAGGGTAGTTTACCGGTCGAGTTCAGACAGGTTGGAGCATAAACTCAACCTGACCGAACAATGGTCAGGTTGGAAAAAACTCATCTGAACCCACTTGTAATTTTGACGCACCCGATGTATATGGGTTTGAACAGGCTCTATATGTTCTGGACGAATTCAGGCGGGTCATCATTGAAACAAGATCTTGATACATTGCACAAAACAGAAAGAAAAAAGGAAAAGAAAGGATGAATTGAACATTAAAATATTAACAATAAACCTTATTCTAACTCCAAAATAGATGATATAAATTTCATAAAAAAATCTAGAGTAAATAATACACTGTATGAAAACTCATGCTAGCAAGAGCAAGCCAAATAGTTTCTTCGGAGAGCATCAAACTAGATTCACGGTCAAAACTCCACAAATGCAATGGCGGTCATAGTAATGCTCCCATGGAGGGCAAAACACTGAAAATAATATCTCTGAAAATCTCTAAAACTGATAATATAAGAGAGATGAGACGAGGAGAAGAGTTCAAGAAAGGAGATAGAGACAAGAGATGAGAGATGAAGGTTTGTGACGGCTATCCGATGGAGGCAAAGAGGAACAAGAAGAGGCCAATGATTTCTTTGGGTGGAAGACGGAATGCCATGAACGATTGAGAGGCCAAGGGCTTTTGAAGGCGAGGAAAAGATGAAGAGTCACGAAGAATTTGAGGGTTTTCTGGTTGAAGGTGTTTATATAGTGAAGCAAAAACAACATCGTTTTACTTTTAGTTTTTTTTTGTTATTAAAAAGTAATAGGAGAAGAGAAGCAACCGATGCGACTTGAACTCAGGACATCAAAGCTATAACATGAATGCTTCACCACTAAACCACAGTTAAGACATTATTTTAACTCTGAAAACATAAATTTAAGATATTCAGTCGGGTCAGGTTACACCGGGTCCAAATATTTTGAACTCGAGTCGAATCGATCAACCCAATTTTTTTTTAAAAATTCACTTGATTAAATCTGTCAACTCGATTCAATCCAGCTGAAATGACTATTTTCAATCGGTTTCAATTAGGTTAATTTGGGTTCGTCAGGTTATGCACACCCCTAGTCGCTTTCCTGCGGCTCCATCTTCTTTTCCTTTGTGCTCACATTTCTTCATCATTTAAGCTTAACCAACCCTTCATTTGTGAAACTAAATATATCCTTGTGACCTACCAAGGATCATATGTCAAATTTCAGCAGTAATTCTTCAAGAAAACCTAGCAAATATAGAACTGCGACTAGCTAGGTATTCCATCCAAAATCTTGTAATTTTTGGAGTTTTCTTGAGCTTTCAAGTTTATAGTTTTGTTAAGGACATAATTTATTATATGTATGACGAATTTTGTGGCCAAATAACATGATTTGATACCTTAATCCATGCAAAATGTTCTTCGACGAATAGTGCATGAACAATACCCAAAAATGGTTTATGTGTAATCCAAAAAGTTTAGACTGGAGAGTATAATTTGAAGGTGTTAGTGAATTGTTTTGTTTGGAGAAAAGGCTGAAAAAAATTAGTCCAATTGAAGATCCAAATTGGTGAGTAAATGACATCATTTATGGCATGGAGAAAAGCTATAATTTGCTTCTAAATTCGTGTTTTATATAATGTGGTTATGTAATGTAATTTATTGACCAAATGTTGAAATTATAGCTTGGATGATGCATAAATTTCGGATAGGATAACCCCAAAATGCACGAATATATGAGAAGCCATGTAGGATGGGTAAGTAGTAGGAAAATGTTGGGCATGAAGGAATTGGGACATGTTAGGATTGCTTGACATTTGGTTAGTGGTAGAAGGATTAATGATAGATGTGGTTGGCTTGAGGCAAGGGTACAATTGTAGATAGAGATGTCTAGAATTTGCTTGTGTTTGGAGATATGTTAAGGCTTGAGTTGAAGAAAATTAAAATGGGTGTGCTATGTCCATAATTGGAATGATGGAATTAATTCCTACGTATGGGTATTGCATGAATTAGTGGATAATATATTATTGCACTTGGAAGTTCAAGTGCCAAATTTCAAATTGGTGAAGAATGATTCTAAACCAAGAGTTAAGGATTTAGTGGAATAAATCCATTTACAAAGGTATATTATATAGCATGGTGAAGGGCTAAGGAGGTATATATATATATATATATATATATGTATTAACTATTGATCAGATTATAAGAGGTATTTAGGGAAATGGTGATTTAGGGAAGTCTACAGGATAATTAGTAATCGGATACCGAAACATGATGAATTGTAAATAACCAAGTTAAATTGTTGTATATAAAGCGTATGCAATATTTGAGTTAAAAAGAATTGTTACATAAGAGTGTATGATATTTAACTTTGATAGAATTATATTATACTATCCTCGATGTCAAGTCATTGAGTATGCTGAAAAGTGGTCTTAAATTATGTAAATACTATTAATCCAAATTGTGGCTAAAATTAAATTACATTTATAAGTAAACTTAAAAATGAACATTATGGATTAAAGAATTGTGATCAAGAAAATTTATTGAGATGTATATATACTCAGGTGTAGATTATTGGAGAGGAATTGAATTTATACTTAGGTGATAACATTTGTTAGGTTATGATCTACTATGAATAACTTGATTTTGCATGCTATGTTTGTATTATTTACTCACTGAGTCATAAGACTTACACCATTTTTTTACATGTTTTTCATATGGATAAGGTTTACATTAGATAGAGCTTTCACTATAAGTAATTTAATCCCTTTGTGTAAGCATGTCTTTAATTACTTTTAGGCCAAATTAATTAGCATATGTTATGAGAAATGGAAGGTATGGAAGGCTTTTTTTTGTTGATGCTTGACTTGTCATTGCTTGTCAGTGCTTTTTTATTTTTGGTTAGTTTAATTGCTTTTTGCGACAATGAAGTCTGGCAAAATAAAGCTAGAAAAAATAAACAAAATAGGCTTTCCAAAGAAGGACTCAATATACATAGTGGAGGGTCTATATGTGCCAAAAGAATGGTGAGTAATTTTTGTCAAAATCTTAATGATTAAGTTTTTACTCCCATAACACTTAACTTTTTACTCTTTTAGAAGGTGCAAATGAACAAGGAACCAACTTTTTTTGAGTTGTATGAGTGGCTTCACTGGTCCAAGGGTTGGAGTGGTTCAACAAACAGCATGGAAGGATTGCTGTATGTAATCACTACTATTTTATTTCCATATCTTTACAAACACTAATTTTTTCTAACAACTATATCCTTTCAGAAAATGTGTTGAACAAAATTAGCTAAGAGGCAATCCCAATCCCAAAGTGACGAGGGTTCCAGCTAATACTCCATCCAACATTCAAACAACATTGTTTACTTGGTTGTTGTTGGAGACATGAACAAGAAAGGACAGATATATGGGCTTGGATCTTAAGCTCATAATGTATTAGTAGCAAGTTCCTTTTCTAAGTCCTTCACTCTTGTTGGAGTCGTAGAAGAATAAGTTACAACTATAAATGCAAAAATTGAGGCTCCTTTTGCTCGACTTTAACAAAGTGAAGATGAAAATATAATGTTGAAGTAAAAGGTTGAGGAATGGAATCGAATGTTTAAGCGTCTCATGATAGATAGTAATATAAGAATGTTGTCGCCTGTACCTGGAGAAGGAGAGGATGATGATGATGGAGAAACTAGTGACGCTGTTGATAAATAATAATATTAAGATGATAGTTTATATTTTACATTATTCATGGATGATTTTATGTTACGTATTAATATAATAGGATATATTTTGGGTATAAAATTGTTTGATTCATCTTGAGATTTATATTATTAATGGCATATAATCATTTATAGGATAATAAAAAAATAAAAAAATTTCTGTTACTTTAGAGACAGAAAGCAATTCTATCTTTAAAAGTTAGAGACAAAATTTCATTCTGTCTCTAAAAGTTAGAGATGGAAAATTTTTTATCTTTATCCATCTCTAAAATTAGAGATGAAAATTAATTATGTCTCTAATTATTAAAGATGGAATCTATTCTTTGATGAGGCAAATGTCAGAGATGGAAATTTTAATTTTTAGAGACATAATTTTTCTGTCTCTAATTATAGAAAAAGTTTAAATTATGTCTCTAAATGATTAGCAATGGCCAAATTAGATACGAAAATTTTATTTTTTAGAGACAATTATTTCATCTCTAATTACCTTTTTCTAGTAGTGTATACCTCTCCCCCTCATATGCTCTTATAGGATGAAGAGAATGATAATGCTGTATAATTCATTATGAAAAAAATGAAGTGCAAATTTTAGGTATTTGTTACGAGGTTCTTCGATAAAATAAAAAATTACACTTATTCACTCTTGTCTATGCTCTTAATTGCAATTTTCTCTAATTTATATGTCTCATTGCATTAAGTATCTTTTTGTTCAAATCAAATATCAAGTCTGACATTAAAATCACTTACACTGTATGTGACACTAGTACTATCCAGTTAATGAGATTTTCAAACCTAATACTACTTAGGTTCATATTGAAGGGGATAGGGGAAACCAAGTAGGGTTGGGTGGGGATGGGTGTAATAGCCGTAAATTTAATTAAATTCAAATTAAAGAAAATTTGGAATTAAAGAGAGGATTTTGAAAATGGAGTTAAGACCTAGTGCAAATAAGTTATTATTTACATGGATTAAAGAATTACAAAAGAAATATGAGAATTTACGTTTCGGAGTCAAAATACAATTTCTTAAAAGTTTCGGGTTTAAAATGTAAATAAGAAAATTTTTGCAAGGATGTCCCTCTAAAAGTGAATTTTTGCAGAAAGGTCCCTCAAGATATTTTAAGAACCTCAGCCACTCAAGAGGCCGATCATTTTCCAGAATTTTTCATTTCTCCTCAGAAATTTCTTCTCAAAACCCTCTAACTTCTCTTTAAAATTTCTCCGTAACCGGACCTCGGATTTCGACACCACCACCACCAGCGGACTCAGGACGAAGAGTTCTTCAAATCCATTTGATTGGCTTCTGAGGAATTGGCCGAAAAAGTGAAGGAAAAATCGCCTAAAAAGGTAATTCCCGAAACACCTATCTATGGCTGGCTAACGCAAAAACTAACACCATAGATCGATTCAGATGGCATCGAAACCTTTGGATCTCAAATTTCAGGTCGATGCACCACTGCACGCGCCTCCACACGCTGCATCTCTCTCGGCGAGTGAAGTCCATGCGCAGCTCCTTGGGCGGCGCGTGGAATGCGTGGCAACCGGACCTTCTTGCGTTGACCTGCATTGACCGAGCTCCTAGATGCCAAATTTTGTAAATTCAGACTCATTTTCAAGGTTTTTGGACGTTTTGGACTCGATTTTAGGTTTTATTTTACCAAATTTGGACCAGAAACAAGGATTTTAGGGTTGTCCAACATGGTACCTTGATTTTGTGAGTAGATAATTCTTCTTTTGGCTTGTTTTTACTCTTCTTGAACTTTACATTGGTAAATGAATATGATTACAGGTTATTGATACTTTCATATGTTCTTGAAATGATTTAGAATCTTTGAAACGGTTGAAACATGATATCTAGTTCAAGAAGAGTATGATTTCTGAAATAGATTTTTAAATGCTTTGAATACGTGATTTCTAAATGCATTTCTCATTATATAGCAAAGAAAACATGGTGTGCATATGATATTGATTTATATAATGAAATGTTTGCCTTAGATATAGGCATGTGTTTATAAATTCCCTGATTGGGAAGTTTTCACAAAGGAAATATTCTGAGATTGAAAATGTTATATTATGATAGAACCTCTGATTGATAAATATGGGATAGATGAGAATATGATTTTGTGGAGGAGTCTTATTGGAAACACTGTCTTCTAACAGCAGGTTATGTTAGCTCTGGTGCGCACCTTGATTGCCTCAGCTAGCAGGGGAGGTGGTGCGAGCCTCATGTGAGGGCCAACACACGGGAGATAATATGTGATGGAGAGTGGTATGCCTCCTATATATAGGCGAGATGCCAGTTATATGAGATGTTATTTGCCTTCCCTTGCTGTGTGCTTGGGAAAAGACCCACATAGAGTCCCTTCGCGTGTCCTCTTGAATGATAGTAGAGCAAACCTCAGCAAGAGGCTAAGTTTAGGCAAATCCTATACCACCAAAGTACGGAAGGGGATTAGACTCTGATATGATGGTTCTGATATGGGATCCTCCGAATATTTTATGAGACATGTTTTGATGCATAACATATTTTGATTAATGATTTTACAATATTGAATACGATTATGAACTTGATATGAGCATTGTTTATATAGTACCGCATATGGTTTGAAAGACCTGATTATGATTTTTGAACAAAGAATATTTGAAAATGCAGGTCTCATGTGGATGTACTTCTGAAATGTAATTTTTGAATACTTAATTTTTATTAGATGAGTACATCCATATGTTGATATGAGAGGTCTTAGGAGGTATTATTTGTTCACTGAGTTGTAAAACTCACTACACGTGGTTGATATATTTTTCAGATAAAGACCTAGAGTCTGGTCCTGCGGCTTCTTGATCGACTGGGTGTCGTACTTCAGTGGTGAGCCTAAATTGTTTCTAAGCTCTCAGTATGTAAACTTGTAATATATTTGTACTTTAGAGTTGCTCTGAACGTTACAGGCAGGATCCTTCTTTCCATTGTAAACCTGTTATAGATATAGACTTGGCATGTAAAATTATTAGTATTGCAAGTTTGCAAACATATGGTAATACTCGGATATGTGATATTGTGAGACTATTTGCAATTGCCTAATAATAAAGTTTATCAAATAGTAGAGATATTCGCGTTCCTAAAGTAGGGGCGTGGCAAGTTGGTATTAGAGCATTATGTTTCCTTGTGACAATTTGAGCAAAGGATTCTTTAGTAGGACCTTTAATATCGATATGAGCCGGACATATTTATACTTCAGGTGCTGTTGAGGGATTCTATAGGATATCATCTTCCATTCTATTCTAAGTCTGTAAAGCTCATAGTATAAGGTTGATCGAATGTGATGGTATCTTAAAAAGTATTTTATTCTGTATAGTAAATAATGCTGCCAAGAACTAGAGCGGTCGCTAGAGAAGAAGCTATAGATCGTGCACCCTCTACTGAAGAGTCTGCACAATCTACAATTCCAGTACAAAGAGGTCGTGGAAGAGGCCGACCTAGAGGAAGAGGTAGAGGTAGAGGTAGAGGACGTGCACGGGGTATAAGAACTCCAAGACAAGATGAACAAGTCCCTGTGTCTGATAGAGTCTTTAAGGAAAGAGTAGAACCTTCTCAGGAGCCACATGATAGGACAACAGATATGATTGCTGGTATACATAGAAGCTTAGAAACGTTGGCTGGATTTATAATGGATCAAGGCAGAAGGGATGGCCAACCACCAGAAAATGCTCCTAAAGGACAAGAACTGAGAAGAACAGCTGAGCAAGAAGACAAGACTACAGGGATTGAGGTGTCATTATTGCAGTTTCTTAAGCTAAAACCTCCGAATTTTTCTGGGTCAGATGTTCGAGAAGACCCACAAATATTCGTTGATGCTGTGGAACGAGTCCTTAGAGCTTTAGGGTGTGCCTCTAGAAGATCTGTTGAACTAGTGGCCTTTCAATTATCAGATGTGGCCTAAGTTTGGTTTGAAACTCTGGTACTAGGAAGATCTTATACTTTACCCCCAATGGAGTGGGATGAATTTAAGGAAACATTTATGAATCGCTTTCTGCCAATGAGTGAAAGAGACAAGAGGGCCAGAGAATTTGAAGAATTAAGACAGACACCGAATATGACAGTTTCTGAATATGACATCCGTTTTTCCCGATTGTCCAGATATGCACCATATCTGGTCCCTACTGAAAAAGATAGAATTAAGAGGTTTATTTCGGGATTGATATGCCCATTTTTTAAATCGGTGGGCCCTCAGATGCATCATTTTTCAACTTATTCAGCAGCGGTGGATTGTGCTAGAATGATGGAAACACGAGAGCAAGCAGATATTGAAGGTTTAAAAAGAAGAAAAAGAGAGCGAGACAGTAATGTACAGACTAGATATAATCCTACAGTCAGTGGATCAAGATTTCAAAATCCAAAGCGCTTTACTCAAACAGGAGTTGATAGTTTTAACCAGCCATCAGTTAACATCAGTAAGCAGAGAATGTTCCAAAGAGATATGAGACCCCCGAGTCAACAAGACTCAAGATCAATTCCACCATGTCCAAATTGTGGCAGGCCCCATACTAGACAATGTCGCAGAGAAACATGTGCATGTTTTAAGTGTGGACAAATGAGTCATTTGATGAGGAATTGTCCACAACTACGAAGTTTTAGTCAAGCATCAGTACAACCAGTTTCACCTCCTGCATCTGCACCAACACGACCCAGTAGGGCAGCTTCAGTTCAAGCAAGTAGTGGTGGTACTAGAAGAGGATCAGGAAGTCGAGGTCGAGATCAAGCTCGAGTTTTTGTCTTGACACGACAGGATGCTCAGGCTTCAAATGCAGTTATGACAGGTACATTATTAGTATGTTCCCATAAAGCATATGTCCTGTTCGATCCTGGTTCTACTCATTCTTATATATCACCATGCTTTGCTAAGAAATTGAGTAGAGACTCTACTAGTTTGCATTGTTCTTTTATGGTTACTACTCCAATGGGAGAATTCTTGCTGGTAAAAGATGTATATAGATCGTGTGAAATTTCGATAGAGGATAAGGAGACTCTTGTAGATTTGATAGTTCTAGATATGGTAGACTTTGACGTGATTTTAGGAATGAATTGGTTGTCATTATGTCATGCCATTCTAGACTGTCACCAAAAGGTGATTAAGTTTGATGTCCTTGGAGAATCTTCCTTCATGATACAAGGAGATTGTAGTAAGGAGTCTAGTAATTTAATTTCAGCTTTAATAGCTCATAAAATGTTACAAAAGGATGCCAGGGGTATTTAGCAGTAGTCAAAAATGTTGATATGAAGTATACAAGTGTAGAGCAGGTTCCAGTGGTTAGAGAATTTTCTGATGTATTTCTTGAGGAATTACCAGGATTACCACCAGACCGAGAGATTGAGTTTAATATTGATTTTCTCCCTGGAGCACAACCAATATCCATACCTCCTTATAGGATGGCACCTGCAGAACTTAATGAATTAAAGGAGAAACTGCAAGATTTACTAGATAAAGGTTTTATTCGACCCAATACATCTCCCTGGGGTGCTCCTGTTCTCTTTGTGAAGAAGAAGGATGGATCTTTACGCCTATGTATTGATTATAGGCAGTTGAACAAAGTGACTATAAGAAATAAATATCCTTTACCCAGAATAGATGATTTGTTTGATAAGTTATAGGGTGCCCAATGTTTTTCAAAAATTGATTTGAGATCTGGGTATCATCAATTGAAGATAAAGAAGGAAGATATTTCGAAAACTGCTTTTAGGACTCGATATGGGCACTACGAGTTCTTAGTAATGCCATTTGGTTTAACGAATGCCCCAGCTGCATTTATGGACTTAATGAATAGGCTATTTAAACCTTTCCTAGACCAGTTTATCATTGTATTTATCGATGATATTCTGGTTTATTCAAAGAGTTCAAAAGATCATGAGCAGCATCTAAGGATAGCTTTGCAAACCCTAAGAGAACATCAGTTGTATGCTAAGTTCTCAAAGTGTGAATTTTGACTTAGTAGTGTTACGTTCTTATGGCATGTGATTACTGAAGATGGTGTTCAAGTTGATCCCAAAAAGATAGAAGCGGTGCAGCAATGGCCACGCCCTACGACAGTAACTAAGATTCATAGTTTCTTGGGTTAGCAGTCTATTACCGTAGATTTGTTAAATATTTTTCAAAAGTAGCTGCTTCTTTGATCAGGTTGACTAGGAAAGGAATAAAATTTGAGTGGTCTGATGCTTGTGAAGAGAGTTTTCAGAAACTAAAGAAGTGCTTGACCACAGCCCCAGTCCTTACCATTCCTACAGATACTGGAGATTATGTAGTATACTGTGATACATCTAGAGTGGGCTTAGGCTGTGTGTTAATGCAAAATGGAAGAGTAGTTGCTTATGCATCCAGACAGTTGAAGAAACATGAACAGAATTATTCCACCCATGATTTAGAGATGGCAGCTGTAGTATTTGCTTTAAAGATTTAGAGACATTACTTGTATGGAAGAACTTGTGAAATTTATACAGATCACAAGAGCCTCAAGTATATTTTTCAACAGAAGGATCTTAATTTGAGGCAAAGGAGGTGGATGGAACTACTAAAAGATTATGACTGTACGATTTTGTATAATCCAGGCAAAGCAAATGTAGTAGCTGATGCTCTGAGCAGAAAATCTATGGGAAGCTTGGCCCATATAGCAGAGGTTCGACGACCCTTGTTGAAAGAAATCCATAAGTTAGAAAGTAAGGAGATAAAATTTGAATTAAAGGAACCGGGGATATTTTTGGCTCATGTCCAGCTTCAATCTTCTTTAGTTGAACAAATCAAAGCTAATCAAGATAAGGATGCCAATTTGCTCAAGATTAAGAATGAATTAAAGGATACCCAAGATTCTGAATTCTCAGTGGACACTGAAGGGGTATTAAGATACGGTAGACGATTATGTGTCCCAAATGTCAATGATTTGAGAAAACAATTATTGGAGGAAGCACATCGATTTACATATACCATACACCCAGGAACGACAAAAATGTATCAAGATATGAAGGAATTGTATTGGTGGAATGGTATGAAGAGGGATATCGCGGAGTTTGTTTCCTATTGTCTGATATGCCAACAGGTGAAAGCTGAACATCAACGACCTGCAGGGTTACATCAGCGAATAGAAATACCAGAATGGAAGTGGGAGAGAATTACTATGGATTTTATTACGGGATTACCAAGGACTCCCAAAGGATATGATTCTATCTAGGTCATTATAGACCGCATGACAAAGTCAGCACACTTTCTACCTGTGAAAACTACATATAACGTAGCTCAGTATGCAAGATTTTACTTAAATGAAATAGTTAGGCTACATGGAGTTCCTATATCTATTATATTTGATCGAGGGCCGCAGTTCACGGCACGATTTTGGAAAGCTTTTCAAGAGGCATTAGGAATGAAGTTGGATTTGAGCACAGCTTTTCATCCTCAAACCGATGGTCAGTCTGAGTGTATGATTCAGATTTTAGAAGACATGCTTCGAGCCTGCATTTTTGATTTTGGTGAAAGTTGGGATATGTACTTGTCTTTGGCTGAATTTGCGTATAATAATAGTTACCAGACTAGTATACATATGGCTCCATTTGAAGCTTTGTATGGTAGACGGTGCAGATCCCCCATTGGATGGTTCGAAGTGGGTGAGGCTAAACTTATAGGGCCAGATCTTGTACAAGAAGCTTTGAACAAGGTAAAGTTGATTAGAGAAAGGCTGCAGGCTGCTCAAAGTAGACAAAAGGCGTATGCTGATAATAGGCGAAGGGAGTTAGACTTTTCAGAGGGTGAACAAGTGTTCTTGAAAGTATCACCCATGAAAGGAGTGATGAGATTTGGAAAGAAAGGAAAATTAAGCCTTCAGTTTATAGGCCCTTTTGAAATATTGGATAGAATAGGTGCAGTGGCATATCACATAGCTCTGCTACCAGAACTGAGTGATGTTCATCAAGTATTTCATGTATCTATATTACAGAAATACTTACCGGATCCTACTCATGTCATTCAACCCTAGGAAATTCAATTGGATAAAAATTTAACCTATGAGGAAAAGCTGATGTTCATTGCTGATCGACAAGTGAAAAAGTTACGGTCAAGAGACATTCTTATGGTTAAGGTGATATGGCAAAACTACTCATCTGAGGAAGCTACGTCGGAAAGAGAAGATGACATCCGCGCCAGATATCCGCATTTGTTTGAACAATGAGGTTAGGGTTTATTTGCACCTAGGGTAATGAAATTCGGGGACCGAATTTCTTTAAGGGGGGAAGAATGTAATAGCCGTAAATTTAATTAAAGAAAATTTGAAATTAAAGAGAGGATTTTGAAAATGGAGTTAAGACCCGGTGAAAATATGTTATTATTTACATGGATTAAAGAATTACAAAAGAAATATGAGAATTTACGTTTCGGGGCCAAAATGCAATTTCTTAAAAGTTTCGTGGTTAAAATGTAAATAAGAAAAATTTGCAAGGACCTTCCTCTAAAAGTAAATTTTTGCAGAAAGGTCCCCTGGGATATTTTAGGGACCTCAGCCACTCAAGAGGCCGATCATTTTCCATCTCTCCTTAGAAATTTCCTCCTGAAATCCTCTAACTTCTCTCTAAGATTTCTCCGCTACCGAACCTCAGATTTCGACACCACCACCACCAACAGACTCAGGACGAAGAGTTATTCAAATCCATTTGATTGGTTTATGAGGAATTGGCCGAAAATTGGTCGAAAAAGTGAAGGAAAAATCGCATAAAAAGGTAATTCCCAAAACTCCTATCTATGGTTGGCTAACGCAAAAACTAACACCGTAGATCAATTCAGAAGGTACTGAAACCTTTGGATCTCAAATTTCAGGCCAATCCACCACCGCATGCACCCCCATGCACCGCATCTCTCTCGACGAGTGAATCCCACGCACAGCTCCTTGGGCGGCGCGTGTAGCGTGTGGCAGCCGAACCTCCTTGCATTGACCTGCATTGACCGAGCTCCTAGAGGCCAAATTTTGCAAATTCGGACTCATTTTCAAGGTTTTGGGACATTTTGGACTCGTTTTTGGGGTTTATTTTACCAAATTCTGACCAGAAAGGAGGATTTTAGGGTTGTCCAACTTGGTACCCTGATTTTGCGAGTAGATAATTCTTCCTTTGACTTGTTTTTACTCTTCTTGAACTTTACATTGGTAAATGAGTATGATTACAGGTTATTGATACTTTCATATGTTCTTGAAATGATTTAGAATCTTTGAAACGGTTGAAACATGATATCTAGTTCAAGAAGAGTATGATTTCTGAAATAGATTTTTAAATGCTTTGAATACGTGATTTCTAAATGCATTTCTCATTATATAGCAAAGAAAACATGGTGTGAATATGATATTGATTTATATAATGAAATGTTTGCCTCAGATATAGGCATGTGTTTATAAATTCCCTGATTGAGAAGTTTTCACAGAGAAAATATTCTGAGATTGAAAATGTTATATTATGATAAAACCTCTGATTGATAAATATGGGATAGATGAGAATATGATTTTGTGGAGGAGTCCTATTGGAAACACTGTCTGCTAACAGCAGGTTATGCTAATCCTGGTGCGCACCTTGATTGCCTCAGCTAGCAGGGGAGGTGGTGTTAGCCTCGTGTGAGGGCCAACACACGGGAGATGATATGTGATGGAGAGCGGTATGCCTCCTATATATGGGCGAGATGCCAGTTATATGAGATGTTATTTGCCTTCCCTTGCTGTGTGCTTGGGAAAAGACCCATATAGAATCCCTTCGCGTGTCCTCTTGAATGGTAGTAGGGCAAACCTCAGCAAGAGGCTGAGTTTAGGCAAATCCTATACCACCAAAGTACAGAAGATGATTAGACTCTGATGTGGTGGTTTTGATATGGGATCCTCCGAATATTTTATGAGACATGTTTTGATGCATAACATATTTTGATTAATGATATTACAGTATTGAATACGATTATGAACTTGATATGAGCATTGTTTATATAGTACTGCATATGGTTTGAAAGACCTGATTATGATTTTTGAACAGAGAATATTTGAAAATGCGGGTCCCATGTGGATGTACTTCTGAAATGTAATTTTTGAATACCTAATTTTTATTAAATGAGTACATCCATTTGTTGATATGAGATATCTTAGGAGGTATTATCTGCTCACTGAGTTGTAAAACTCACTACACGTGGTTGATATATTTTTCAGATAAAGACCTAGAGTCTGGTCCTGCGGCCTCTTGATCGACTGGGTGTCGTACTTCAGTGGTGAGCCTAAATTGTTTTTGGGTTCTCAGTATGTGAACTTGTAATATATTTGTACTCTAGAATTGCTCTGAATGTCACTGGTAGGATCTTTGTTTCCGTTGTAAACCTGTTATAGATATAGACTTGGCATCTAAAATTATTAGTATTGCAAGTTTGCAAACATATGTTAATACTCGAATATGTGATATTGTGAGACTATTTGCAATTGCCTAATAATAAAGTTTATCGAATAGTAGAGATATTTGCGTTCCTAAACTAGGGGCGTGACAATGGGGGTGGCTCTACATGGATTATAGTAGATGGGAGAAGATGGGGTGCGGTTCTTGGTGGTTGTTGGTTGTTGCTTTGAGGGGGGATGCAAATTAGAGAGGAGACATAGGAGTGAGTGGTTTTTGGTTGGTGGCTTGGTGCTTTGAGTGGCGAGCGACAGTGAATAAGAGAATAATCTCATAAACTATAATGACATGGCATTTAACGAGTGGAATTGTTTGTGTTTTTAAGTGATTAAAATTCCCATATGTACACTTCAATGCATAACCTTGTTAATAAAGGGACTTATATAAAAGATGGTTCACTTTATGTAGGACAAAAATAGAACTTTTTTTAAGGGACCAAATTGAAAATGATATCTTCTGTAGTGAAATATCATAATAAAGTTTCCTCTATCTTTATTTGACTTTACAAGTTTTGTCAAATCACTATATGTAGTTTTAATTTTAGCAATTAAGCCTCTTCATTTTGTAATATATGATACAAACAACAACAACAAAGCTTTTTTCTTACTAGGTGGGGTCGGCTACATGGATTAAACGATACCATAGTGATCTTTTATAAATGAGGTTAATAACTTTTCCCACTAGTTTGTAATATATGATAGCTTTAAAATAATTTTATAAGGCCATATTTATTTGTCAAAATTAAATATTTTTTAGAATTTTTTTACAAGTTTTTTTATTATATATTTCTTCAAAAATATATGTGGAAAAAATTATTTTCTTTGAAGTATATGATTTTTTTCAAAATTTTATATTAAACAATAGAGTAAATATAAAATTTAGTTCCTGAATTTAAAGTTATTGCACAATTTAGTTTTCGAATTTACTAAACTTTTGACAAATTAGTCCTTTTTTTATCTTTACACTAACTGCTTGTTGACGTGGCCTATTAAATGCCTACGTGGCATGTTAAATGCTAACTAATCATACCACATCAGCATTGAAAAAAGAGTAAACACACAATTTATTTCCTAAATTTATTAGATCTATACAATTTAGTACTTGAATTTAAGTTATTGTATAATTTAATCTCTGAATTTAACAAATGTCAATCAACTTAATCCTTCTGTTATATCCACATTAACTACTTGTGATGTAGCCAGTTAAGTTCATACATTGCATATTAAGTGCCAACTAATCATGCTACATCAGCGTTGATTCAGATTAAAAAAATAATTAAAATGCTTCGCTTTCTATTCTATTTTCCCTTTCTCCCTTGGAAAATCCTCCTTTATAACTTCAACTAACAATGCTGTAAAACAACCCAGTGCTACGAAATTATTCTAATAAATTTTTGATAATTAAAAACAAAAAAGTTATTCTAGAATTTGTGATATTAACAATTGTGATGGTGGTTAGCTTGACACTTTACACATTTTGGTACAAGAAAAAACCATAATTTCAATGTTCCTAATTCCTTCTTGTTCTGTGTTGTCCTTGTTCTTAACATTTTTGCTCTAATTTAGTTATTTTAATATCGAAAGATTTCTAGTTGATATGTATTAGTTAACCCTCGTAGTCGTGTTTGAATGCTGTTGTATATTCTAATAATATGTTTATTTCCTTGCATATCCTTTTGCTTGAAATATATCCTTTTTTTCTTTGAAGATAGGGGAAAATGTACTTTAACTTATGGAATATATTGTCACTCTACTGCTAAATAGTTTATTGAATGAAAATTTTTTGTATTGAATTGTAAATATATTTATTATGGTCTCCCATTTCTTTGAATGCTTTTACGGTTTCCATTGTCCACAAAACGAATGCAATAGTTAGTTCAACAACTTAAAGCAAACAACAATGGATGAGGTTGAGGGAACAATTTCATTTTGAAAGTTTATGAATGAGTCAATGCTGATATGGCATGATTAGTTGAAATTTAACGTGTCACGTAAGCACTTAATGAATCACATCCGAAAAAATTAAGAGAAAGATAATGAAAGGACTAAATTATTTAACGATTGATAAATTTAAAAATTAAATTGTATAATAACCTAAAATCAGGGACTAAATTGTAGGGATATAGTAAATTAAGGGGGCTAAATTGTAGAGATATAGTAAATTCAAGGATTAAATTGTGATTACTTTTTTTTAAAAAAAGTCAACACTGATGTGATATGATTAGTTAGCATTTAACATGTCATATAAACACTTAATATGCCATATCAAGAAACAACTAGTGTGAAGATAACAAAATGACTAATTTATCTAACGTTTGGTAAATGCGGGAACTAAATTGTGTATTGACTTAAATTTAGGGACTAAATTATAGGGTCCTAGTAAATTTGGGGATTAAATTATAAATTTTGTGATACCTTATTTGTTTGTCAAAATTAAATATTTTAAGAATTTTTTTTTCAAATTTTTTATTATATATTTCATAAAAAATATAAATGGAACTTTTTTTTCTTTGAATTATATGATTATTTTTTAAATTTAATATTAAAAAATATTAAAAATCTAGAAAAGATTGCTCATTATAAAAATTAAAGAAATCAAATGCTAAATTCATTTTTGTTATACAAAGAAAATGATATATGCTCATAATTTTTTCATAAAGACAAAATTAGAACACGGTGGTTGATAGTATGATATTTTCCATGACCCAATCCAACGAGCTCAAAGTAATCTCAAGCTTGGCCTAGACCAATCTTGAGTCATAGCCATTGCACGATGAATAATCATGGAGAAGAAGAGCAGATGAATAATCAATACTAAATTAAGATTGAACTAATAAAATAAAATCTAAATCTCAATGCATAAAAGATTCTTGAAGTTTCAATCTTCCTTAACCAATAAAAAGAAAACTAGCCACGCAAGGCCATAAGAAAACCTAAGAGAAGAGAAGAAGAAGAAAAAACTTGAGAAGTTGGTGATTTGATCCTTGGATCCTTGGATTTTGATTGGATTATTCTTTTATGCTTGCTTTCCCTCTTATTTATAAGTTAGGAAAGTCTTAAATGAAGTAGGATTGCTTCTAGGTCAATTTTTGGGTTTTTGGGTCTCGATAAAGGTTTGAAAACCCTAAAAATCAAATTAAAAACGGTGCTATGATGGTGAGCACCGTGGCCCTTTTCTAGAGCATCGCAGCGGTATTGATATCATCCACTAGCCAGCTACGTAATGCCACAGTGCTCATTTACAGGAGTCACAGAGTTAGGAGTTTTTCAGAATTTGCAAAAGTGGACAACATAAAAGTTTTATCCCTATCTCTTAGGTTTCCATAGCCACTAAAATCATCTTAATCGAAACTAATATGAGGGAGATATACCCAAATTAGTGACCAAAGGTCCGGATTCATTCTGTTGCACTGCGATTCTAATTTTCAAACTCTTTAATGCTCTGAAATCTCTTGAATTTGACAAAGTGTGTAGATTATTGTCTTATATTTTTCCAGACACTTGAATCACTTTTATTGGAGTTCATATATGGGAGATATAGTCTAATTAGTGTCAAAAGGTCTGGAATTGCTACAATTTAGCATTTTTTTCATGAATTTATTATCTGTTTCTCCTATTTTCTTCTTCTTTTGCTCCTACAACACAAAATACAAAACAAAGCTAATTTATAATAATATTTTATTTAAATAAAACAAAAAGTAAGTTTAAAGGTATTAAAATTATGCTTAATTATGAATACATTAAATACCCACACACTCAACATTTTGCTTGTCCTCAAGCAAAATAATCCCTAATGACAAAAATAAAAATCAATATATGTAGTGAGTGTTAAGCTTACCAAGTTTTTTCCTCATAACATGAAAATATGCTCAAGAAAAATTTTGAAAGGTCATAACCATACCCAAAATTAACTCAAATGCAATCCATTATTTTGTTCTCTTGAACCCTATGTGTATTTTTGAGTCAATAAATTTTCTTTACATGGATGAGTTTATATATCTCAAAATTTTGGGTGCGGATCTCTTATTAGTTTATGATTTTCATAAACTTATTTTTCATACCACTCTCCACTAATGTTGGCCAAAACTACTTCTATGATCAATATGAATTTATTCTGCTTGTATTGTGGCTTGGGTGTTGGGTAAGCTAGATGTTATAATTTAGGCTCAATCACCCCACATTACATGATTAATTCTGATTTCTTGAGCTTTCTCAAGTTTAGGGGATTTTCCCCCTACTCATTTTCTTATTTAAACTGGATTTAATTCATTCTTTTTCTTGCTTCTTTACTATATTTTTTTTCACTCACTGCATATACTTTTATCCTTTTTGTATTTTCTCCTTTCTTTGGATTTTCCTTTTATTTTCTTGCTCCACCCTTCCACCCTTCCACCCTTTTGTCAATAAATCTCTACAAAATAAATATTCAAAAAATTAATCATAGAGTGAGTGAATAGGGTCAAAAATAAGGATAGTAATCACAAAATTTGGCTTTTGGCTCGTTTATGGGTAAAAACAAGTTCATTAAGCTTAAAATAGAGGAACTAAGGACATTTCATTACTTGGGTTAGGCTTGACATGCTCAATCTATCAAATAATGGGTAAATCATCTCTTAATTAATAGTCTAAACCTAGAATTTCACCTCAAGTAGCATTCAGATAAGTTTTAGAATCTTATTGAGATTATAAAATATTTTTGAGTTATATAAACCTTGTCTAAATAAAAGACAAATTAAATATCCAAATTTATTGTGCCAAAATGTTTCATGATTCTAAAGTAAAAAATAAATTACAAAAAGGCTAAAATTGCACACAACCATAAATTTTTTACATTTTTTAAAACTTAAAAAAATTAGATATTTATATCATTGGGTATTGGTTGTGCCTAATAACACAAAACATAAATTGAAACACTCACACAATCACTCAACTTGCTAAAGCAATAAAAGTGGATTGATAGTGAAAATAAGAAAATTGATGCTCAAAATAGGGCCATAATTATTCAAGAAAATATACTTCCACCTCCACACTCAAACTTTACATTGTCCTCAATGTAAAAGAGAGATAAGAATGAGGAAAGATATATGAGAAGATATTAGTTAAGTGAAATTCCTTGAATTTGTTTAGGGTAGAAAAAGAGTGTTGCATTACTGGACCACGAATTTTTCTGATTTTCGCCTTTTTTTAATGACTAAGTTGGGTTGCCTCCCAATAAGTGCCTTTGTTTATTGTTTTTGGCTCGACTCAAAGCTCTCTATGTCATTCATAGGAGGTCCTTAATGTCCACTTTGAATTGGATTGCCTTTGAATTTGTAGAATTTTGATGTTCAACTACATTATGAGAGAAGTTAGCATTAATCAAATGTTTAATTAAATTAGAACTCAACTTAACTGGGAATAACTGATGTCTTGAGTAGCTTTTGGCATCCAATTTAATTTCATCTTTTTGAGTTTTTATGAAAGCATAGGGCGGCTTTCCTCTATCTTTGAGATGGGTATATTTATTTGAGGTTATCATTAAGGGTGATTCTCCACTGTATATGCCCTTTAAGTGACTGGAGAGGCTCTTTAAATTTAGGTTAGGATACTGCAAAATAGAAGATACATGTATCTTATAAGAAATTGGTAATAAAATATGATCTTACCTGTTTCCTGCACTTTTGGAGCTTCTTCTACTACTGTAATTTTCTCTTGGAATTTGGATCTTAGTGTGGATTCCACATCCTCTTTCTTAGTAGGCTTACTAGTGTCAACTTCCAAGTCATCTTTTTCATTAAGTGCATAATTTTTCTCTCTTTACATTAATGGTGCTGGGACTAAACTTTCAATTTCTGAATTCTGAGCTTCTAGTCTGCTGACTGTTGTTGCTAGTTGGCTCATTTGATTTGTTAAGCTTTGAATGCTGGCCTTTATCTCTTGTTGAAATTGTTGCTTCTCCTATTGAATTAGTAAAATATAAGTCTTAATTTTATCCAAATCCTCTAATAACATGCCTGAATTAGGATCTTGAGCTGATTGTTGGTTCGGGAGGTACAATTACTGATGTTGCTGGTAATAGAGGTAGGTTTGAACTTGATATGCTTGTGGAGTTTTATAGTTAAGGTATGATTGATCCTTCCATTTAGGATTATACATGTTTGAATATGAATCATACCTTACTTGTGGTGGTTTAGGAAAACTACGAATCATATTTACCTGTCCAAATGATTCATCATGGAAAGTTGGTTACCTAAGTTTTTGTTTAAGGAAAGAACTACGTACTTCACCAGCATGTCCTAATGGAGAGCATAGCCTCCGGAAACGGTGCCAAAATTTGGTGGTTACTGTCACAAGTACCTCAAATATAATAAATACCTTACCTCAAAACTAACATGTAGTAGTGGGAGTAAGGGTCGATTTCACAGAGACTGGTATTACCTTTTGTGAATCATATAAAGTGGGGTTGAATGATGAAAGTAAAATAATAAAGTAAAAGAGAATGAATGCAAACAAAATAAAAGAGAGTGATTAATGATAAAATCATTGGTTTTCGTTTATATCCACCATCAATGAATCACATTGATCATTGACAATATAATTAATCTTTAATTGAACATCTATCATTGGGATTCTATCCTTGTTCCTCCTTAAATTTAGTAATTGATGACAATCGCCTCAATTAAACCTAATTAATAAGTAATCCTTTAGCATATTGGTAAAGTATAATTTTTTAACCACATGAAGAATTAGAAAAACTGATAGAGATAAAAGACATAGACATATTGGCCATATTTAATTTAG
Source organism: Gleditsia sinensis (assembly GCA_037074535.1). Lineage (NCBI taxonomy): Eukaryota > Viridiplantae > Streptophyta > Magnoliopsida > Fabales > Fabaceae > Gleditsia > Gleditsia sinensis. Next base: position 20,015,906 of record CM073466.1, read on the forward strand.
TCAATCATTCACCATAGGTTTAATAATTCATAATCCAAAATTATTAATCCTATTTGCCTATTAAATCATAATAATGAAAAATTTGTTCAAAATATGATTCAGTAGTAGATTAAGATAAATAATATACTAATAGACTTCTTGGCAATAATATGAATAATCATGGAAAAGAAGAGCAGATGAATAATCAATACTCAATAAGATTGAACTAATAAAATAAAATCTAAATCTCAATACATAAATGATCCTTGAGGTTTCAATCCTCCTCAACCAACAAAAAGAAAACTAGCCACGCAGGTCTATAAGATAACCTAAGAGAAGAGAAGAAGAAGAAACTTGAGAAATTGATGATTTGATCTTTGGATCCTTGGATTTTAATTGGATCATTCTTTTATGCTTGCTTTCCCTCTTATTTATAGGTTGGGAGAGTTTTAAATGAAGTAGGGTTGCTTTTACATCAATTCTTGGGCTTTTGGGCTTCAATTGAGGTCAAAAATCCTAAAAATTGAATTAAAAATAGTACTGAGATGGTAAGTGTCGTTGCCTTCTCCTGGAGCGCCGTGGCAGTACGGACATCATCTAGCCAGATATGTAATGCCGCAGCTCTATTATTTTTTCAGAAGTTGAAAATTTGTCAACATAAAAGTTATAACCCTATTTCTTGGTTTTCTATAGCCACTGAAATAACCTTAATCGGAGCTAATATGAGGGAGATATACTTAAATTAGTGACCAAAGGTCAGGATTCATCATACTATACTACGATTCTGGTTTTCAAGTTCTGTAACGCTCTGAAATCTCTTAAATTTGACAAAGTGCTCAACATAAAAGTTGTAAATTATTGTCTTAGATTTTCCTAGATAGTTGAATCTCTTTGATTAGAGTTCATATGTGGGAGATATAGTCTAGTTAGTGTCGAAAGGTTTGGAATTTCTACAATTCAATACTTTTTCATGAATTTCTTATTTTTTTTCTCTTTTTTTCTTCTTCTTTTGCTCGTACAACACAAAACACAAAAATAAACTAATTTACAATCATATTTTACTTAAATAAATAAAAATTAAGTTTAAGGTCTTAAAATCATGCTTAATTGTGAACACATCAACACTGTTGGATTAAAATGATCCTAATTGTTCATGCAAGGGGAAGTAGCCTATATAAACTACTCACCCCCTCATTTGTAAGATATTTAGGAATCAATGCATCAATAAAAGTTTTGCTAACATTTTCCAATTTCTCTTGCTTACTTCTTTGCCTACTTGCTATCATTAGTCACTTAGTATCATTATAAAGGTGTGTTGAGAAAGACCAACTTAGTTAGCATATAAGGGGAGTGGTATAGCTAAGTGCCGAACAACTCATATGGTAATGGTGATGTACTTCAATGCACCTACTATGATTCTGTAGATAGTAAGGTTGTCAAATAGTTTTGAACCAACTGTAGTCAAATTTATGCTTACTGCTATAGGATTAAGAACTTGTTTAGTATATAGCATTCCTATCTTTACCAGTAGCTCTTTGATGTACTTTTCCTGAGAGAGTATGAAAGCTCAATTTGTTGCTTATTTAACTTTAATACCTAAAATATAGTTCAATCTTCCAAGATCTTTGAGTGAAAAAAATGAATTAAGCAGTCGAACTAGTTAAGCAACAGAATTAACACAATCTTCAAAAATAATGATGTCATTTACATAGATTAAAACTAGTAAGGTAGTATGGCCACTTTTGATAAACAAAGAGCTATCACATATTAAGGTGAGAAACCAAGAGAAACAAGGGTTTGCCTCAGTTTTTCAAACCAAGCCTTAGGGCTTGTTTAAATCCATATAAAGACTTGTGTAGTTTGTAGACTAGCTTCTTGTTAGAAGACTTAAACCCTTGTGATTGAGACATGTACACCTCTTCATTCAAAATGCCATTCAAGAAGGCATTGTTTACATCCACTTAGTGTAACACCCAGCTTTTTGCAAGAGCTAGGCTAACTACAGTTCTAATAGTGATTAATTTCACTACAAGGATAAATGTCTTAGTGAAATCAGTGCTTGATCTTTGGTGGAAGCCTTTTACAACCAACCTAGCCTAATACTTTTGCAGTGATCCATCTAAGTTAGTTTTGACTTTGAATACACATTTACACCTAATGGAATTTCTATTTTTAGGGAGCTCAATTAATGAGCAAGTGTTATTTCTCATCAAAGCATCATGCTCATCTCTCATTTCAACATACCATTCAAAATTTTGTAAGGCCTCTTTCACTGATTTGGGTTCTACAACAGCCAATAATATTGTAGGTTGGCCTACCTTAACCTTAGATATTGTGACCATAGGGTGATGACTATTGATAGGATGCGTGTTATATATGTTTGGGATAATGTTTGAGGTTGTGGGATTAGTGTTTGAGATACTAAGGATAATGTTTAGGTTAATAGGAATGTAATTTGAATTTGGATTAAGGATAGAATTTGCCAAGGGAATAGAGACTAATGGCTTGGATATGAATGGTATAGAAGGTTGTAAAGTAGCATTAGGGACTAAGTGTTGAAAAAGGAAGTCAACTTCATTAAATGTTACATGTCTTGAGAGATAAAATCTATCAGAGGGGTCTAAGCACTTGAACCTTTTGTGATTAGGAGCATAACTAAGGAAAGTACACTTAGAGGATCTAAAATTCACCTTATGTTGTTAATAAGGTCTTAATAATGGATAGCAGGAACATCCAAATACTTTAAATTCTGAGTAGTTAGGTAGAGATTGAAATAGTACCATATATGGAGAAGCTTAGGACAAAAGAGGAATATGCAACTTATTGATGATATAAGGGGAAGTTTTGAAGGCATCATACCAAAATCTGAAAGGCATGGATGCAGTTGCTAGAAAAACAATCCATTTTCAATAATATGTTTATGTTTACTTTCAGTTGTTCCATACTCTTTTGAAGTATAAGGGCATGTAATTTTGTGTAGTATATCATTCTGAGTAAGATAGCATGTCAATGTAGTAAACTCACCCCTACCATATGATTGTAGCACTTGAATTTTATAGCTAAATTTTAACCCACCCATTTGTTTAAATTTGATAAAAAGGGCTACAACTTCTAACATTTTTTTTAGAAAGTAAATCCAGCTGAAGTTGGAAAATACATTTATAAGCACTATGTAATATTTGAACCCATTGGAGGACATAGTGGATGAGGGGCATTTAGAAGACTGTTCTAGAGGTAGAGAATGGCAGCTTGTGAGCTTTACCCAAACAATTATTTTCCCAAAATGGTAATGTACTTTATTCATAGTAAGGAGATTATATTTACTCATAATCTAACTTACAATAGTAAAGAACAGTGGCCAAATCTGTTGTGCCACATTACAAATGAATTATTTCTAGCAACTAAATGTATAGAGTACTAAGATCGAGATTTTGGCAGCAACTGCAGCTTATCAAATGCAAAAAACTTATCCTTTCTAACTATTCCTTGCAACAAAAACTTGTGTGTAGCCTGAGATTTGACAAAACAATCACGAGGATGAAATTTGAAATAAACACCATTACCTTTAGCAAATTGAGACACACTGATGAGACTTATATATGTTAGAGACATGCAGCGAGTCATTTAAGGCTAGCAAAGATGAATTATCGAGAGTTTGAATCAGAGAAGTGCCATTGTGCTTGATTGAAAAACTTAAACCATTGCCCATATAGAGTTGCTCTTATCACATAATGTTATCACTGGTTTTTAGATTCCTAATATCAAAAGTGACATGTAGAGTAGCACTAGAGTCAGGAAACTAGTGTTGACCAGTGGAGGAAGAAGAACCAATAGCTGCCAAAGCATTTGGAGTGTAACCCTAAACAAGATGAGTAGAGTACCAATTAAAATTGCTATTTTGATTCCTATGAAATTGAGATGCAATATCATTCCTAGGATAATTACCATTATAGTGAAAACACTAAAGTGTTATATGCCCAAATTTACCATAGATTTGAAATCTTGATTTATTAAAGTTTCTACCAAAACCTCTACCTTTACCCTTTTGATTAAATTGACCTCTACCACAACCTCTATTCTAATTACCATTATTTCCTTTACAAAAACCATTGTGGCCTCTACCAGCCTTCTACTATTCCAATTCCCAGCATAACCTCTAACATTTGAATTACTTATGTTTGTGTATGCTATATGAATTTATGGGAATGTAAAATCTAACTCTCTTTTTGCTTTCTCTAGCCTCTCTCATTAGGCCATTAAATAGGACTCTATGTCAATAACTATGTAAGTATCTAGCCTAGATGTGATAAAGGTGACAAAACCATCGTACTCACTAGAAAGAGCCTAAAAATTGCTTATATTTCCTTACATTCACTACCTAGTTCCCTTATTTCCTTTAAAGAATCAAATATCCTCTTGATTTGTATCATAAATTCACTAATCAAATTATTACCTTTCTTGATAGTCCCTAATTACTGCCTCACCTTTGCTTAAGTTTGTGTAGAGAATATTTTTTCCAATTTGTTCCGGATTTGAAAACTTGAGTTGCTGCCTACCATTCTTGTAAGAATGCCTTCAGAGATGGATGATAGTAGCCAATTCATCGAGAGCCTATCTTGCCTCAACCATCAACATATTTGGGATTGACTATCTACAAAACTATGTCTCATGAAACTTGAATTTTGGTGGAATACTCCTCGAATCTTCAAGAAAATTCTTAAGGCTATGACCAAACACAACTGAGTATATTTACTGCTTCCAAAAAAGGAAATTAGACTCATATAATTTGATAGAAATGGGATGGTTAAACATTACCAAATCCTTCTTCTTCCATGCGGGTTCACTAATTGAAGATGTTGGAGCCTTCATTGAAGAGTTCTCTGATACTATGTTGAATTACCGCATTGGTAGTAATGAATGTTGTGAAGAGAATGATAGAGAATGAGAGAAATGAAAATTCTGCTTAGTGGCATTAAACTACATAATACTCAGTTACAACTCTATGTAGAAGTTGGCTTATAACTACCAACTAAACAAATACTATGATCAGAAAATGACTCAATTACCCTTCAACTATATTAACATTTACATCATCTCACGTGACAATGGGGTTATGTAGGCAAAAGGTGGATGGTTGATGATTAAGTTTTATACACATAAATTAAATATTTTTATCTTATTTTTTTGCCTTAATTAAGCATTTATTTCCCTTATTTATCTTTAATTTTGTGTATTTTTTATAGATGAAGAGAACAATAGAAAATGAACTTAATTCGAAGAATCAAAATTAAATTATGGTTCTTTGGGAATGATGTTTATAAATCAAGCAAACAAAATAAATTCATTGAGGATGGCTGAGTAAAGAGTATTATCTTTTTGACTCTTGAGACGCATCCTAATAGATATATGCATAAATTAAATCTTGATTTATGACCACATTTCTAAAAGAATTGAAACATAAAGATTCAAAACAGACCACCCAATGTTTAAAATATGTTTGTTGCTTGCTTTTCAACTTGATCTTACTGTAGTATTTTGGCCGTATCTCAAAAAATAAGTATATATTATGTACAAAATTTAGTAGATCAATAGATGACACAATTTCATACAACTTTCATGCATATGTAATTAACAAATTTAGACATCCAAAGGGTCAAAATTGAGCTAATAGAGAACATGTTTACTTTTGTAGTCCAACACAACCTTATTGTAGTATTTAGGACCTATTTCAGAACATACATATTCAAAATATACAAATTTTGGTAGGTGAATAGAATCTACAATTTACTACAACTTTCATGTTTCAGTGGTCAGCAAATTCGGATATTAAAAGGACTAACATTGCGTTAGAAAAGATGATGTTTGCTATAGCAGTTCAGCCTGACCTTGCTCCAAAATTTTGGCCATAAATCACAAAATAAGTGGCTACTTTTTCTCTTCCTTATTTTGCTGGAAAGATATTGAAAATATCTACAACTTGTATGTTGATGGGATTAGCAGATTCGGTGGATATCATGGATATATCTCATGATTACTTTTGGTACAGATAATACAATACAACTTGTTAACTATAGTGCAATTTGCTACCCATCATTTTTGTCACCTACCCCCTTTATTGCATCTATAAATAGAGAGATCATATGAGCTAGAGAGGGAGGAGGAAGAGTTGAGAGTGATCTTGGAAAAACTTTTGTTGAAGTTCTAAGTGCTTATAATATTTTTCTCTCTTTTGACATTTTGTATCTTTATTTTCTTTCATAATATTATCTTGTTTCTTCATCTTTCATTTTGCTTTCTTACCTTGATTATGGAGAACTAATCTCCTAATGTTAAGGTGAAAGGGTGAAACTCTTGGTATGAAAATAATAATTTATCTAACTCTTAATTTCAATGTTTATATTTAATGTTGTATTTATCTTCTTATTTATTTTCTTATGTTAATTCTTTCTTAAAGGATGACTTTATTGCCCCTCTGTTATTTATTTTCTTAGAGGATGGATTTGTTGCTCCTCTGTTATTTATTTTCTTAGAAGATGGATTTGTTGTTCCTCTGTTATTTATTTTCTATCTCTCTGTTATTTTGTTTATTTTCTTTTTAGAGGATGACTTTGTTGTTCCTCTGTTATTTATTTTCTTCTTATTTTATTTCTTAATAGCTGGTTTTACTACATATTTTATATTATTATTATTGACTCTGCCACCTATTTGTTGCTATGTTTTTCTTCATTTTATATCTTTTCATTTTTAATTTTGTAAAGTGTGAATCTTGATACATTGTAAACAATCTTTGGCACAATAAATGCTTGAATCATTATTGATTTATTGTAGACAATATAATGATTGGTACAGTGTATAATTGAATCTATTTTACAAGAGTTGTTTTATTATTAGTAATACAATAAAAAGAAGGCAAATACACTTTTTATGTAAATCAAAGTGAGTTTGAAGCAACATATCTTTTGAATGGAACATCATTTATGTGAGGATTCTATTTGAGTAATAAAAGAGTTAAAATTTATTTTTATTTGATATATCAATAGTGGTTCCCCTAACCTTAGTATATTTCTTTATTTTGAATACATTCCTATTTAATTTCAATATTTTATTTCTTACATACTTTGTTCAAAATTCTTCTCACAAAAGAAAATCTTAGCGATTAGGTTAGAAATATTTATTTTAGATCTGAATTAGATTTTCTCTCAATTAGCAATCCTTGTGGGAGCAACCTCGTATACTATTAAATATATACTCCAATAGATTCGTACGCTTGCGAGTTGTAATTAAAAAAATAAGTTTTTGGCGTCATTGCTGGGAATTCCAACAGAAAAGCTAATTAGAACCAAGTAAGTATAATTCTTCCACTATTTATTATTTAAAATATTTATTTATTCTTTGTATAGAAAATTTTCTCTGTGAAAAAAGTATTTATTAAAAATTTGTGTGGTAATTTGGATGTATAAAATTAGTTGATTCTGACAACAAAGATAAAAATTTCTAAGGAGTATGGATTTTAATTGAGACTATTGTGACTCCTCCACACTTTTCTAGAAATCCACCAATTGAATACCACCCACTATTACTAACACTCAAAATAAAAAGATAAAAAAATTCTTTGCTGCATAATTTTGTGATTTTTTTTTCTTTTTGTTGTATTTGCATTTTGTTACTTGTAGTTAATATTGCATATATATGTTATTAAGCTGTAAAATTATTCTCCTTTGTAATTGTATTGTATGCTATTAGAAATAATTGTTTATAGTTTTTCTTTTAGTTTATGCGTGCTTGGAAACGTAATAAAGATCAGTGTTTGGTTAGGAAAAGTTTAGAATCACCCAATGATTTTAAAATTGGAACATTAGACTTTGTTGGGACGCTATAAAAAATAGAAGAACAAGTTGTACATAATAAAACCGTTATGGAATATTTCTCACCTCTCATAGCTAGTACTCCATCTTATATAGTGTTACCACAAACTAATATAACTCACTTTGAGCTTAAACCAGCCATAATCCAACTGTTGCCATCATTTTATAGATTAGAGATAGAAGACCCATACATGCATATTAAAGAGTTTCTTGAAATCTGTTCGATATTTCGCTTCTAAAATTTCAATGATGAGTCAATCAGACTTAAAATGTTTCCATTTTTATTGAAAGATAAAACTAAAACCTGGTTAAATTCTCTTCTTACAAGAACTATTACTAGTTTAAATCAATTAGTAAATAAGTTTCTAACAAAAAATTTTCCCATGTCTAAATTGGATGACGCCCTTAAAAGAGAAATCTTTGATTTTTTTTTTCTAAAAAGAGGGTGAACAATTTTTTTAGTGTTGAAAAAGATTTAATGACCTTCTTTTAAAGTATCCTCATTATGGTTTTGAAACTTGGAGACTTGTGAAATATTTTTATGATGGTTTAACTCAATCAAATTGTCAAATGATCCAAAATATACATGGTGGAAGGTTTTTACAATTAAATGAGGCTGAAGTTTGGGGATCCTTAGAGTCTCTATCTAAAAACTCTCAATATTAAAACTGTATTGATCCAAATGATAGAAAGTCTTAAATCCCAAAAAGAGGAGGAATTTATGAAGTGAGTAATGATACAGATGTGAGAGCTACCTTGACCAGTCTTACTTGAAAGGTAAAAGCTTTGAATTTAAGTCATACTATGAACTCTTCTACTAATACTAGGAATGAAGCATGTGCTTTATGTTTTAGTACATCTCACACTATACAATTTTGTCCGTCTATATCAGCTTACCAAGATGTATTCTCTAAGCAAGTTAATTCTCTTTAGTCTTATAGAAAATCATCAAATAACCCATTTGCACCCACATATAATTTAAATTAGAGGAATCATTCAAACTTCTCATGGAGGCAAAATGAGCCTTCAATGAATCAGGTGGACAACAATTTGCCCCTCCTAATTTGTACCATTCAGTTCCTTAAATGCTCCTCCTTTCGAGGTACCACAACAAAGAAAATCTTTTTTGGAGGATACCTTGCAACAGTTCATGCAGTCGACCCAATAAGTTTTACAATCTTACACTCAATCTATTTCAAAATTTGAAACACAATTGAGTAAATTAGCCAATATTGTAAGAGAAAGAGATAAAGAAATTTTTTGCAGTCAACCTATTCCTAATCTTAAGGGTCAATTTAAAGTAGGATCATTAATAAATCCTAATACAAAAGTGAAGTCTGTAACGACCCTTAGATTTAGAAAAGTAATTGATAATCAAGTTCACATGTCAGAAACTAAAGAACAGAGTCAGCATGTACCACAAATTAATGACTCAAGTGAGAATAAAAGTGAACCTATTCCTTATACCCCCAAAGCTCCATTCCCACAAAGACTTGTGACAATTAAGAAAGGTACTCAATATAGTGACATTTTAGAGGTGTTTAAGTAAGTAAGCATTAACATCCATTTTCTTGACATTATCAAATAAGTACTTGCTCACTCAAATTTTTTGAATGATCTTTACATAGTGAAAAAGAAAACCAATGTTATGAAAAAAACATTTTTAACTGAACAAGTGAGCTCCATAATTTAGCAAAAAACTTCTGTCAAGTACAAAGATTCTGGTTGTCCTACAATTTCTTGTGTTATAGGTGACCATGTGATTAACCGAGTATTACTTGATTTAGGAGCAAGTGTGAATCTGTTGCCTTACTTTGTGTATAAGAAACTTGGGTTAGAAAAACTGAAACCTACCCCAATGACTCTTCAATTAGCTGATAGGTCTACCAAAATTCTTAGAGGTATTATAGAAGGCGTTCTCATTAAGGTTGATAAATTCTACTTTCTAGTAGATTTCATGGTTCTTGACACTAAACCTGTTGAGAATGCTGATACACAAATTCCAATCATTTTGGGTAGACCATTTCTGACAACTTCTAATGCAATCATTAATTTTCGAAATAGAATTTTGAATTTTTCTTTTGAAAATATGACTATGAAACTCAGTGTTTTTAATGTCTCTCGTTAACTTGTGAACATAAATGATTTGTGTGAAGTTAACCTGATTAGAAGTTTAATTAATGATTCATTTTTAGACTCTTTTGGTAATGATCATCTAGAAAAATGTTTGACTCATTTCAACATAGACATAGATAAGGATTGTTTGGTTAGTAAGGTAAACTCTTTATTAGAGACCACTCCACAAATGGATACTGATAAATGGAAAGCCAAAAAAGAAATAGTTTCACCTTATGAGTCTGTTCCACTACCATCTGTAGAGAAACCACCCCAATTGGAATTGAAACATTTACCAAATTCTTTGAAATATGTGTTTTTAGGACCTTTTTGTCATCATAGCATCTGATTTAGATAAAAAAAACAAGAAGTTAAACTTATAAAAGTCCTCAGTGAGCATAATGAAGTCATAAGGTGGACAATAGTAGACATTAAAGGTATTAGTCCATCAATTTGCATATACATGATACATTTGAAAGACAATGCCAAAACCTCAAGAGAGCCACAAAGACGTCTGAATCCAAACATAAAAGAAGTTGTGAGAACTAAAGTGATTAAACTTCTTGATTTGGGTATTATTTACCCGATTTCTGATAGTGCATGGGTTAGTTATATTCAGGTAGTCCCTAAAAAGTCTGGCATTACTATAATCAAGAATGAAAATAACGAATTAATTTTCACTAGAGTACAAACTAGGTGGCGTATTTGTAATAAGTACTGTAAGTTGAATACTGTTACAAGGAAAGACCATTTTCCACTTTCCTTTATAGACCAAATGTTAGACAGGTTGGATGGACATGCATATTATTATTTTTTTATGTATATTCTAGTTACAATCAAATTTCAATTGCACCTGAGGATCAAGAGAAAACTATATGAACTTGTCCTTTCAGAACTTTTTCCTATCGTCGAATGCCATTTGGATTATATAATGCACCTGCTATATTTCAGTGTTGCATGATAAGCATATTTTTTGACATGGTAGAGCGATTTCTAAAAGTGTTCATGGATGATTTTCCTTTGCATGGGTCTATTTTTGAGGAATGTCTACACCACTTAAGATTGGTCTTAATTAGGTGTAAAGAAAAAAAAATCTTGTTTTGAACTAGAAAAAATGTCATTTCATGGTTAAAAAAGGAATTATTTTGGGACATATTGTGTCAAATTAGGGGATTGAGGTATATAAAGTCAAAATTGAATTGATTTCTAGTCTTCCACCTCCTTGAACAGTGAAAGATGTACGTTCTTTTTTAGTCTATGCAGGGTTTTATCACAGATTTATCAAAGATTTTAGCAAATTCTTCAAACTTTTGTGTAATTTGCTTATCAAATATGCACATTTTATCTTTGATGAAAATGCTTTCAAACTTTTGAGAAACTCAAATCCCTACTCACCTCTGCACCTATCATTATCCCACCCAATTGGAATCTTCCATTTGAAATCATGTGTGATGCTTCTGATTATGCAATTGGAGCTATTTTGGGTCAACATCTAGAAAAGCTTCTTTATGTGATATACTATGCTAGTAAAACTCTTAATGATGCTCAATTGAATTATTCTACAAAAGAAAAAGAGTTACTAGCAGTGGTATTTGCTTTAAACAAGTTTAGATCTTATTTATTAGGATCTAAGGTTGTGGTCTTTACAGATCATGCTGCAGTTAAATATCTTCTTTTTAAGAAAGATGCTAAAGTACATTTAATAAGATGGATACTGTTGTTGAAAGAATTTAATTTATAAATTTGAGATAAGAAAGGATTTGAAAAATGTTGTGGCTGATCATTTGTCTAGGCTGATAGTTGAATCGAGTGACAATAACTTGCCTATCGGAGATTCATTTTCATATGAGCAACTCATGTCTATTTCTTAGTTACCTTAGTTTGCTAACATTGCTAATTATCTTGCCACAGAGTCAAATGCTTACACATTGGAGTAAGCAAGATTGGATAAATTTTTTAGTAAAAGTAAAGAAATTCTTTTGGGAAGATCCATACTTATTTAAGTATTGCCCTGATCAAATCATTCGAAGATGTGTTCTTGAGAGCGAGCAATATAGTGTTTTTTTTGTCATGATCATACTTGTGAAGGTCATTTTAGTGCTAACTGCAAAAATCTTGCAATATGGCTTCTATTGGCCATCGCTTTTCAAATATGCCCATTTGTATTGCAATTCTTGTGAGCGTTGTAAAAAATTAGGCAGCATCTCATGCATGAATATGATGCCTTTGACTTTTATTTTCATTATTGAGATATTTGATGTCTGGGGAGTTGATTTCATGGGTCATTTTCATAATTTTTTTGATAATTTATACATCTTTGTTACTGTGGATTATGTGTCAAAATGGGTAGAGGATTTTGCATGTAAAATAAATTATCATAAAATTGTGGTAAAATTCTTGAAAGAAAATATTTTTTCAAGGTTTGACACATCACGGGCTATCATTAGTGATGGGGGGAATCATTTTTGTAATAAGCATTTTGAGTAGTTAATAAGAAAATATAACATCACACACAAATTTGCTACCCCATAACACCCTCAAACTAGTGGTCAAGTTGAGATTTTAAATAGGAAAATTAAAATTTTTTGGAAAAAACGATTAACCCAAGTAGGAAAGATTGTTCTTTGAAATTTTTTTGATGTTTTATCGGCTTATCGTACTGCTTTTAAAACCCCTATTGGAATGTCTCCTTACCGACTTGTGTATGGCAAGGCCTGTCATTTACCTGTTGAAATAGAATATAGGGCAATCAAACAATTTAACTTTGCTCTTGACAAAACAGGTTCCCATAGGAAGCTTCAACTCAATGAACTGGAAAAAATAAGGAATGATGCATATGAAAATGCAAAATTGTATAAGGATCAAATGAAAATTTTTCTTGACAACAATATTTTAAGAAAATCATTTAATGCAGGTCAAAAAGTCATTTTATATAACTCTCGTTTGCTTTTATTTCTTAGAAAACTACATTCTCGGTGGTCAGGACAATTCATTGTTCGTACTGTTTATCCACATGGTGTACTGGAGATTGAAAATCCAAAAATTGGTGATGTGTTTAAAGTTAATAGCCAAAGATTGAAATCGTTTTTGGAATTATGCAACCTAGAGGTAGATGAGACACTCTTACGTGATCATATCTACTAGAATTGATTTTCTTCCTTTGTCAGAAGTTGCTACACACGTTATTTAGGTGAGATCTTTCTTTATTTAATTTGCATTATTTTGTTCCCTTATTGCTATCTTCTTTTGAATTACTATTGTTTTCTTATTTTTGTTGCGTTTAATCTTTCTTTAAAAAATAAATTTTAAATTGAGAATGGAAGACATAATTTCAAACTTGAAAAATTATTTTCCTTCTCTTCCACCCAATGCATTGTTGAAAATTTATAAAGCACGAATTGAAAGATTGAGGTTAATGATGAACATGGGAATACCTGCTGATATCCGTTGACTAATTGAAGCTAGGTTACGATTAACATGTGAGTTTGTAATTGGTTTCATTTCTTACATGTTTGGTTTAGAAAAAAAACAGTTTTGCTAAAAAGTGTAGAGTTAAAAGAATGTGTGTCTACTACAAATGTGGACGTGAAACTTACAACACACATTGCCGTTCTTTGAGATGGATTCATGTAAATCAAGAAGATAAAATAAAATTTATTAAGAATGGCTTAAGTAAGGAGTCATTGGATGATAACTTTTATCCAACGTCTCTTAAGATGCATCCTAGTGAATCTATGTATATTGAGATTGTTCATTTATGACCCCATTTTAAAAAAGATCAGAAACGATACAATCTTGAGAATTTGACGCTAAAAGACCATGTTTGCCAATTTATAAGAAAATTAGATGGGAAGCATATCATTGACCTATAGAGGGCGTTTAAACCATTATTGGGCGTAAAACTAGAGAAAGATGTGAGTCACAATCACAACTACAATACATATGCATGTGTCCCATCATTTTTGAAATTTTCACCTTTTAATTTAGTTGATATCCACCGGCCTAGTCACATGGTTATTGTAATTATGCTATCATCTTATTCACATAGCCACTATAAGTATGCCCTTATCTGAGTTCTATAAATGCACATATTATTATTTTTACCTTCATACTCAAAGTTAAGGTGAGTGTAGATATAGAGGGAATCACATTTCGTCAATTTCAAAATATTTGTATCTTTTGTGGTTCCAGTCTTGGAAAAAATGGAGAGTATGTGAAAGCAACATAAACTTTGGGTATGGTACTAGCCAGGAAAAAAATTCATTTAGTCTATAGTAGAGGTTGTCGAGGGTTAATGGAGAGTGTGTCTGCATTTGCATATGTAGGAGGATGCCAAGTTCTAAGTATTATTCCTATAGCTCTAGCTACATCAAATATCATAGGAAAAGCAATTGGGGAAGAATTTAGGGTGTCCTCCATGCATGAGTATATTGCTAGAATGATGAGCAATATAGATTCCTTTATTGCTTTACCAAGTGGTTTTGGTACTCTGGAGAAAAATTTTAAAATAGTCTCCTGGGCACAACTGAATATTCATCATAAACCGATAGGTTTATTAAATGTTAACTATTTTTTTAATGGTTTGTTATCTTTTCTTGATCAAACTGTAGAACAAAGGTTTATCTCACACTCAGCACGAAGAATTCTTATCTCGGCTTCAAATGCTGTTGAGTTTATTGATAGATTACAAACATTTGTTCATGTTCCTGATCTAGCTACAACTTAAATAGATTGGACGGAAAACAACCACAGAAAGCGCAAATTGAACTTAGATCTTTATCTGTAACACTTTTTATTTAATTGAATAAATTTTTATTTTCTATTTAGTTTGCTGCAGGTTCATCTTTTCCTAGATCTCCTTTCTGGTAATATCTCTTTCAATCTTTGTTGTTTGTTTTGTATTTTTTTTTCATAAAAAAAGGCGTGGGTGCCTCGCCTCCTATCTCTATATAGGTTCCAGCACCTAGATTTCAAAAAAAAAAACTGAGTTTAGGCAAAATTAGCAACAATGATGAAAATGGTTTAAAATACTTGAAAATAGACGAGTTCTGAGTGGTATGTGAGAACCTACACTCTATTGTGACTTATGTTTTACTTGATAATCCTAATATCATGAGCATTTAATCTTTTGCATTTAACTAATTGTTATTTAGAGAAGGTTTAAGTGATTCAAATATGACTAGTGATATCATAAAATTCTAAAATTTATTTGATTGTCACTTGAAGCGAAATCGTAGACTACTCTCCATTTAAGAAATGAATTAAGCATTGTTGAAATTATTTGAACTTTTCAAACCAACCTATACATTATGCCATCATTAGTAACCCATTTTGAGCATATATTTATCTTTTCTCGTACACTTATATTATTATCTAATTTTTAAACAAAAATATTTCTAACCCTTACATTTTATTCAAAGGAATGATTATTTGAAAAGCTATAGTTCATGGGTGGATGGAAGGAGTTAAAAAAAACAAAAAAAAAAAGAGAAAAAAAACAAAACTTCCAAAATAAATAAGTTTGAGGGTGTTTACGTGTGTGTGTATATATATATATATATATATATATATATATATATATATATATAGTATGAGCAAATAACGTGAGGATGAAAATAAAGTTGGAGTTAGAATTTATATGGTAACATCAAAAATATTTGGGAGGACTTAAATGATCATTTATGTTGTAGAGTGAATTTAATCTTCATTAATATCTTTTTTATCCACCTTTAACCTATGTCACACATTACAAGCCTAAAGAAAGTCCTAATGATATTAAATGTTATGATTAGTCTTTATTAGTGGAGAGTGACATAAAAATAAGCTTATGGTGTCTTAAATGCATAAATCTAGAGATATATTTTAAATATTTGATTACATAAATTTATTTGAATGCAAAAAGTCCAATGTCATAAGATTATCATACACACAATTGGGATTCAATAGTAAATTATGCATTGCATTTGAATTGAAGTTCTACATAACCTTGAGATTATGATATTTTCTTTGGTTGCACATTTTAAATCTTTAAGGAATGCTTAGTAAGCCAAAAAAAACTCATCACTAACTCATCTTTTGAATTTTGAAGTTTGTGTATTTTGTTTGAGGACAAGTAAAAGATTAAGTTTTGAGGTATTTGATGAGTGAGTTTTATACTCATAAATTAAATATTTTCATCTTATCTTTTTGCCTTAATTAAGCATTTATCTTTCTTATTTATCTTTAATTTTGTGTATTTTTTACATATGGAGATAAGAATATAAAATGGATTTAATTGAAGGAATCAAAACTAAATTGTGGTTCTTTGGGAATGATGTTTATAAATCAAGCAGATAAAATAAATTCATTGAAAATGACTGAGTAAGGAGCATTATCTTTTTGACTCCTAAGACATATCCTAATAGATATATGAATAAATTCAATCTTGATTTATGACCATATTTCTAAAAGAATTGAAACATAAAGATTCAAGGCAGAACACTCAATGTTAAAAATCTGTTTGCTGCTTGCTTTTCAATTTGATCTTATTGTAATATTTTGACTGTATATCAGAAAATACGTATATATTATGTATAAAATTTGGTAGATGAATAGTTAACACAATTTTATACAACTTTTATGTATATGTGATCAGCAAATTCAGACATCAAAATGGTCAAAATTGTGTTAGAAGAGAACATGTTTACTGTTTTAGGTCAATCCAACCTTACTGTAGTATTTGAGTCCTATTTCAGAAAATACATATTCATTATATACAAAATTTGGTAGTTGAATAACAGATACAATTTTTTACAACGTTCATGTTCAAGTGGTCAGTAAATTTGGAAATCAATAAGGCCAAATTGGACTAGAAGAGATCATATTTGTTGTTGTAGTCTAGCCTGACCTTGCTCCAGTATTTTGGCCATAAATCACAAAATACGTGGCCAATTTTTCTCTACTTTATATGGCTGGAAAGATAATGAAAATATCTACAACTTTTATGTTGATGAGATTAGTAGATTCGGTAAATATCAAGAAAATTACTCATGATTACTTTCGCTGCTCATAATACAATACAACTTGTCAACTATAGTGCAATTTGTTGCCCACCATTTTTGTCACCTACCCCTTTTGTTGCATCTATATATAGAGAGATCTTATAAGCTAGAGAGGGAGGACGTTGATTACTTTTGCTGCTCATAATACAATACAACTTGTCAACTATAGTGCAATTTGTTGCCCACCATTTTTTTCACCTACTCCTTTTGTTGCATCTATATATAGAGAGATCTTATAAGCTAGAGAGGGAGGACGTTGAGTTGAGAGTGATGTTGGGAAAACTTTTGTTGAAGTTCTAAGTGTTTGTAATATTTTGCTCACTTTAGACATTTTGTATATTTACTTTCTTTCATAATATTATTATGTTTCTTCATCTTTTATTTTGATTTCTTACTTTGATTATAGAGAACTAATTTTCTAATGTTAAGGTGAAAGGGTGAAACTCTTGGTATGAATTTTTTTTCTTCTAATTCTTAATTTCAATGTTTACATTTGATGTTGTATTTATTTTCTTATGTTAATTCTTTCTTAGATGATGGCTTTATTGCCCCTCTGTTATTTATTTTCTGCCCCTCTATTATTTATTTATTTGTTATTTTCTTTCTTAAAGGATGGTTTTGTTGTCCCTCTGTTATTTATTTTTTTGCCTCTTTGTTATTTATTTTATTAAAGGATGGCTTTGTTATTCCTCTATTATTTATTTTTTTGTTATTTATTTTCTTAGAGGATAACTTTGTTGCCTCTCTGTTATTTATTTTCTGCTCGTCTATTATTTTTTTTGTTATTTTCTTTCTTAGAAGATGATTTTGTCACTGTTATTTATTTTCTGCCCCTTTGTTATTTTTTTTTTTTGGAGGATGGCTTTGTTTTCTTTCTGTTATTTATTTTTTGCCCTTCTATTATTTATTTTCTTTTTATTTTATTTTTTAATGGTTGATTTTACCACATACTTTATATTATTATTATTGACTATACCACCTATCTATTGTTATGTTTTTCTTCTTTTTACATTTTTTAAATTTTAATTTTATAAAGTGTAAATCTTGATACATTGTAGATAATCTTTGACACAATAAATGTTTGAATTATTTTTGATTTATTGTAGACAATATAATGATTGGCATGGTGTATACTGGAATCCATTTTACAAGAGTTGTTTTCTTATTAGTAATACAATAAAAAGAAAGCAAATGTATTTCATATGTAAATCAAAGTGAGTTTAAAGTAACATATCTTTTGAATGGAATCTCATTTATGTGAGGATTTCATTTGATTAATAAAAGAATTAAAATTTATTTTTACTTGATATACCAAGAGTGAATCTCCTAATTTTAGTATGTTTATTTATTTTGAATACATTTCTATTTAATTTTAATATTTTATTTCTTGTATATTTTGCTTAAAATTATTTTTATAAAAGAAAATTTTGACAATTAAATTAAAAATATTTATTTTGAATCTAAATGAAATTTTTTCTCAATTGGCAATTTTGGTGGGATCGATCTTACATACTACTAAATATATATTTTAATAAATTTATACACTAATGAGTTTTAATTAAAACAACAACAATAATATTAGAATATTAATAATGATCAATGGTGAAAAGCAATGACAAGAGGCGGAACTAGCATGATTCATAGTAAACAATGGTGACGGTGGTAATGTTTGTTGGTAGGCAATAACTATGACAATTGATCGTGGTAGTAGGTTAATGAAAGAATAAAAAAAAAATTATTTTAATTAATTTTTAAAATGAAAGTGAAATTTAAATTATTGAAATTATATTTAAAAAAATAAAAAAAGAATTTCAAGACTAAGTAACATTCAACTATCACTTAATATCAATATAAAATGTAAAACTTAAATGTGTTTAAGAGTTGTGTTTAGGAATGATAAGAGCGGATATTTAGTCACTGTTTCAATATCTGAATTTTAAATATATTTCCACTATACAAACTCTATCTAAATTCAAAAAAATAAAAAATAAAAATTTACATTTCTAATGCTCGCACTCGAAATACCTAATATCCAAAATATTAAAAAAAAAAAAAAGGTAGATGGGTAATGTTACGGGACAGTAAATATTGGGTATCAGGTAAAAATACTCAAAATACCTGATACCATAATCACTTTTCAAAATGAAATTTTATAATTTTTTATATTTATTTCTACTATTGTATATAAAATAAGAATATTAGATCTCGGATGTCTAAATACTAAATGAGTTTATCCAAAATCAATTTGAAGATTGTATATTTAATTTCAATATCTGAACCTTACTTACTATCTATTATTCATATGATATCGATTATTTATTTTGGTTTAATTTTATTGGTACCCTGTCCAATTGTGTTAGTAATATTGTTAAAATAAGTATTATTTTACTAAATATTATATTATAATATAAGTAAAAGCAAATATTTATATTATATGTAAAAATGATCCAAACTAATATAACACATGTTTCAGATGTTTTCATTTGAGTTCAGGTTAAAATGTTTTTTTGTTTTTGGTTTTGTTTTGTTTTTTTTTTTCAAATTCTCAGTCAGAACAGGAATTTTCTACTTTTCTTATTATTTTTAGATTTTTGAAATTCTTTCTTCCAACTCGACGGAAAGGAAGAAAAAAAGCTTTTGGCCAACGCTTCCTGCCCAGTTTGGTCTTGTTTCTTGACACTTTCCCCGTTTCTGTTTCTCATCCTAAGATTTTGCTCAAAAGAGGATTCAAAAATCCTCGAATCTAAATTCGCGAAAACTCATCCTGATTCGCGTTTCTGACGATACAACTCTGTAAATTCTCGAAAGAATTTGATCACATATAGAAACTGAAAGGAAGAGATTCAGAATCTGAGTGACAGCCATGGGTCAAGCTTTCCGGAAGCTCTTCGATACCTTCTTCGGCAACTCTGAGATGCGGGTACCTCTCTTACTCGTTCTTTCTCTGTGATGGACTGCTTAGTTTCTTCTTCTTCTTTTTTTTTTCATTTTTTTTTTTCATGATCTCATCTTAACGCACACAGCCTGAAAATTATGATTTGGGATTTTGTCGTTGTTAGTGATTAGGTCATTTTTCTTAATGGAGGCCTTTTTTTTCTTTGTTTACTTTCATGAAGACTAGAATTATGTATTATGTTTTTTTTGAATTCCATTGTATTTTTGTGTAGTTATTGCTTTCTTGCCATCTGAAGAGTAAAAATCCTGACGAGTCTGTTAAATTCTGAGTTTGAGAAAATTTCAACCCGCCTCTCTGCTGCCAGTAATCTCGCGATCCCACTATATGTGCTCATTGTCTGAGGTGTAGTTGGGTGATTTTGGCAACATGGTATCGGTATTTCCATATGAAGATTGCAATATTGAATTATTCTCATAATTTGGCTTTCAGGCGTCATAATTGTTTTCAGTGACCTGCCTAGACCCACTAAACCAAAGGAACGTTATCTGTTCTTAATCATCAATATTGACGTTGCTAAGTTTCACTAAGCTTCTAAATGAATTCTTCAGTGACACAGAACTTGTCTTATGTGTTAGTGCACTATACTTAATCTGGGTATGGTGCTGTTCATCGTAGTTGTCGTGACGTTCCAGATATTTGTGATATTGCTCGGTGCATATCATAGTGATTTTACCAGTATTGTTGGTCTGTTGTGAATTTACCAATAAGAGATTCTTTCTCTTCTTTTCATCTTTCCAAACTCATTTCATTTGAATTGTGCTGCATAATTAGACTTATATCCGCCTTTTCTGTTTATTTGTTGTTTGCTTTAAACGCTTTTCATTGAAATTTATGTTTATAACTTCTGCTTTCTTTACATTCTTCCTTTTCCACCTCATCTAGATCAGTGTTCTCTTTCTTCGCTAAGTGCTTTTAGCCCTTGAAATTTTCTCTCTTCAACATTTTTTTTTGCTATGATATGAAGAATTCTTGTTAATTACTAATTCAATCACCTTTTATGCTTACTTTAGTTTTTCCTCGATCTGTTTAGGTTGTGATGCTTGGTCTTGATGCTGCGGGTAAAACAACTATACTATACAAGCTGCATATTGGAGAAGTTTTATCAACTGTCCCTACTATTGGTGGGTCTTATTTTATAAGGTCGTGACTTATGATTTATTAGTTTGTTAATGTTAGAAAGAACTTTTGTTGGTCATCTTCTGTCTAAATTTCAAAGATAATTATGTTATTTCTGTCTTGTTAGCAGAAAAATATATAGATTATGCTTGTTAATTGTTTACTTGGTTTCTTACTTCTTCTTTTTTCTAATATATGCAGAGGTAAGCAAAGTTGCTCTGTTACTTTTTTGGTTGTGTAGAGACATATGAAGGAGCTTTTTTTTTTTTTGGTAGAAAGTAATGAAAAGAGAACATTTTTTTAGATAGAAAAAGAAATTTTATTGATGAAAAGGTAGAACAATAGTACAACCAAAGAGGACAAGTAGTCCTCAAAAAACAGAAAAACAGAAACGAAGAAACTGAACAGCTAGCATCACAAAAGAGCTTGCCTGTCCCTTTGTAAATCTACAAGAGAAATCCCCCTAAAAACGCCATGAGAAGAGGCCCACAAAGAAGCCAGAAAAACAATCCTCTCCCAGATAAGCTGTGATGGGAGAAACTTCTGACTAAAGACCCTCGCATTCCGCTCCAACCAAAACACCACAAAACTGCAAAAAATGCATATTGCCAAAGATCAGACTTTCTGTTCTTTTTAAATCCCAAAGGCAGTATAGCTAATAATAGATCTAGAGTAGGAGGACAAAGCTAATGCTCTTTACAGATACCAAACAACTTATTCAAAATCTGCCAGGCCATGTCACAATGCAGAAAAATATGACTATTTGTCTCACACCATAACACATCACACAACCAACTGGTGAGATAGCCTTATTGGGCCTATGAGATCATTTGTATTAATTCTATTGAGTAACGCAGTCCAAACAAAAGCCTTCACCTTAGAGGGAGCCTTAACATTCCACAAAAATTTAGACAAAGAAAAATGATTTGCATTTTAAGTATGAATTAAGAAATTGAAAAAGGAACGACAATTATATACTCTAGAAGAATCCAAACCCGAATCCTTGTATCAGTCAAAGAAGAAACACAAAGAAATGAGAAGAGAACTTTACCCCCAATTGGTTGGGCAGAGACCAAGTAGCATGGGTATATGTGAAATGAATGGATGCAAACATATATGAAATCATGTTTCAACTAATTTAGTTAAATGAATAGTTAATAATGGAAATAAATGGTTGTTTCTTTTATGTTATAGGGTAAAGCTTTCAATCTAGTTAGTGTTCGTTTGTGATTGTTGTGAGATTTCAAATATTGAAAAGAACCAATTTCGCAAGAATTGATTTTGGAAGGATCTTTTTATATATGTGTTAATGAGAATGATATTTGAGAAGCTCTGAGTGAAATTGCTTTGTGTTGAAATTTAGGGTTAAAGTAAAATACACTGCAAAACTTTCAAGAAAATTTGTTTTTGATAAAAGAAGAAACTATATTAGAAAGAGAAAAAAGTACACAATATTGGAGGATAAGAATCCTCAAACCAGAAAATAAAGAAAAACCCCAAAAAAAGACTCAAAAAACAAACACCTTAAAAGCCTAATTAGTATAAAACAACAACAACAACTAATCTTTTTTCTACTAGGTGGGGTCGGTTATATAGATTAAACGACGCTATAGTGGTCTATTATAAATAAAATTAATAGAGAGATTATTAATTATTAAATCTTTTTTAATGGTTTTATCTATTATTTTCTTTGGTCTCCCTCTACCTTTAACTATCAAATTGCTTTTCATTTGATCTACTCTTCTCAGTAGGGCTTTTGTAGGTCTTCTCCACACATAGTCAAACCACCTTAAGCGAGATTCTACCATCTTTTTCATGATATGTGCTACCCCAACTTTCTCTCTAATGTACTCATTTTTAATTATATCTCTTCTAATGTGTCCACACATTTAATGCAACATTCTAATCTCTACGACATTGAGTTATCTTTATATTGTCTTTTAACCGCCCAACATTCAGTACCATACAATATTGCAGGTTTTATAGTTATACAGTAGAATTTTCCTTTAATTTTGAACGACACTTTTCTCTAATTAGTATAAAAGAACTGTTCAATCTCTTTGCATATAGAAAATAGTAGGAATGTAAGATCCTTAAAAAACCTATGTGCATAGCACCAAATAGAAGCTATATGCACTATTCTATACCATAACATATTTGAAGGCGAAGATATGCCCTTGAAGATGTGGGCATTCCTTTCCAACCAAACAAACCATAGAATCCCATAAACTGCATGTTGCCATAAAGCTTTATTTTCCTTCTTGTTACCATACTCTTTAAAATGAATTATAGGAGAAACTGATCCAAAGTACTAGGAAACACACAACTCTCACCAAGAATACCAAAGAGATTATTCCAATAGTAACTCACTACTGGACAATGGAGAAATAAATGAAGCAGTGCAGAGACTGGAGCTCATTTATTTTTACACTGTCAAGTGGCTCCCTTCTCATGGGATAAGCTGTTTGGGTTTTTTTTGGGGTGAGAATTGGGTTTGTCATGAGAATTTAGAGAATTTTCTTCTTATAAAATTCAAAGGTTTCTGCTTTACGAAGGATGGTAGAACTCTGTGGCAATGTACTGTTTATGCTTTAATCTGGAACATTTGGCTGGAGAGGAGTGCTCCTATTTTCAGGGGTGCTTCCTTATCTTTAGATGACTTGTGGGCAAAGGTTGTTTGTTGAGCTTCTTTGTGGTGTTTGGCTCAAGTTTTATTTAAGGGAGTGTCTCTTTTGTATGTGGAGAGAGATCGGGTTGCTTTGTTGCATGTCTAAATTTTCCTTCTACCGTTTGTTGTGTTTCTGTTTCAATTCTTTGTCTTTATAGGTGGATATCCAATCTGCCTTTTCTGTAATCTTTTTCTTTCTTAATTTCTTTTTTATTGAAAAAGAAAAATCGGGCAAAGTTTTTGAGTGAGATTTGCACATTACTTACATGTCAGGAGAAATAGCTATATGGGGCCACTGAGCTTGCAACACATCATTTGTGTTTATCCTTTTGAGTATTGCTGTCCAAACAAAGGACTTACCTTTGAAGGAGCTTTAGAATTTGAAATTGGCTTATCAAGCAGAAACCTTTCCCTTGTACGTGAATGAGTAAGGAACTAAAAATGGGATTTGCAAGAAAAAATGCCATTAGAATCAAGAATCGAAACTCTCATATCTTGACTTGAAGAAAAAGGAACAAGCACAATTAAAGACGAAAGGGATTGAAGCTCACAACTCTCTATCATTCAAGTTTAGGGGGTGGAGAAAATCACAGCACACACACACCTTGTGGCAGCCCCCTCTCTTCTTTTATTTATAATAATTTGAAAATAGAGTTTAACTACTAGATAAACTCTTAAATATAAATTTAGACACTTCAGCAATCTCAAGATAACAAACTTTCCAATCTTCAGAACAAGTTTAGAGAATAATTTTAAGAGATAACTATAAGACTTCTGGACAATAATAAACTCTTAATCCTTTAAAAATCCCACTTAAATTGTAAGACTTATTCTAGGTTTCTCAACACTACTCTTCATGCTGACGATTATACAAGTTTCAGCTTGTTAAAAATAAAGCCTAATTAAAATAAGGAGAAAACCAAATTCAAATCCAGATTAGACATAACTGCTATTCAAGATCTTTAACTACTAGCACTTCCTTTGATGATGTCCTCATAGACAGAGCTCCCATAATTCTTTGACCTGCTTCCCAAGAATGGCCCCTTGACAATCTCTCTGCTACTCTCCTCAGCCACATCATCTAACACATGACACAACTCCCTAAGTCAACGGCCTACTTCTCCTTGTTCTTGAGTAGTTTCCTCAACCTTCTTCTAACTGGTCTCCACTATTTGGCTTGTACACTGGGGCTCCCAACACAATTCTTCAATACGCAACTCTTTGAATATCCACTCCTTACAACTCCCTAGGTCACTTGGGTTGCTAACAGAGATAACCAACAACACATCTCAATAACTCCACAACAATAAAGCAAAACTCAAATCACTCAGTTTTTTTTTTCATTTTTTCATTGGAAGTGGAAGAATTCTAGTATGACCAACTTTGATGACTAGAAAGATAAAATAAAAAGATGCAACCATTTGCAACTTAACCAAACAAAACATAATAGAGGTTTGGAGCTCCTTCAGAGAAGTGGTTGGAGCTTCGATCCTAAAAACTATAAGCTATTGAAGTCGTACTCTTCTCTTAAACCTTGGCATGACATCATGTTGAAAATGAATAATAGAATTTAGGCACTAGAGAAAAATACCACACACACACACACACACCTTGTGGCAGGCCCCTTTACCCTTTTATTGCCAGTGGAAGAATTCTAGTAATTGTATTTTTTTTTTCTGGTTTTGGGATGACTGCTTGTCCTCTGTGATTGTAGTGTTCCTTCTATACCTTTTAATAAATTCTTTTTCCGTATAAAAAACTAATAATAAACAACTTTGATGACTAAACAGAAGGATGGGAAGAAAAGACACAACAATCATGTCTTAATCAAACAACAATAACAACAACTACTACTACTAAGCCTTTTCTCACTAGGTGGGATTAGCTATATGATCAAATGACGTTACAGTGATATATTATAAACGAGGTCAGTAGAGAGATTAATAATTGTTAAATCTTTCTTAATGGTTTCATTTATTATTTTCTTTGACCTCTCTCTATCTTTAACTATTGGGTTGCTCTCCGTTTGATCTATTATTCTCAGCATAGTTGTCGAACATGCACCATTCACAATGTGAATCGTGCATCTCGGTTCGATTCGTACAGCCATAAATACAAATCGGTCGCCAAATCATGCATGAACCTGAATCGTGGTCGGAATTGCATAGATCAAGGCAATTTTGACAAGAATTGTAGAATTGGTGCGATTCTAACTTGAGCTTTGACCCTTCAATGTCGCACAACAGCCATGGCTGTGTGACTTGTTGTTCATAGTCTCCCCTAACTATTTTGCAATCTTTGGGTTTTTATTTATTATTTTTTTAATTCTAAGGCCAAAACACAGCATTTTGGCTTATGGGATCCTTCTCTACCAAAACCCACGACGTTTTATTGAAGGATGAAGCAATTTGAGGGATACCTTTTGATTTATTTAAATAATATATATTTTTTAAAATTATAAAATCAAGAAACAATTTTGCAGCCTGGTAAAGTCTTTTATTTATTTAAATAATATTTTTTTTAAATTATAAAATTAAAAAAAATTCACAAGTAATTTTAATCCTATTCAAACACAGAAAGACAATATTTAAATAACCTTTTTCTTTTTACAATTCTAAACTTATTTAAATTCAAAAGGCACCATTTTCTCTCCATAATTCTAAACTTATTCCTAACTTAAAAGATGAGTTTAGCAAGACATCAAAGAACTTTCTTTGCTGTCAATTTTAAACTTATATTTTTTAAGTTATTCTTTGAATGTGTTCGTGAATTTTATGATTCGATATGATTTATAATTTACGTTTCAAAAATAAGTCCTTCGATTCACTATTTGAATCGTGATTTGACTACTATGCTTATCAGTAGGATTTTTGTAAGTCTTATCCACACATGGCTAAACCACCTTAAGTGAGATTCTATCATCATCTCCGCAATAGGTGCTAACTCAGCTTTTTCTCTAACGAACTCATTTTTA
Organism: Gleditsia sinensis; assembly: GCA_037074535.1. Lineage (NCBI taxonomy): Eukaryota > Viridiplantae > Streptophyta > Magnoliopsida > Fabales > Fabaceae > Gleditsia > Gleditsia sinensis. The sequence continues at coordinate 20,042,619 of CM073466.1, forward strand.
ATCATATCTCTTCTAGTATGTCGACACATTCAACGCAATATTTTTTCTAAGAGTAGTTTTTTTTTTCTCTTTTCTTTCTTTTGTAATAGATCTATATTTTTTTATTGAACCAATTTTGTTGTTTTTGGTTGTTGGTGCCGACTTCCTGCCAAACCTGGTTATAGGTAAGTTGGCACATCATGTGTTTTTTCCCATTTTAGTACTGAATTGTCCTATTTTTGTAGATGTTGCTCTGGTTGGATTAGATGTTTCTCATCCTTTTTCCCTACAAAATGTCGTAAAACAGTTGATTTTCCGTTCATATTTTCTTCTGTCCGCCACATTAAGTTTATCTTCATGTTATCTTTTAACTGCTTAACATTCAGTACTATACAATATTGTAGGTCTTATAACTTTACAATAAAATTTTTCTTTAATTTTAAGCGGCACTTTTCTATTACAAATAACACATGAAATTTTCTTCTATTTCATCCATTCTCCTGCTTGAATCTTATAATTTATATTTTCCTTTACTTCTCCGTCATTTTGTATAATGGACCAAAGATATTTAAAGTTTATGACTTATTTTATAAGATGGTCTCCAAATTTTGTTGCTAAATTCGTATTTTTTCGCTTTTTACTAAAATAACATTCTATATGTTCTATTTTATTTCTACTTACGAAAGTCATGTATTTCCAAAACTTGTTTTCATGACTCTAATTTTATATTTATTTCATCTTTTAATTCACCAATTAGGACTATATCATTTGCAAAAATATATATCGAGGCCTCAATTCTTGGATATATTTAGTAATTGCATCCAAAATTAAGTTAAAAAGATATGGATTTAGAGAAGAACCTTAATATAGTGGTGAGCTTTCCTAATATGCAAAAACATTGATATCTCTCAATCAATTTTCGCAGTAAGTAAATTGCTTCTATGGTTGGCTTTCCTAATATGGAACCAAATTGATTTTTTGTGACTTGAGTCTCTTGTCTTAATCTTTGTTCAATGACCTTCTCCCATAATTTCATAGTATGACTCATGAGTTTAATCTCTCTATAGTTGGTATAGTTTTATATGTCCTCTTATTTTTATAGATAGGGATTAAAATATTCTTCCTCCATTCATCTGTCATTTTCTTAAATCTAGGGTTGAAGCTTTGACCCTGGAAACTATAAGCTATTGAAGGCTTACCCTTCTCTTTAAACCTTGCTATGACACATGCTTAAATTTAGGGTTCAAGTAAAATAGGTAGCAGAATTTAGGGGTTGGAGAAAAACACCACACCCCCATCCCCACCCCCTGTGGCAGCCCTTCTCTTCTTTATTGGCAGTGGAAGAATTCTAGTAATAAACAACTTTGATGACTAGATCAAAGGATGAAAAAAGATGATGTAACAATCACATCTTAACCAAACCGAAACAGCAAAGGTGGGACTGGAGCTCTAACCATAAAAACTATAAGCTATTGAAGGCTTACTCTTCTCTTGAACCTTGCTATGAATCCATGTTGAAATATAAGGTTACAGTAAAATAAATAGCGGGCTGGTGAAAAACACCACACACACCCTGTGGCTGCCCCTTCTCTTCTTTTATTCATAATAATATAAAAATAAAGCTTATCTACAAGATAAATTCTTAAAGATAAAGATAAACTCTTAAGAAACTTGGAGATAACTAACTTTACTATCTTTAGAATAAATCTAGAGAATAATTCCTAGAGATAACTATAAGACTCCTAGGCAATAGACTCTCAATCCTTTAAAAATCCTCCAGAAAGTGTTAGGACTTATCCTAGGTTTCTCAATACTTCTGTTTATGGTTAGGTAAAGTAGCAATTAGAAAAAAGAAAAAGGAGAGAGGGGGGAGGTAAATGAGATGGGATGGTATGCCTATATGTTGTAGGATTGCTCTATTCTCAATTTAGCTGCTTCTTTGGTGACAGTTGAATACTTGTTGTGGTTGTTGGTTTCAGTAGTTACATCACTAAGATGTTTTTTATGTCAGGCTCAAGGCATTTGAAGATGTACATATCAATAGTTTCTTGGAGATTAGTTTGTTATTATATATGTGTTTATTTTGAATATTGACAAGCACTTGGGCCTGAACTGGTTGTTTGTCACACAGGATTATCATATTTGATTTCTGTTATCCCACTTGATATGATTTACTTTTTGGCATTGTTGCAAGAAAATATGAAGAACCCCATGTAGTGTGGGATTTCCCATGGGTTTTTCCTTTATGGGCTATAACTTTGTTTTCCTTATTTTATCAAACAATATTTCCATTATGAATTTCATTAAAGCTTTCTAATGCCCATTAGCATGTTTTTGCTGATTTTGGATGTCAAAGGGATCTATAAGTTGTTTCTTCAGTCTTATAGTCTTTTTTTGTCCTGTAGGTTTCAATGTGGAGAAAGTTCAGTATAAGAATGTTATGTTCACAGTTTGGGATGTTGGAGGGCAAGAAAAATTAAGGCCACTGTGGAGGCACTATTTTAATAACACAGATGGTTTGGTAAGAATTTTTTTTTTTTTGCTTTTATGCTTTTTGTTATGTTTGAGTTGTGCTATGCTGGTTGTTTTGTGAAATTTTCCTTATTTTACAATCATTCATCAATTCAATAGAACTGATTAGAAAGGATTATTTTTGTGAAGTAGCTAGGTTCATAATTAAAAGCTGATGTATGCATTTATGCAGATATATGTTGTTGATAGCTTGGACCGAGAGAGAATTGGGAAAGCAAAGCAGGAATTTCAGGTGGTAAAATCAGATTCAAAACCTTATTATTCCATAAAACTGAGTAACAGACTTTGAGGTTATTCGTGGATTACTTGCAGGCTATCATAAGTGACCCATTTATGCTCAATAGTGTCATCTTGGTTTTTGCCAACAAACAGGACATGGTATGCCTTTGTTGCTTACTTTATTTGCGTTCTTTCACTGAATGACCTGACATTAGGAGAATTTTTGTGACTGAAAATCAAATGGGACCAAAGCATGAATGTGATTGATATTATTTTCCGAACATACCTAAAAGAGTGGAAGAGGTTGTGCTCTATTAGCACAAATAAAATGTAATTTGTGCATATTACCATCATGGGAGATAAGATAGGATTTTATGTTATTAAAATCTTTGAAATACTTCAAAACATAAGAAATTAAATTAGGAGGTCTTTATATGAATCTTATGGATGGTTTTTATGCTAGATGTTTGGACTGTTGCAACAAAGGTTTTGAGAAAAATTTGGAGTTGGTGCTTGAATATCTGAGGCTTAGCTAATGGTTTGAAGCAGATAAATTACAATATTTTTGGAGGACTATCCTGCTTAATCACAAAGAAACGTATATTTGATCAAATGATCATTGAATTTGGCTTAGGCAGATTTGTTGCACTAGTAGGTCCCATGCATGAAGTGAGGCAGAACATTTCATCATTTGATCAAATAATTTTTTTTCCAACTATTTTGGAAGATGCATGGCACATCCTATAGATTATTTGCGTATGTATGCAGGCATGCTTAATTACCTCTTTGATTAGTTGATATATTGATTCAGTCATGCGCTATATACAAACAAACTTAGGGAGAAAGTTGGTCAAATTTGTACACCTTTAAAAAAAAATTAAAACAACTGTTTAGTTGAAGTTGACCACAGGTCCAACTGAACTCAGGTCTATGCTAGTAAATGATTAAAGTTTCCTAGTTTAAGCTAATAAAGTAGACATATCTCATGAAGGGTTAGCCCTTTGTAGTTTTTGTGGCTTAATTATTGTTTGCATCATTAGGATCATCTATATTGTTATAAATTTCTTGACCAAAAGAAGATGCATAATTGTAAGTACATATATCTGGATGTGGGTGCATGTGAGGGCTGTGTGTGTAGGTTTATGTGTGTATGAGAGACAGTTACAGAAAGACATATATATAACTTATCAGCTAATTTCCCTTTTCCATGCCTGGTCCCATGTGAAGAGCACGCTGAGTTAGTTTTGGTTTTGCAACCGCATCTATAATTGATATATTCCTTGATTTGTTTCTAAAGTAGGTAGTAGAAAGTAGAAAACTAAGTAAAGATTTCGAATATACCGTCCTTATGGATATAATAAGTCATGTAGTATCAACTAAAGTCATCCTGATTGTTTATATGCAAGTCTGATAGATAGAAAGGGATAAGATGCTTATATTCTCACAGGGTTGTTTGTGAAGAAATTTCTAAAGTAATGGTTCCATCTACAATAGGTGATAGTATTCTATTTTCACAGAGAAGGCTGAAATGGTTATAAAATACGGCATTTTCCCCCTAGTGTTTAAATAAGAGAATTTCCTGGCATTTGTCATGACCTCACTACCATGTGTTAAAGTGAAACAGCAGGAAGGAAAGGTAAGCTTAAAATATCATCAACTCTTCTACCTTCACATGCTACAAGTTGGGATTAACTGGTTCCAACTGGTGAGACAGGAGGAATACCACATTCTCCACATCCTAGTTTATGTTGGTTGTGTCTCGAATTCAGTATTTTAGGTCTACAAGACATTGTAGCAGTCTGGGAACCATGGCCAGCATCTTACAAGTTAAGTCTAGCCTTGAGAAATCAAGTAGAGGCCTGTTTGAACTTTCCAGGTCAGGGATTGCAGTGGCAATTTAACTGACTGTTGTTCTAAGATCAATGGGCATTACATTATCACAACAGGGACAACTAAGTCCTAACCTATTAGTGAAGGCCGGGTTCAAGGGGGAAGCTAAAAGACTGTATTGCTTTAAGTGGGGTTTGATGGAGCATAGGTTTATTAATTACTAAGTCCAAAGAAGCACATCGATGCATAACAAAAGGTCATGAACACATAAGCTTAAAGAGAAAAGAAGTTTGTATCTTATTTTGGTCACGTGTTGTATTTCTGGGCTTTTGGATTTCATGTTATTAAGGCGGTATTGGACTTATTTTATGTTTGTAATAGTAGAAGTGTTGATCCTCGTATGCTTAGGACTAGAATCCAAACCTGTCTAGGTTAAGTTGTAGAAACTTAGTTTATATTGATTTAGTGCTTTATTTTAAGCAGTGATCATAATGAATTTCTCAACCTACGGAGCTTGCTTTTTTCTGGATTGTATGATGCAATTTCATTTAAGTTTTCTATTAACTTTATTTATATTAGGTTATTGTAACGTCGTTTGATCTATATAGTCTACTCCACTTAGTGAAAAAAGACTTAGTTGTTATTGTTAGTGTTGTTGTAAACTTTTACTATACATCCAAGTTAAATTGTACATGTATAACACTTGAAATCTGTAAGCAATTGTCATGAAAACATGACTGCATTATTTCTATTCCATATTAAGTGCAGTTTCATCAATGGAACTTCTACAAACAAACAAACAAACCAACCAACCAACCAAACATTTTCTCACTAAGTAGGGTCATTTACAGGATCAAATGACGTCAAAGTGACCTATTATAAATAAAATTAATAAAAAATTATTAATTACTAAATTCTTTTTAATAATTTAATCTATTGTTTTCTTTAGTCTCTTTCTACTTCTAACTATTAGGCTGATCTCCAACTGATCTATTCTTTTTATCAGAGCTTCTGTAGGTTTCCTTCATAAATATTCAAACCATCTTAGGCAAAATTCTATCATCTTCTCTACAATAGGTGTTACTTCAATTTTATCTTTAATGTATTCTTTTTATCGGAGCTTATGCAGGTTTCCTTCACAAATGTTCAAACCATCTTAGGCAAAATTCTATCATCTTCTCTACAATAGGTGTTACCTCAATTTTATCTTTAATGTATTCATTCTTAATTATATCTCGTTTAGTGTATCCATACATCTAACACAACATTCTCATTTCTGCGACATTAAATTTATCTTCACGTTGTCTTTTAATCATCCAACATTCAATACCATACAACATTAGAGGTCTTGTAGTAGAATTTTTCTTTAATTTTGAGCGACATTTTTATGTCATCAATGGAACTTCTCTGCCATTTAAAATAAGCTGCAGTTCTAGTTATCCCTTATAACAATCTACAAATTTTACATCTCTTGGATTACTGTATGGAGACTCTTATGTGTGTCATTCGCACTTCCCCCTTGGTAATGAGTGGATAGCAATAATTTAATATGTTGGCATAAAAAAGAAAAAGAAAACTAATTTAATATGTGTCCCGTTCATACTAATTGCAGGCTCGTGTTTGTGCCTGTGCAGAATAAAAAAAAAAGCCTAGATAAATGGATTGATTGATTGATTATGTATAAAGAGATGAACAGGTTCTAAAATAGAAAGCTTTTACCATATAACAAGCAGATGACTGAAACGAAATTCTGGAACTGTTTTTATTCCTCCTGGTTAAGTGTATGCTGTATATGACTAATTATATCCTGTAAAACTGAGATTGTACTAGCAGGACTGTTTCTATTCTTGAACAAACTACCTCCCTGAATCTATGGGGTTTTGCCTCGTTTAATCTAGTTGTTAAAATTTACCTTTTTTCAGAAAGGAGCAATGTCACCAATGGAAGTTTGTGAAGGACTAGGTCTCTTTGAACTCAAGAATAGAAAATGGCACATACAAGGTACATGTGCACTAAGGGGAGATGGCCTTTATGAGGGCTTGGACTGGTTGGCTGCAACTCTGAAGGAGAGAAAAGCTGCTGGATACTCTTCACTAGGAACCTCATCTTTCTAATGGTCCCGGTTTGAACTATTATCTTACGTCATGTTAATCCAGAGCTATTTCTCATTTATCATTCTACTACATTTTCTTTTTGTGTATTGTCTATTGCAGGTGTTTTGGCCTTAGGATCAGGCGATTGGGGAATGTGACGAATTGGCCATTTTCATTCTAGAATGTTGTGAATTGTAATCAAATTTTTGGTTTACATCTGAAGCTGATGAAGCATATAGTTGCTTTTCCTTTCGAGGTACTAAGATATTTGACTTGATCCAATGTATAGAGGTTAGAGCCTGATGAATGATTAACAAATTTGAAACTCAGAATTCTATTAGCATATGGATATCCCTTAGTGTGCGTGAGCACCATTCAGAAGGTGGTGGATCGTTTGGTCATTTTCCCTTGAGCTTTTCTTTATCTGTATCACGTTTGAACCTGTTAGGTACTTGATTATAAATAATAGAATAAATTAGGTTCATCTCTTATACTATAAACAATTAAAAATTACACTTTCAGTTTTAAATTATAAAAAAAAAATTCATTTATAAAATTACTAATAAAACTTTTACTTTATAGTTTATAATTTTTTCTTTTAACAAATTTATAAATAATTCAATACAAATCATAAAAGATTGAATAAGCACTTATGAAAACTTAAAACAATAAAGGTTAATGTAATTAGTTTTTTAAAATTTAATGGGGTGTGAATTCAAGTTTTATGAATTTTAAAAGAAATTTTAATTTTAATTTAAAATTAAAAAGAGTGAGAGTGTAATTTTTATAAATATCAGAAAACATAAACGTAATTTAGAAATAATGTCAGATTTGTATATTTAAGAAAATTTGAAGAATAATATGAAATAAGCTTGACATTTTTTGGGTTAGCAAAATAATTAATGTACAGTAAATTGATGAATTTAAGAATTAATTTATACAGTTAAAATTTGTAAATTAAAATTAAATGAGTTTATAAATTTAAAGATTAAATTATTAATTTATTTTTTATAAATTATTGATTTTGTTGTTTCTTTTACGGGAGACAGATGACTATTGTTTCAACCAAATCAATGTTTCATGGGGTGCAGTGGAAGTTTTACTTGTTATAGCTTTGTTTTTCTTGAGTCAAATATAAGAAATAAATATCATTATATCAGTCTTTTTTTTAAAAAGAAAACAAGAGGAAGCAATGATTTCATTCAATAATGAAAAAACCAGATTGAAAATCCGCTGACAACTAATGAATAGGTAATTGAATGAAAAAACCGGATTGAAAATCCGCTTACAACTAATGAACAGGTAATCAGACCCAACTCCTGTTTCAGACAAGAAAAAGCCAACACCAAGCAACAATAAATCTGAAAGGTTAAAAAAAAAAAGGTTACTAGCACTTAACCCTAAGGACAAAAACTCTTGGAATTGCTTCAAAGCCACTTCAAGGATTTGATTAGAGAACCACTGGATATTGCGAAAAACCAAATCGTTCCTTGCTTTACTATGACTAGTCTGATTAGTCCTTTTCAGCATCTGAGAAAAGTAGGATCACCGGACACCAAAGCTGTCGTGGGGCAATAAATCTGCTTGCAAATTTAAAGGGGAACTGCTCCAAATTGCCGCTGCAGATGGACACAAAATGAGAAGGTGCAGAAGACTCACTATTTTGATTGCAGAGAGGGCAACTCGGGGAATCCTAAAAACACCCTCAAGCTGAAGGTTTTCCAGATAAAAATCTTTTTCTTCTCAGCCACCTTCAGTTTTCACAAATCTTTCCAGACAGCCCCATGTCCCAGCATATTGTTCATCTCATCATCTGAGTGGAGAAGCTTGAACGCAACTTTGTACCCGGAGTTGACAGACTAGCTTCCATGCTTAGTGAAATGCCAAACCACTTTGTCTTCCCGTATCAATTGCCTCTTTCATAACAGCATCAGCAAGAGGAGGAGGAAAATTCTTTCTCACTCATCAACCTTCCACAAGCCTGTAACTCCATCAATGAAATATCTTACATAAGAATGCTCCGTGGAGGGAGTATGTGGTCCTTGACGCGAAAATGTAGGATCTGTTGGGAGCCAAGCTGTGCCATCCCTGTTTAGAGGACTAGTACTACCCACCTTTCATCTCAGGCCTTCTTGCCTTCCAGGAATACTACGCCACCCCCATGATGGATTGAAGCCCAATTTTGCCTCCACAAAATTCTTGGGGGCTATATCATTGGATCACTAAGCAAGCAAATACAGAATATACTTCAGCACTCACTATAATAAGGAGCATCACTTCAAAGAAACAATTTTCATTTTTTAAAAAAATACATTAGACAATTGGGAAAGTAAATATAAAAAGTATGAAATATTATATTATAAAAAATTTGGCGTTTTTCTTTTTCCATCTATGAATTTTATATTTTTGAGAAAGTTCATAACAAAAAAAGTTATATATTTTATTTTTTAATTAAAAGTAAAAAAGTAAAAAATATAACGACTTAAAAGTCAAGTGCAATGAACTGAAAAATTCATAAATAAATTTATTATTGTAGTGAAAAAAATTCAGATAGAGTATATTTGACAAGTCAAATAAGTTAATTTAGAATTTATTTGACTAATTTATAAATTTGTTTGACTAAATTAGAGGTGTTTGATAAACAAACTTATTTGAGTAACTTATAACTTTTTATCATATACTATTTTAAGTAGCGTATAGTTATTAACTGATAGCTTTTATAATTTTATTCTTTTTTATTCTTATTATTTTATTCAAATTATAATATTATCCTACTCATAACCCTTGATGCAATTTATTGATCTTCAGGTTTCTTTTATGCACTTTTCTTCTACTAATCAAGTGACACTTTCCAAAAGTGAGTGAGTTTATATTCCTGGAATACTAATGAAAGATAATCACAGGTTTTTTTCTTATTTCTTCTCAATCTCTCTTGCGCTAATTACTGCAATTTTCCAATGCCTAATTTATATAAAATATTGGACCAATTTGCATCAGCACATGACACGTGTTTTTCTTCATGCACTTAACACGCCAGCATTGAACTTTCCAAAGCTGCCACAAGGTTTTGTTATTTTTTAAAAAAAAAATTACAAGGTTTTATATAAATAAAATGTATGGAATTTTTAAGTATTTTTTATAGGTAGATATTATTTGGTGGATAAAGGATATACAGATAAACAAGGATATTTGGTGCCTTATCCTAAGATAAGATGCCATCAATCTCAATTTGAACGAGACCCCAACTAATGCTCAAGAAGCCTTCAACCGTGCACATTCATCTCTTCGAAGTTGTATTGAAAGATCATTCGGAGTATTGATGAAAAAATGAAAAATACTTAGTCGAATGCCTCAATTTAGTATTCAGACTCAAATTGATGTTATAATGGCTACATTCGTATTACATAATTATATCCGCAGCAACTCACAAGATGACATTATTTTTACTATAGTCGAGCAACATCTAAATTACATACCCCATGATGAACTTTTAGATATTATTGATAGTGACACAAAGAATGAAAATTTAGAGGCATCTACTGAGATGAAAGATATTCGCAATAATATTGCTAATTTATTGTGGGACGCTAGATAATATGTTTATTTTATATTTTTTGGGATTACATAATGAAATATAATTACTAACAAAAAATGATAAATTTTATATATATCATTTTATGTCATTTTACATTTATCAGTTAATTCAATAGTTAATTTTACTAAACACTTCTAATTTAATAAGTTAGTATAACAGCTTTCAGTTAAAAATTAATTTTTAAGTTTTCAGCTAACTTTTAAACTTTTAGCTATTTTTGCCAAATATAGCCATAATCTGTGTGCAAAGGAGGGGGCCGATCTGATACTTGTATAATAGCTAGTTCCATCTAGAGGATTTGACCAATATTAACTCCATCACATAATTAGTTAGTGTTATTTTTAATAAATATAAAATAAATAAAAAAGTGCATGCATGTGAAGCCACTAGTCTTTTAAATGTGGTCTTTTCTTTTCTTTTCTTTTTTTACAAAATTCTATACTTTAAACTGGAAAATATGATTGATTTAGGAGTAGAAGGAGAATTCTCTTCTAAACGAAGCAGGACTTTGAGATTCAATAATCTGGAAGAAGAGAAACAACTGAGCGAGAAATTAGAGAAAGAGAAATAAGTAGTTCTTAAGCTTGGCTTGTGGTCTGCTCAAATATAGGAGGTTGATACTCTTAGCGTTGTTGTATCGTTTCTCTCTCTCTCTCTCTCTCTCTCTCACCCATTGAGGATTCCCTCAAAAAGTTTTTTGAATTTTACGATTTAGATGTCCATTCCATTAATGAGTTTTGCACAGGAAACAATGTTGGTGCCTCCAAGGCTTGAACCATTGCTAAACACATCGTTTTTCGACATTTTTCTTTTATTGTCGTTCATCAAGTTATTAAATTGGGGTACTAATTTTCATTTTCATCTCTTTATTGTTTTCTGAATTCTAATATAGCAATAGCATGACAATGGAGATGATTTTATCATAATGGTTAAAATTCTAACTCATAGGAAATGGTTGTTTTTTGTTTGTTATAAGTAATGAAAATATTAAAGATAAAATTATACTTAAAAATGTGTGTGATCGCACAATCTTTAAGTGACATTCGTGAAAACATTAATTTTAATGATCTAAGTACGCTAGTATGTCATAATATTAAATCAATGCAAAATAAATTTTTTTACATATTAACATCTCGCCATTGTTATTTTTCACTAGTTTTTTTAAATATCAATGCTCTCTCTCTCTGTTTTAACTATTCTAAAGATAGTATCTCTGTTATACAATTTGGATGGAAGCAAGAAGAGAAAAACTTAAGGATCAAAACTTATATGTGAGTGTTCTACCATAAAGAACAATGACCGATAAATTATCATTTAAATAATGGCCATTCAACTCTAGAATAATACCCATTTAAATATAAAATGTTAGACCATTTAATTTGAATTATGGATTTGGAATATTGAAATTGCTAAATTCTCCTATTTGGTTCATACATTTAACCTATTGACTTAAATGAGTCATCAAACAATTTTATTAAGAAACAAATACATGAATTATAGTGATAGATATTCTAAAAGCGAGTAATATCATCTATGTAAAACTTTATATTTAATTTCTCAAGTGTTATACTTAATATGGTAATAAAATTTAATGAATAAACCCTATGTTTATTCTTGGTCTAAAAACAAAACATGTTTTCTCAAATAAATTAAGGTGCACATGAATATGAAAAAACATCATAATATATAAAAAATTTATTAATAAATTGTATTTATACAATTATGAAGTGGGACCAAATCTCATTTTCTCTACATGATCCTTGAATTTTAGTAGTGGCATGCCCTTACTCAAAGAATCAACAATAATCAATTCAGTGCTAATGTGCTCAATGACTATTTCATTTTCTTTTACACGTTCTTTAATGGTTAAGTACTTAATGTTGATGTGTTTATTTCAACTTTCACTTTTATTATTCTTAACCATAAATACATCAATTGAATTATAGCATAAATTTCTTAATGGCCTAGAAATATAATCCATAACTTTAAACCTAGAAATGAAATTTTTAAGCTATACACCATGTGAAGTAGCCTCAGAAAAAAGAGATGAAATCGATTTATATAGTAAAAGTAGCAGTTAAGGTATGCTTAACACTTATCTAAGAAATAGCTCCATCAGCCATCATTAAAATGTACCCTGATATTGATTTACACAAATCAATACAGTTAGCAAAGTCTGAATCTGAATAACCGATCACATCAAGATAATCCTTTTGTTTATACATGCATGTAGCCTTTGGTTCCTTAAAGGTACCTTATCACTTTCTTTACAGCTATCTAGTGGTCTATACTTGGGCTACTTTGATATAACCCTAACATCCTCAAAGCAGATGTTTGACAGCAAAAGTATATGGGATGTTCTTCATAAATTCCTTCTCAAAGTTGTTCTTCGAGCATTGGTTCAAATTAAACCTATTACCCTTCATAACGAGAGAAACACTTGGTGAACAATCATTTTTTTGAAATATCTCAAACCTTATTGATATAGGATTCTTATGATATACTTAAAATACCTGAAAGCCTATCTCTATGGATCTTAATGCTAATGGCACAAGATGCCTCACCCATATCCTTCATGTAAAAATTTTGAGAGAGAAATTGTTTCACCTCATGTAGAAAACCCTTATCATTGGTTACAAGTAAAATATTATTCTCATATAAAATAATGAAACATATTTTACTCTTACTTACCTTTTGGTATATACATTAATCCATGAGATTTTCAAAAAATCCAAATTAAGAAATTAATCTATGGAATTTAAAATATCATTGATGGGAAGTTTGTTTTAAATAATATATAGATTTCTTAAACTTACAAATCAAATGCTTACATCACTAAAGGAGAAACCTTCAGGTAGTTTCATATAAACCTCTTCCTCTAAATCATCATCATTAAGAAAAGTTGTTTTCACATCAAATTATTGCAACTCAAGGTCAAAATGAGCAAATAATGTCAAAATAATGAGAAATTAATCTTTGTTAAATACATGAGAGAAAATTCTATGTAATTAATCCCCTTTTGTACAGTAAATCTCTTAGTAATGAGTCTCGTTTTGTATCTCTCAATGTTGTCTAATGAATCCTTTTTAGAAGATTCATTTATAACCAATAGCTTTCACCCCATTAGGCAACTCTACAATATCCTAGATTGCATTGCTTTTAATGAAATTCATTGAGTCTTTCATGGCATCTTATAACAAATTTGACTTTTTAAAACTCATCGCTCGTGAAAGGTTTCAGGATTATTTTCAACTTTTATATTATAAGTAGATTTTTATAGATATACTATATAGTCACTAAGAATTGTAGAACTTTTTTCTTTAGTAGATTTTCTTAATGTTGTAACCTCATCTCTTTGAGGAGCTTGTGGTTTAATTCATTGTTCAAGAGCTACCGATAATTCTTGATGATCTAATTGATGATCTTGTAGAAACTTAATGATTGATTGTTTAATACCAGTTTGTACTTGAGGGGTAATATAAATTATAACTAATCTTTTAGCAATGAGTCTCGTTTTGTATCTCTCAATGTTGCCTAATAAATCATTTTTAGACAATTCATTTATAACCAATGGCCTTCACCCTATTAGGCAACTCTATAAGATCTTAGATTGCATTGCTTTTAATGGAATTCATTTCGTATTTCATCGCATCTTATAACAAATTTGACTATTTACAACTCATCTCTCGTGAAAGGTTTCAGGATCATTTTCAGTTTTTATATTATAATCATATTCTTATAGATATACTATATAGTCACTAAGAATTGTAGAATTTCTTTTCTCTAGTAGATTTTCTTATTGTTGTAATCTCATCTCTTTGAGGAGCTTGTGGTTCAATTCGTTATTCAAGAGCTACTGGTAATTCCTGATGATCTAATTGATGAGCTTGTAGAAACTTAATGATTGGTTGTTCAGTACTAATTTGTACTTGAGGGGTACTATAAATTATAACTAATCTGTCACTTGAAGTGGAAGGTTGAGACTCTATATGATCATATGCAAAAAATAAGTTCTTGAATCGATTACTCCTACTGATTAAGTTATTCTCAAAAAACTTGACATTTCTTGATTCCATTATCCTAGTAGTGTGAGATAGATAATAAAACTTATAACTTTTAGACCTTTTGACATATCCAACGAAATACCACTTAATGGTCCAAACTTAGTTATATATCCTCACCTCAGACGTATATTCCCAAATGCGTATATGGTGCAAATTTGGTTTCCAAACTTTCCATGATTCAAAAGATTTCTTTAGAACAATCTTAGTTGAAACTCAGTTTAATATATACGCAACCATCTTTAGTGCTTCAATTCATAAGGATATAGGAAGATTGAAGTTGTTAAGCATACTTTGTAATGACTCATTTTCTTTGCAAAGATTACACAAACACACACACACACACACACACACACACATAAACGATTCATCTATCCGGTTATTTCTTCTTTTTTTATATACAATATTTAATTGTTTATAACAGTATTGTACAAATAAATAAATTAAGTAGATAGAATCATACACAAAGTACATAAAAAGATACAAGGCTTCCATTAATATTATATTAATATTTACAACAGAGGTCTTCCACTTTACAAGGATGATTGCAGGTATTACCTGTCGTACAAAAAGCAAGAGGGTACTTGATCACCATTCAAAATACTAAATAGTTAGTTACTACATTAGTACTATCATATAGTACTAGATAAGTATTTAGTTCTCAACATGCTGCTCCTTTGGAACAAAGGATGGAAGATGTGGCACATGCGCAGGTACATCCAACAGATTCACTACAAACAAGTTTGAGATATAAAGATGTGTCCTAAATATGGTAGCTCCACCCACTATATTTCTATCATCAGTGATAGGAATATGAAAGGCATTTTATCTGTTTTGATCTGAACCCAACATGAAATAACAGTAAGAACCAAAGTTCCCAATAAGTTCAACAATAATCTCATACAATACTTACAAAGTATGTTATATTATGTCCATCTGTATATACTACATAACATGAATATATAGTCATGTAAGCCAGATACACAACTAATGTATGTATCATGGAAGAGTCGTGGCAAGCATAATGCACATGTAATAAATATTATTTAACAAATAATTCTATTTGTGGTGGCTATTTACTCTTCCATATTATGTCTCTATAATAGAGTAATGTGAGTCATTCTCCCTGCTACTCACATCCTACTGTTACTAAGTTAGTGTGGGCCATTCTCCCTTATTGCTTACCTTTGAACAAGCCCTACTTTGTCCACGCATGACCAAAATCTCATACTATACTTTTCTTTATATCTGTGAATAAGGTGTCCCCTATCTGGTACCGACACAAAAACCATGTGACTATATCTCTTTTCTCATGTAATAGTCATATATTTGATATTATTTTTCTCAGCCACAATATATATACCAACACATGAATATTATTCACACCTTATTCACTTGTATTTTCAAATTTCAAAATAATTAATTTTATCATTTCATCCCTTACATTTGCATACATCAATATAAGGCATAATTCATTAAATCACACATTATTCATGCTAACTACACATCTTAGGTGCATTGAATAGAGAAAATTCTTACAATGAAAAGATGGCCAAACTTTCTTAAAAAATTTTCTTTTATGGTTACCTAATTCTAATATTGGTTGTGCTCACCAATTATAGTTTATCATCTTTATTTTCATCTTTATTAGATAGCATTATTTTTCATGAAATTAGAACTCTTCATCTACCCATTTTGGCTTCCCCTTTATATTAATAAATTCTTCTCTTTTTAGTCTAAGCACATGTATATTTTCGTATGAATGATTTACTCAAAGGTTTCCTAGTATCATACTTAGTTCCATTTATCTTCCTTAAATTCTTCAATTTGGTCTTCTTCTTTCTAAAATTATTTTTTTCCTTTTTTTCTTTTATTTAACTATCGTTTATTCTATCTTAATTTATCAAAGATGAGAATTACTATTCATTTGGTCATTTTTATTTTTCGCACTACTTGACCAAGCTTATATAAGACCTACTAAGCCTAATTTCTTTACTCTTGATACTCCATTGGATGTTATTTATAACATATCTCTTTATTACTTATCCATTTACATCCATTCCTTAAGCTAAAATTCACTTAATCATATAAAAGAAATTGTGATTTTGATTCATATATACTTTTCTCCATTTATCCTAGTTAATATCATAACTTCTAAGACATATTTCCTTCTTCACTTACTTTATTAATAATCCTTGACTTCATATTGTCAAATTACCTATTCAATCAAATTATTATTACACTAATTTTATTACCTAAAGATCCAAACTAGCGTATTACTAACTTTACATTTTCTTCCTTCTTTTTGGCCTAGGGTATACATATATCAAAAAAAAATTCTTATTTAGCTTCCCCATTAAGTATAACCTTATGATACAAAACCATTTCTAAACCCTATGGAGTCTTAGGTTTCAGCCAGCATGTTCCATATCACCAAAACATAATTTTTTTTTGTCATGCATGTGGTTCTTACATGCCAAATCCAAACCTTCATCCCTCCATAACTTAATCTTCATAAACCTAGGTTTAATTAAATAAAAGATAGTAAATTTAGCAATAAAAACAGTTTACATATAGCTATCCCAAGCAAAATTTCCCATCCATTTAAGCACTTCCCGACATACACCAAAAAGAACTTCTATGACTATCAACAATCATACATCAATTTAGCATCTTATATTACAATAAATTAAGGTTACACACAACTTAAAAATATGTAAAAACTCAGTTTGCATCTAGGGATTATTGTTAAACCTACCAAGATCAGTTTTTCTTTAATTTAATGAGTTGGTTTCTATGTGTTCTTCTTTGGGTGGCGTTAACTTCTCCCTTCCTCTTGCTCACTTTTTTGCACTTTTCCATGAAAGATTGAGAGATTTTAAGAAGTATAAAGTGGAAGAAAAGATGGTTTAGGAGGATGAGAAGAAGTTAGCTTACCCCATTTCTTTTCTTTTTCTTCCTCTCCTTCTTTGCGTCTTCGGCTTCCTTCTTTTCTTTTCTGGCTTCTCCCTTGGCCAAAGATAGCTCCTCATATATGCCTTGCACAGCCTCTTCCATAAAAAAATAATAAAGAATGTTACTTAGGCAACAATTTGCCTTCTTGTTCCAACTTTACCCATGTCATTTTATCTAAATTTCAACATTACCACTTAGCCTTCCATATAGCTTGTTTGGATGACTCAATTTCCTCCAATGGTTTAAATTCTCTACTAAGGTATGTTAATTAGTTTTAAGTTATTAACTAAGGTCATTCTCATGGCTTAATCTTTCATTTAAGGTTTTACCCTTAGTAAATAGTGAAATTCCATTTTTACTCTCCTTAACTCTTCCAAAATGTGAAACTCTTTTATTCTTCTCTTAAGAATATATTTCCAAGGTGTACTGAACCAACTTGTCTCATCTTACCTTAGAGAATTATTTAATTAATTTCTCCTTCTTTTCCTAGCCTTTTGAGTTATTTTTTCATTTAGGTATTTTATCAAGAAATTTTCAGTGTATTTTCTTTTAACATTTTTTTCCAAAGCTTTTCTATTGCTCTATTTTAATTATTTTATTATTTCTTACTACCCTAGCATTATATTTACATATTCATTTAAGGAGATAAAAATTAGGGATGTTACATACTTCACACCATGTCTAATAATGTTTTCTTTCTTCTTTCTGTAACACTATCTTGGTCCAGAGAACTAAGCATAGTATATTAGGCAACGATTCCATGTTCTTGAAGAAAGTTAGCAAAGGGTCTAGGTGTTTGTCTATTCTCAGTGTATCTACCATAATATTCTCTACCTCTATCTAATCTCACTATTTGTATTTGCTTTCTACATTGGTTCTCAATTTTAACCTTAAAGACTTTGAAGGCATCCAATACTTTATTTTTATCACGAAGCAAATAGATATACATATGTCGTAAGTATAATCTATAAAGGTGATTAAATATTTTTGACCATGCGTATCAATGTTTGGATAACATATATCAGCATGAATGATTTTAATATGTTCAAACTCTTATTAGTATCTTTTTTAAACATGTTGGTCTGCTTTCCCTTAATGCAATCCACATAAGTCTCAAAGTTAGTAAAATCTAGAGCAACAAGTACCCAATCTTTTACTAATATCTTAATTCTCTATATAGAAATGTTTCCTAATCTCCAATGTCATAACATAAAGGGATCCTCGTTAATATTACAATGTTTAGCACCAGTGTGAACTTACATTAAATAATAAGTAGTATCACTTTTGTAAATCAAGACAATAAATACTATCATATAAATTATCATTTTCAACACAATCAGAATTATATAATAAATTGAATTATGTGTATTTAAAATTAAAAGAATATTCAAATGGTACAAGTTTGGAAATAGAAATCAAGTTTTGTGAGAAATTTGGTACATAAAAGATCATTTGTAACTTTAAAACAAAGTCATTACTTAAAGTTAAAATACAAGTTCCCATAGCTTCCACATGTAAGCTTATCTTGTTGTCTGATAAGATGTTTTGCTCACTTCCCATTAGCTTCCTTGGGTTTGCATACCTTGCAAAGAGTTTGCAATATGGATTGTTAATCTATAATCAATCCATTAAGAGTTAATATTAACATTAGGCTCAGTTTGGGTATACAACTTATTTAAGCGCTTATAGAATAAGACCTTATGTAAAAAAAGTTTATAGAATAAGATTTTTTAAATTAAGTTATTTAGCGTTTGAATACATACTTGAAAAAGTGTTTTTCAAATTTATAAATTTTTTTTAAACATTTGGATATAGTTTTGATGGAAAGAGAAAGGTGAATGGTATAGTTTTGATGAAATTTTAACTTGTAAAAGTGTAAAATAGCTTCCTGGTCATGTGAATTTGAACTTCCATAGATGCTTTTTTCAATAAGTTTAAAAAATTAACTTATGAAATAAGCTAAAATTAGCTTATTGAAAATTGATAAGTTATTTATTTAAACTTATCCAAACATTGCTTTTTTAATATAAAAACACTTATACTAATATATAAACTTTAATAAGTTATAAGTTCTACTATCCAAACGGGGCTTTAGTCATATTATATTCATAACAAACAAAAATATTGAATTACCTTTCTTCTCAATTTATTTTTGAAATTTGGTGTATTCGTTCTTCATGTGTCCATTCTTTTTGTAGATGAAACACTTTTCTTCTTTTTTTAATATCACTTTGAGTTGATATTTTTACCTTTCTCCTTCGGATTAGCTTGAGACTTGTTAAGTTTTTCAGCTTTGTTTTCCCATAGGCAGTTGTTGGCAATGCACTCTTATCTAACTCCATCACTAATATTTCTTCTTCCTAAACACAAATGGTCATTAATTCATTGATTGACTATTTGTCTTTATGTGTATTATAAAAAATCTTGAAAGACTCGTACTCCTATAGAAGGGTGTTCAGAATATAGTGCATCAGGAAGGACTCTGATAAATCAACCTTGAGTTTCTTAAGTTATTTTGAAATATCACGCATTTGCATTATGTACTCGTGCATACCTTTTACACTAGTGAGTCGAAGAGAAGAGAATTTCATGATCGGAGTGCTTGCTAAAGTCTTATCAAAAGTGACGAACTGTTCGTCAATATCTTTTAGCAAATTTTGGACCTTTTCATGCTAGTCAACAAAATCACACATACCAATAGTGTTTTTTGTCTTGATAAACATCATGCTACATGTAACGCCCCCAATTTACATTACGTAAAATAAACATTTTTTTTTCTGCAATCAGATATTTTTCATAAAGATACATAATTCAATTCTTTCTCATGGGAACAGATATATATAGAATCTCTCATGTATACACAATATACAGACCAAGTATATAAACATCAAAATACAGCAGAAACGGGGATCCTGTCTGTAGCGTTCAGAGGACTCTAGAATACAAACACAGTATAATTCAAAAACTATGAGTCTTGGAAGCAACGTAGACTCACCTAGAGAATATATCACCTATCTGTCGAATTAGACGTTGATATTCTTATCTGAAAAATGTGGAAATGACTCCAGGAGCTTTGTCACTATTTACCGCTAGAAAACACTATTCACCCGCCGAAAAATACTATTCAGGACGAACAAAAAGTTGTCAGATAGCTGAAAAATTTCATATCCTAAGGTTTATCTAACTCCTGAATCCATCTAAGGGGTCAAAATTTCAATTAGAGGTCTCTAAGTAAGAGTTTTAGAATTTATCTTTTTATGAGATTTTTTACTTTAGATCTACGGCGATTCAACGGCTGATTTGAAAAATTAATCGGTCAAAACTGTAGTATTCTTCATCCTGAATCCAGTAACACCTTCAGTTTTGAGATTGGAAGCCAATAAACACTTCAGATTTTTAGAAAAAGTTGAAGATTATTATTCACTTACTATTCACTTACTATTCATCTTTCTCGTTTTTTCGAAATTTGCAAAAATCGTCATCCCCCTTCCCCTGTCTCCTTTTTATTTATTATTATTTTTAAATAATAATAATAATTATTTAATAATTGAATAATAGGATTTTCTTTTATATAAATTCATATAAATTCCCTTTTTCATCCTAAAATATCCCAAAAATTTCTAAAAATTTACATTCTCATAATCCTTTAGTTAAACTCTTAAATCATGATTTTTCTTGATAAAAATCGCAATAAAACAAATCTCAAAATAAATATCTTTATTCATATTAAAAGAAAGAATATTTCTAAAAATACAATAAAATTTATTAAAGGCCAATATAATTATTTTAAACAAAATAATAATTATTTTAATTAAAAATATACTTGCTTTTAGCTGAACATAATCCTTTTTAAATAAAAATATATATTTTTATAACAAAATATTATTATTTAAAAATAAAAATTATGGGATGTTACACTATAATGATGGGATTGCTCCCATCGCTCATATAGCGTGATCTTAGCAGAGTACTATCATAAGATATTGCAGGTGGCTTGCTCTTTTTAATAGCATAATCTATGTTTATTCACCTTAGATGGAGGAGAATCATCTCCTTCTATACTTTATAGTTATCTTCTCTACGTTTGGGAATGTCATATCAAATATTAGAGTAACTAGCAGGCTAACAAATTGTATAAAATTCAAAGGTTTATCCCAAAATTTGAGGTATATTAGTTTGAATTATATGTATTACCAATGTAAATATATAAAAAATGAACATAGTGACATAAAAATTGATTGTGGGCTAAAATTTTAATTCAAGTATATCCATTTGTATTTTATAATAGAATTATCAAATTATGTACTTAATTTTGTATTTTATGGGTATATTATGAAAATAATTTGATTTTCTATCCAAATATTTTACTTCATGATAAACCTAGTAGATTACATACTAATTCACAATTTCTAAGGGTAAATTATGAAAATAATCTAAAATTTTATCCTAATTAATTATATAAATATAATAAAAATTCTTGTGGGATAAAATTTATTATATTAAGTATAATTAATCAAAATATTATGTCTAATTTCTAATATGATCCTAAATAAATCTTAATATATAATTTTAATTAATTAAAGATGATGTTGTTAATCCATAATCAATTAAGACTATAATAATCACTAGACATTTTTTTAAAACTTTTATGCATCAAATTAAGTTTTATGAGAATAATCCTAAATTATATATATTATAACAATATCAAAACTTAATGATATATTAGCTTATATAAATAAAATTCTTATAAATAAAATAAATTACATAATTAAACCCTAATATTATGCAGTTAATTTAATTTTAGACACAAAATAAACTCATTCTTAATAGCACAAAAGTTAAAAACATAACATTTATTCATACATAATATGAGTATTTAATTTAAATTTCACGTATAAAAATTAATAGAATAATATATGTATATAAACTTAATTTCGGTAAAATAATTCAAAGAATTGCAAATAAATGCCTAACAAAGTACCATAGAAATGCCAATTGATTGTCAGGCCAGTAAAGATACTTTACTATTTTTTGAAAAATTTCAAACAAAGAAAAATCAGTGGCTTAACAATAAAATGCAAAATATAACTTCCTGGGTTCAAGTCACTTTTATTTATATTAAGAATCTTTTATGAACAGTTGTGACTTTTTTTAAAAGTTTTATTATTTAAAATTTAATTTGAAAATAATGTGTAAAGAGTTTGAGTTTCTTTATTTTTGAATTGGGTTAAAATTTGTGTGTGTGTGTGTGTGGGGGGGGGGGGGGGGGTTGGAAAATAGAATACATGGCTAAATTTGAGTAGGGCTAGAATTGAATTTGCAGTATTAGGGGAGGATAAATAGATAAGTGTGTAAAAGTTATGAACCAAGGGATATATAAACTAGTCCAGTTTCGTACGATAATTACCTTAGTGATTTTCATTAAAGTATATTGCATGAAAATTAGCAATCTCCAATGATAAATATTATTATTCTTTCACATGAAATAATAAATATTTAAATAATATTTTTTATATAATAATAAATTTAAATATTTTCAATAAAAATCAACATATCTTAACAAATTCTTATTTCACAAGACCCATTAATTTTACAAATGTCTTTTTTTATTCTTTTTTTTTTCCTTCCTTGTCTCATAATTCCTTTCTCATTTTTTTAATTCTCACTGAGAATGGGTGCCCGAGTTTTTTTTTAGACTTTTTGTATCTTCTGTAATATATGAAAATTTTACAAAATTTTCTATTTTGAAGAAATTGACATGAATGCAAGATTTTAAGTAAGAAAAAAGGATGAGAATGCATTTGTGATTGGTTCTTTCTTACTCATCAGGGTTTTTCGCACTCTATCTAGTATTACACACTCGATACCAAATGAGTTGCAACCCAATAAAGTTACACAGCCAAAGCCCACTGGGGAAGAACGCTTGCTCGCAGGCGACCTCTGAGAGTCTTTTGCTAACAAATGGTGCTCTTGCTGAGAGTTTGAGACATTGAGAGAAACAACGAGTGATTGTGAGTTCGTTGACAGTTTCATTCTAGTTATGGGAAAAAATTATACAAAAAATACGAATCAATGTGAGAATAGGATAGAAAAAGCAGTTAAAGATATCAAAAGGTCCATGAAAAATATAGTTTATGCTGTTGGAGTTGTTTCAAGAGTATCTCCAACCTCTGCAATTTACACCTGTCCAAGATTTTGATCCAGTTCAAGAAGCAAAGTCAGTAGATGCTATGTCTGATTTCCGTGAAATTGGAGGGGAAGATCTAATGGCTATTGGAACAGGGGACTATCAAGATACTATGAATTTGGATCAATTTTGCAGTCCATTAAATTTCATCGTCGCTTTTTCCCATTCTGATAAAGACGAAACCGACGAAACCGAGAATGACGCCATGAAGGGTGTTGAAGAAACTTGATGTCATCAAACTTATAAACACCATCTTTAACCCATCCTTACAAAAGGATTTGCTTGATGGCATGAGATTCCACAAGACACACATTAAGGTGAAACTCAAATAAAACCTTATCGTCATAGGCAATGACGATAATTGACACTATGGTCTTTCACTGTTCCAATGACTCGTGGACCCTCTTCCTCTACTATGAAACCATGGTAGTTAAAGTCTAGATTTAACTTGTAAGGTCGTATGAGTTTCTGAGAGTTTAGGTCCTTCAATTGAGTAAATTTGCCCTCTGTGTTTTGGCTATATATGACTAAGCACCCAATTACCCCAATATCCCAGCCCATTTTGCTTCTCCTTTATCAAGTTGCTTGGCCAATATTGTCACACTAAACAGCACAACTGCATTTTCATCCTCGTTCACTAATCTCTCTACCTGATTGAAGCTCAGGCCATGAAGAGTTGAAGCACTCAAACTTCTCTAACCACGAAGAGATGAACGATTTCAAGTGGAAGGACTTAGTTCTTGATCAACAACTTGATCTCTGTGTTTCGTAATTTTGTCTTGGGGGTCTTTTCTTAGGTCCCAGCATTAATGAATTATAATATTTAATTAAAAATTAAAAAATTAAAATACATAATAAAAAGAAATAAAATGTTAATTCTAGTTGTTACAACAAAAATGAAATTAAGAAATATAATAATTATTTATATCAATATTTTCTACTTTTAAATATTATGTATGTATGCATGTGTGTGTATATATTAGTAGTTATTTACTAAAGCGCGTAAACTCTTGTGATTTTATGAGTCAAGCTTAACTCCTCCCCGAGTTTTACTTAACTCACGATTCTAACATCTATCTTTGAAACCAGAAGACCCTCTGCTGCCTCCTGTACTGTGAACCATTAAACCTATTGTTTTGTGAACCAGAATTCAAATTTTGTTGAAAATTCTTCTTGTACAAAGATGAACTCTAGTTTTGGGCAATATCGGCTTGAGACAAACCAGAATCATAAACCCTTTTGTTCTTCTCAATTCTCTCTTGTTGAGCCAATAGAAGTGCTTCAATTTCATCAAGTTTATAAGGTTCAATACTTAAGGTTATAACAGTCACAAATCCATCATATTCTTCATATAGTCCATAGCATCAATATGATCTGACTCCATCACTGGTTCTCTAATTCAAGCCAAAGCATCAAGCGGTTTCTTGATTCTGAGCAAGAACTCATTCATTGTCAAACTCCCTTTCTTTGTCTTTCTTAATTGACTCCTAAATTACTTTATCTTGGCTTGAATATGAGATGTAAAGAAAACTTCCAAGTTTATCCCAAACCTGATAATAGACCAACCATGCATCTTAGCCAGCATACTTTCAGTCATGAATGAGAGAAACCATGGCATTGGTAGCTGATCCCATTGTTCCCAATTGAGGATCTTTTCACTAAATCTTCCTCATGCTTCATCTTCTTCAGAAATAAACCTTGGTGCCACTGATCTTGCTCCAAGAAGATACCTCTGCAATTTGTAGCCTTTAACAGTTTCCAAGATCTGTTGCTTCCATGGAAAAAACTTCGAATCATCCAGTTTGGTTGACCTGGATTGGAAAAAGACTGAGGCACAAACTTTTCTTGAGACACACGAACGTTCAATGAAGATGATTCCATTGATCTTTGATCATGATATAATGAAAATGAATCTTATTCCATAATACTATATCTGAGACTTTGGCATAGTTATGTAACTAGCTCATAAGTCTAAGCTCATTCACTAATACTTCTCCACTTTTTCCTCCATTCTTCCTTCTCAAAATCAATTTCTTTTGTTTTTCTCTCTCATCTCGTTGGACAAAGAAGATGGTTAAGCAACTGATAGTTCTTCTTATAGTGTCACATCTATATTAATATAGCTTTGAAATTTTGCGGCCTCTGTTAGTATAGGTGTTTTTTTTCTAAAAAAAATAAGAATTATAGTGAGTAGTTATTAATGGTGGTTATTTATAGTTGTGATTACTTAAAAGATGATGGGTAGTTTTTTTTTTCATTTAAATAAAAAAGATAATGAATAATTTTTTTTAAAAATAAAAAATTAAGTTGGTAATTTATCTACATGAGACATGGAAAAAACATGGAAGGAGAATTCAAATTTATTATGTACTAAAATTACATAAATACTCACAAATTTTTTTTTTTTTTATGTAAACGAATGATAAGTTTTTTGCTCAACTGAAAATATGGAAATTGTTAATATCCAAACTGCTAATGAAAAAAATTATTGATGGCATCAAAAAGTCAATGAAAGTAAAAACAACGTCTTCATAACTCTAATAATTATAATGAAATTTGTTGACCAATAAGCTCTTGTAGCTCAGTTGGTTAGAGCACCCGTTTAGTAAGCGGGAGGTCTTGAGTTCGACTCTCAACAAGAGCATCTGTGCTGAAAATTTGCGTCTTGCGCCGTTTTGTGGCAGGTTTTGACCTCCAAAGTTATAAATTTATTTATTTGGGTAACATTCTTTTACAAGTACTTTTTTTTTAAGCCCAGATAACCTAAATAAATATAAATGATCTAAAATCAAATAATGAATCTCTCTTAAAATTGAATAATTATAACCTAAATTTTTAACTATTCATATAATTTTATACTACAAAATTTTGTAATTCTAAATTATCAAAATTACTTATAACAAATATTTATCTAATTCTATTTTAAATCAAAATATAATTCATAATAATTTTTTTTGTTGAAAAATAGTATTTTAAATGTTATTTCACACCACTTGCATGCACTACTTTAAAGTCTCAAGATTTAAAGATTAGGGGATAAATAAATTATTTTAGTTTTACGGAAAAATACATGCCAATAGGTAACATAATAATATGTGATCATGGGTAGCACAAATCAAACTAAAGAATTTTTATGTTGCTCCATTTTTTAATTAATATTATGAGAACACAAAAATAATAATATTAATATCGTTGTGCAATTATCCTTAGAATATAACTAAACCTACTTTTCTTTTATCTTTGGTAAAAACAAAATTAATTCACCTCTTTAAATTTACGTTAAGGCATTCACAAAGAAATTTTAGCAGTCTGGCCGTAATTGGCCTCTGATTTGAGCTTGTGAACGTATGTTCCATAGCACATTACATAACTCTTTAGACTTAGTTAAATCTAATTTTGACTTTTCAGGATTTAATTAGTGTAAAATTTAAAAATGGATAAATTTATATCAATATTAAGCCACCTACTCAAATTACACAGCATAGATATATTATCTTGCAAGAATTCAAAAAGTTACAACAATTAAATTTCTTGTATAAATCATATGCTTAATGAACACATACATGACAATACTGGTTAATCGTAAGCAAACATTAATATATAATTAATTATGTCTATCAAGAAAAAAAAAATTAACAGGTAGAATTTTATGATCTCATGAGATTGGATGGACTCTTGACCTTGCTACTTGTAAATTGTCCCGCCGTTATTCAGAAACCAATTTATACTTCTTGTAAAAAAAAAAAGTATATATAATTACATATTTCTATTTTCAAATACCCCAATTGATGTATGATATCATCTTAAAAATTAATTAGAAATATATTCTCTTGTCTTAACATAAGTGGCTAATAAATTAAAATAATTTTTTACATTTATTTTATTTTTCATAAAATCAATTCACACACTTTCTGATGCACAAGTTGGCGAGGCCTATAAATTTTTGGCTTGCATTCTAATTCCGATTGTCAAAAACCTAGGAGTAATCATGGAGAGTAGTGTTAGGAGACTAAACGTGGTAGCTTCGATGATGGTGTTCATGTTTATGGTATTTGTGGTGTAGGCAACGAGGTCTCCCAGGGCCATTTTACGCTTTCTGATATAATCCAAATATACCCGCTGATTTTTCTTTCTCAAAGCTTCGCAGTTTCAAGTTATTGTGCAGATGCTATTCTAACTGCTGGGAATTGTGTCCAGAACTGCATAAGCATCAAAGCAAGTCCAGGTTAACTGAATATATTTCTGATTGTTATGCTGCCTGCCAACGCCACCTCCATCCTACACCCAACTCCTAGATATTCAATCCTAGTTATGGAGAGGCTCACAGAAGCAGCTTTTAAATGTTGTATATATATAATAACTAATATAGACACTTAAAAAATAAATTATGCTTATATTTAAGACAAGACTTAAGTACAGCTTACACTATTAAGTTCTACAATAAAAAATATGATATATATATATATATACATAATTAATAGGAATTAGGATTGAATGACATGTTTATATTGGCCAAAGAAGTAATATCAAATATAATTAAATAAATTTCAGTTCAGTGTTTGAGAATCTTCGTAATATCATATATTTGAGTTAATGAAAAAAAAATTTGTAGAGTGATATGTTCAATGCCTTAAGTGATATTGGACTTATTTGATTCTGTTTTTATTTTTTTGATTTTTACAAACTGTTTTTAAAAATTATGTTTAAAAATTGTTCTGTAGAACAAAAGTAAAAAAAATCTCTTTGATAAACTGTTTTAAAAATATGTTGTTTTTTGCTTTTTCGTTTTTTGAAAACAAAAATAGAAAATAGAAACAACTTTTCTTTATTTTTGTTTTTTTATTTTAAAAATAATTTATTTTCAGAATTTGTTTTTGAAATAATAACCAAAAATAATTATCAAACGAGTTTTTTTGTTTTAAAAATAACTAAAAACAAAAAATAATTTTTAAAAATAAAAAATAAACAAACCCATTATTTCTACGTCAAAAGTTGTCAAAATACTCCTATTAGAAGTAACAAGAACCAATTTTTTTTTATTTTGAAAAAAAAAGTGATCACAGTTGTAATTGTACTTACTTGTAAAGAATTCAAACATGTGAAAATACTGATATTGTTGTTGATCAAGACACTCAAATTTATAATGTGATCTCCCGAGAATGTTGCCAATTAAATTTCGCTAAAATAGTTTCTTTAGCACCTTAAGTATAAGATGAGGTGGTGATATAATTCTCAAAATAAAATTGGAGGAAGTAACAATTTTTTATCTTCATCTATATTTGCAATTACAAATTTTTCTAATTTTTAAATTATTACAATTTCTCTCCATTTTTGCTTTCATTGTATCTGCTACCATTTAAATGACCAGTTAGTTTGGATTTTTCATGTAAAATTACAATTTTATCCTTCCCAAATTGCTTTGTTTTGTTTTGTTTTTAGTTTTTAGTTTTTTTTGGTTGAAGCTCTGTTAAAACAACCAAACTCTCTGTTACAATTCCCCCAAAGCACGAAGGTTTTATCCAAGTGGAGGGAATCAAATAGAATGGTTGATCTTCATCTAATAACGAGAAGGTTAAAAGATAAGGAGCAGCTCATGCTCTTAACCAAAAATAGAGCCGAAGATGATATTGAAGATTAACGATGCACTTGCAGTGAATCTAGCGAGACAGAGGTAAAATATGCTTGTAGAGTTCGGAATGCCTGTGGGTGATGACATATACGGCGTCTCTAGCAGAATAGAGGCCTGATAGAGCCGTCATCAGCGGTGATCATGGTTGCAAGGAGGGCACCAGCGCCAGTACTGGCGATGAGGTCAAATAAATCTGGGATTTGGGCGTAGGGATTGCAGGTCTGGAGAAGGATCTGGTCCTCGAGGTGAATGAGGGCAGCGCTAGCGACAATGGCGGTAGTTCCTCCGTCATCAATGCTGAGTATGCGGGCTTTGTTGGTGGTTTCATTGTAAGAGAGCCATTTTTCTCAAGGTTGGAGAAGATCACTAGCGTTACTTTACTGAGCTCCATGGGTTGTCCCCTTCACTGACGGACACAAGATCATACAGTGGTGGAGAAATGGTTAATTATGTGGCTGGGGGAGGGAGATTAAACGATTTGTTAAGGAGGAAGGACAACATGTAGCTATGCTCTCTGTATTGCAACAGAGAGCTTGGTTGTTTCCACAAAGTATGTTTTACTTGTCTCACTAGATTCACTGCAAGTGCATTGTTCACCTTCAATTTCATCTTCGATTCTATTTTTGGTTAAGAGCATGAGCTGCTCATTATCTTTTAACCTTCTCGTTACAGGACCAAGATAAACCATTCTATTTGATTCTCTCCACATGGATAAACCTTCGTGCTTTTTGGGGAATTGTAATAGAGAAGTTGGTCATTTTAACAGAGCTTCAGCCAAAATTAATATATCTGAAGATCATAAGACGTTGAGATGAAATCAATGTCATATGGATATTCATAGATAATTTTTTAAGACCTCTTTTTGTATGATGCTAATTTAAAAAGATTATAAATGGTAAAGATTTTATATTCTATCTCGATGCAAATAGAGAAAATTAATTGAGTTTAGCAGTAGTGATACCTCTCTACGTCTTAATCAAAATATTAGAATATTTGAAGCTAGGAGTTTGATTTCTCCAATTCCCTGTTATTCATTTATAATGAAAAAAGGGAAAGAGCTAAATTAACCTTTTCAATTAAAGAAGTTTATTACTTCTCAACACTTATCAATAAATGATAAATAGGTGACCAAAATATAAGATAAAGAACTGAGAGATTTAAGGTAATATAGATGTCTAGAGGTGGCTATAGTTGTTGATGAGGTGTATCTCGAGTAGTAAGGCTGTTAGACTTGTTATAGTAGTATAACCATTGTGCAGATTGCATATAAAAGAGACTTAAGAGTACGTATTTTGTAACACAAAGTAGTAAATGAAACCTGCACTTTCTCTCCTTTCTCTCAGTTTCTTACACTATTTCAGTGACTATGGAAGTCTAACATGGTATCAGAGTCATACAGATTGATAGCAACATTAACAAGCAAGGGAAGGTGCAACTGAGGATAATAATAAGAAAAATGCTCAACAAAAATTAGTTAGCAATATTGTAAGTATTGTTAATTTAGAGTGTTATTTTAGTTTATAGAGAGTTTATAAATAGCATATGAGAAAATGATAATAGATATGGAAATGATGTATTTGGTGGTATAGTAGTTCTAAACTTTTTCATTTTCCCTTGAATATCAGTATTATCTTCTTCCAATGTGTGCTCTCTTTTCTGGGGTTCTATAAACTTGTGCTTTCATTGTCTTATGCATCAATCCATGGAAGAAGGAACTCAACAATATTTTTTAGCAAAATTCAATGAGTTGAATGAGCAAATCAATCACCAATTCACCTATATCCTAAGTTCTATGAAGAATGTCAAAGCTATGCTCTTACACATGTTTCCATATAATCCTTAATCAGATTTATCTAAAGATGCTTACAAATCTGAAAAGTAAAATCCATAACCTACCACAGTCATTGATGCTGAGGAGAAAGAAAAAATAGAGACAGTCAATGATACAATGGTGGAGAGGGAAGGAATGGTTCAAACAATGATGATAGTGGAAGATATAATTAAAGCAATTGCGAAGGAGGACGAAACGGCCATGACTACAATGGAGGAAGCTGAAATTGCTCAAGAAAAGTGTAACAGTTTGTTTTTTTTTTTTTTCTGAGAAAATAATACTCATACCTTACACACAACAAACTAAAAGAATATGGAACCGAACCTTCCTTCTCTTATTGTTAACGAAAAGGCCAAAATGGCCTCTTGGAATTATAACTGTAATTGTTACAAGTCAATGAATGAATCTAACTTCCTATTCTTCACCTTTTTAACTATTCCCTAAACTAGCTACGACTACTAACTAACAAAAAAACTTTCTGCATGTGCTCCTTACAGCGATTAATCTATCGGCTTTAATACTGGCAGGAAATGATGCGTTTAAGACTAATTGTCTTTAGTGAAACGGTGTGTTTCTTGTATTTCCCTTTTAAATGTAACAAAGATCCCCCTTTGGAAAGTTCCTTGTCCTCAAGGAACTACAACCTGCAAGGGACTCAACAAACGTTGGAAATTGTCGTTGGAACTGATGAAATGGAATCCATATGGCATCATCCTCGTTAGTGTGAGCTCACCGCACTAGAAGTTCAGTAATTACTGCTCTTTTTTGCTTGACCATTCGTCTTTCCAGCACCTTGATAAGAATTAGTGGCATGTGGCCTTGTTCATCTAAAAAAGGGAGAGTAGTATGAACCGACTTGTCTCCATGATGTTTCTTCAGTAATAAGACATGAAAAACATTATGTACTTGGGACTCAGTCTTGTGAAACTTCCTATTAGGCACAGAAGATTGCCTATAAGGCTATAGTTTGAGGCATACTGAATCACCAACCTGAAATTCTATCTCGGATCGATGCTTATCCATAGAGTAGAGATAGCCTTACTAGATCATTTGATAATATTCACTGCTACCACTACTAAAGCTCTTGCAGTGTATAGATTGCATAAGGTTGGGGTATATCCATGTAGTGCTTCAAAAGCGGTCATCCCAATTGCATATCGGTATGTTGTATTGTAATAGAATTCTGTGTGTAATAGAATTCTGCGAAGGAGAGATAAGCTTCCTATTGGTAAGGTTTTTCCCCAATGGTACATCTCAAATAATACTCAAGGGTTTTATTTAGTAATTCTATTTGATCATCTTACTGACGATAGTAAGCTGAGGATTTTGAATGTTGAATGCCATGTACTTTGAAATGTTCTTTCCAAAATGTGCTAAGGAGTAATGGGTCTCAATCAGAAATTACTACTGTTGACCATCTATGAAGCTTGATTACATTATCTAATAAGGACTTGGCGATTGTTGTTGTGGTCACAGGAGAAACCAAGGCAATAAAATGGCCATATTTAGTAAGTCTATCAATTACCACCAAAATGAAAAAAATTTCTTGTGAATTGGATAACCTGTGATGAAATCTAAGGAAATGGTGTGCCAAGCATTGTTGGGGATTGGTAATGATTGTAAGAGACATGGGGACACCACTATTTCATATTTATTTTTTTGGAAAATTGAACATTGTTTGACAAACTCCGTCACATATTTCTACAGACCTTTTTAGTATAATATTGCTTTGATCTTCTTATAAGTATTATTAATACCTGAGTGGCCTTCCCATGTTAAAGCATGGCAGTGGTCAGAATCTCAATTTTAGCTAATCATCATTCCTTACTACCACTTTTCCTTTCCGTTTAAGTACATCACTCTGCCATTGATATTTAGAATTACTCCCAAGTTGAGTTTTGAGCTCATGTATTTGTTTCTAAACTTTATCATCTGAATTGTAAGAGCTCTTGACCTTTTCCATAAGGTTTGACACTATTACTGAAATAGCCATTAATATGCTATCTTTACTTCTTCTGGATATGGCATTTGCTCGTATATTCTCTTTCCCATTTTTGTACTCAATTTTGAAATCCAGGCCTAATAACCTTTCTAATCCTTACCTTTGAAATTTAGTATGTAATTGCTGGTAAGAAGGTGTTTAAGGGATATATATATATATATATATATATATATATATATATATACATACACACACACACACACACTTATATATACTTAACTTTTCAATTGTATTCATTTTCTTTTTTAATTACCATTTTCAATTAATTAATCTATTCACAGCAGAATATAAAAAATAGTAAACTGGTATTTCTACTAAGGACTTTTGATTAGCATATCTACCATGGAGATGTTTACATTCATGCCATAGCAACCCGAGGTACTATATGTGATACAAAAAGCAGAAGGGTACTCGGTCACTATTCTAAAAATAATCTCTCATGGTCAAGCCAGTACAAATATCTACATAGTCACATCACAACTATCATATAACCTAATGTCCATTTGAACCTCATGGTGATGTAGGTGGTGGCGGCAGCACGTGCAGTGAGAGCTCAGACATGTTTAAAATAACTAAATTTTGTACTACTAGAATTTGCCCTAGGTAGGGCAGCTCTACCCAATGCGCCACAAACATCAAAGTCAACACATAAATTGGCATGGTAGTCTACTGACCTGAATATAATATGAAACAGTAGTGGGAATAGAAATTTTCAGTAAGTTTAATAGTGAACACAATGTATAATCATTTTAAATATTATATCATGTTCAGTTGTATAAACTACAAAATGCACATAACCATAATCAATATAATATGTATATGCACATGCTATCATGTATTATTACAATTCTAAAAAATTGTTGAGTGGCATTTATATCTCATCAATATCATGGCATGCGTTCTTGAATCTTGACTTTCTCATTCTTAAGATGCTTCTCTTGCTTTAGTTGATTTATTGTTTTTGTAATTATGTGAGCATCAACTCACTACTGGAGAAGTTAAATGAGCATCAACTCACCCTTGAACGTGTTTGCCTCATACTATCCCAGCATGGCATAATTTCATATTCTCTATTCGTGAATGGGGCATCCCCTATTCTAGTACCAATATAGAGGTCATGAGATCTAGGGTCACCTTGTGCCACCAAGAATCGTCGCCTTCTAAGTGTTTTCATTTTCTTTTTTTGAAATAACCAAGATATGACGTTAAATTTTTACAGCCAGCATACAACAACATAACCATTTTAGGTACAAGTTGTCACTAATATCATGCATGTTATATATATTCAACATGGTAATTTGCAACTCATTTCATGCATATATAAGAAAAAATAGTAATGTCACTAGAAAGCCAATAAATCATTTTGGAAATAAGCAAATGCATCCATAGTATTATACATAATCAAAGTGTGGATGGAAATTATTCATATGTTTGGAAATAGCCAAGACTTGCATGTCTTATTTCTCAGCTATTTACTCATATTTGCTTACTTTATTTCCTTAAGTTCCTTATGGTCATCTATCAGAGTATTTTAGGATTTCATGTACTAATATTACTAATTGTATAAAGTGTTCATATAGTTCATATTTAAGTTTCCAAGTATCTAGGAAATAGTTAAAGTACCATTTTATGTTTAATATACTTACTTACACTTCTACACTTTGTTAGGTCTTCACTTACCTTTCCTTAACAATAGTTTTTCACATACTACTTTCTATTTTTTATGAAAAATTTTCTTGGTCTCTTAATTATTTAATATACATCACTACTCCCCTTTTTCTATTTTATTTATG
Organism: Gleditsia sinensis; assembly: GCA_037074535.1. Taxonomy (NCBI): domain Eukaryota; kingdom Viridiplantae; phylum Streptophyta; class Magnoliopsida; order Fabales; family Fabaceae; genus Gleditsia; species Gleditsia sinensis. The sequence continues at coordinate 20,077,325 of CM073466.1, forward strand.
CACTTAAGTTTCCACTTATTGTTCTTGCTCATAAACACCCATTCATTAATCAAATTTAGTTTAAGTATAGTTTAAGTACCTGTATATACATACACTCCATTATGGGTTATGTATTGGCCAATTCATTTCATCGTGAATTCTTTTATCTTCAACATCATAGCTTGTATGCATTTTCTACTATTTATTCCCTTACTAAGAGTAACTATAGCATCTAGCACGGCTTGGCCATGTCCTGTGGCACAACCGTGCTTGAAGTTACATTAAACGTGCCCTTTGCTTCCAACAGAGATTGAAGCACAACTTGGCCGTGTCCTAAGGCATGGTCATGCTTCAAGTTCGCAGTTCTATACTCTTTTGCCACTGAATTTGATACTCATTCAACCTTTTTTTTCATTTCTTAATCTATTTCCTATTCAAGCTAAACATAGCCGTAAATTTTCCATTCTAAAGGCCCAAAACATCATAACCTTATCCCTATAACCCCTCATCTTATCCATAAAAAATTGCTTCCATTTGAAATCCATTAGAAAGCATATATATCAACCTACACCATGACAACAAACAGAGCACCATTCCAGTAATAATCCTACCTTGGTTGGTTAAGATTTCCTTCTTCCTTCCTCTTCAAAATTTATGCTAACTTCTTTCCCTTCTCTTTCTCTCTTTGTTGGTTTTGTTTTCATGTTTTGGGATGGCAGAGGTTTGACACAAATACATCCCCCCTCTAGTTGACTTGGTGAGCAAGGAAATGAGATACTTTTTATAAATGTAATGATTATTTCTTAATGCCTAATTTGTCCCTTTGTAACTATAACCTTGAATCCTAACTATTTGGTTTGTTTCCCTTAAATCTTATGGTTTAATATTTACTTTCTATTGGTTTATTCTTTTTGGTTGAATCATAATTGATTCATATGCCTTCCATGGCCAGCTTGGGAAGTAAGACAACAATTAGTGCCATTTTCTTATTAACATATGCTTTAATTAACTTCATGTTGACCTTGAGTTCCTTATCCCCATTTATGCTTGTTTGGATTGTTCCAAATTCCTTTCTCTTGAACTTTTAATCAAGATGAAAGTAATAAAGTGTAATCGTCTAATAGAACATATCCTTGTTATTTCATTTCCTATAAAAATCTTAAGTTTACCTATTATTTATTTTTAATTCCACTCTTAAATCTATGAGGAGTAATTAATTCCCTTCCATCTCCTAAAATTGTTTTCTATTCTAATTCCTTAAAAATATTTTCTATAAAATACTTAATAAGTTAGAATTTGTAGGGATGTTACACAAACATCTCTCTTTTATAAGTTGACATTGATTAGTACTTTTATCCCACGGCTTTGCTGATATAAGCAATCAGTTTTGCTTGCTGCATAAGAATGGCCCTTATGCCTATTTCTGAAGCAATCGTCTCCACTACAAAAAGCTATGAGAAATCTGGCATAGCCAATAGTGGAGCCTCAGTTAACAATTGCTTGGTCCATTTAAATGTCTGTTTTTTAATCAACTCAGTTATGGGTCTAGTTATAAGGCCATAACCTCGTATAAACATCCTATAATACTCGGATAATCTCAAAAGACCCTTAACTCACTACAAGAAAAAATGCATATAACTACACTTTTCTAATGTCTTTAATGACAATTCATAAAATCGTCGTCTAACTATAGGTATTACAACGGTTTCAGCCAACTGTGGGAATGATGTTGTTAAGTATAGTCATAACAACAATTCTTTGACCGTTGTTATGACACGAAGTCACCATCATTATTTACTTTATGACATACGACGGTTCCAAAACTGTCATCGTGATATGGAATAATGAAGGTTATAAAATCATCATAATTTTGGGATAACGACGATTTTTGGATCGTCGTTATGCCAATTCTTAACGATGGTCTTATAATTGTCGTTAAAATGGTGTTTTAATGATGATCTTGCAAATTGTCGTTAAGGTTTTAGTTTTTTTTTAAATCGCTTTTAATTTACATTCTTAAAAAGTTTATATTCCTTCTTTAGTTGACTAATTAATTTAAAATATTTTTTTAATACTTTTAGTAAATTATTTTGTAATATTCAATTTGTTTAAAATTTTATCGGTATTTTAAATATAAAAAATATTCAAATGAATTAAAATTAAATATATTAACAAATAAATTTTTTAATAAAAATTATTATTTGTTGAAAAATCAAAATTACAATGTACATCCTAGAAAAATTACATAAAACCATACAATAGACAATAAAATTATGTTCATAGGCCTTAAGGGTGTTGATCAGCAGACTGGTGTCCACTAGCAAGATCACTGAGGACCTGAAAAATAATTACGTTCTGTAGGCATTTTGAGATTAAATAAAATTATATCAACAATTGTTTACATAATTTAATTGTTATATGTTGCAAAATTACCCTAGGATCTGGACTGTGGGGGGGTGTAATCTCAGGTGGCACTTGACCCTAAAATATCTGAAGCAGGAAAGCCATAGCTGCCTCCATCTATCGCTGTCGTGCTACTATGTGAATGTCACATACTACTCGCTCAGTCTCTCGTCGCTATTGCTCAATGTCCCGCTCCTCTATGCCTGCTTTAAGGCGTGCCACTTCGGACTGCAACTCCTCGTAAAAAGGCTCAGAGTGTGATCTTGACTCAGTCGAGCCATGACCAAAAACTTAGCTCGATTAAACACCCAACCTAAGTCCTTGAATGCGACATGAGTGCTATCCTCCTGTTGGATCGAGGCAATTCTTTCATAAAAAATCAAAGAACGAACAATAAATCATGTTAAAAATTAATAGAAATCCAAATAAAATCATAACACTAACACTTTATTTTAATTAAATATAAATACTTACACTGACTACTCAAGTTTTGTTGTTGATGTATGATCCATCAGCCCTTTTATGAGTTGTTGTCCATACATTGCCTCGGTTCACCAGCACCCTGACCTCAGCCTCTTGAAAATTTGAACAATTAAGGAAGTGTTTATTATATATTTCAATTTATTATTAAAATTCAGATAGAATGTTGAGAAATGAAAACTTACCATCTCAACCTTCTTCCATGCAAGGATATTCGATCTAGTGGTATGCGGCGTTGTCTGATGTCTTCTATTTTGTCTGTTCTTGGCAGCTACATCCTAGTCAATAATATAAATATATTAGTTAGCCACATTGTGTAAAAATTACAATGTATGAATATATCAATATATTTAATTACCCTAGACTTCGCCTTAAAGTAATAGTCAATGAAAGTTGCCCATTGATCAAGTGGGATGCCAACCGGTACGTCATTCTGAAATTCTTCCCTAATCTTAGTCACATTGTACTTCAGCCTAAACACATTGTAATGTGCGGCTCTCCACTTTTCCCTAAGTGACTGCAATACTAACTTCATGTAGAGGCCAGACACAATAAATTTAGCCTACATATGAAAGAAAAAATGTCAATGAAATTTAAAAAATAAGCTGTTATGATTAATTAAAATTAAGTGTTTGTACCTGTATGGTATTTATGAAAACATTCATCTTGTAATCTTCCAAAATTTATCTCCAGTCTATGTAGGAGATCGAGAAGAAGTAAAATTTATCTACTATGATGCCAAGAAAAACACGTAGTAAACTATCGCTATTTCCGATGAGCTGGTGGGTGTCGTTGAACTGGACAATGACCTTATGCCCACAAGATAGTGCCTCGACGTCGTGGACTATAAACTAAGATGGCATCACCTGCCCGGTATTGTTTGGCATAGATAAAATTAGATGGTTAGGTCAATAGAAGGAAATTATTATAAATAAAATAGTTTTATTATACTTATTAGTGAAGTCAATTGTCCAACTCTTCCTACATCGACGCTCCTATTGAGCAAGCTAATGTTGTTTCACCACGTCGGTGAACAGATCGTCAATGTTACGGTCAAAGTCATCCTTTGGAAGCGTCAAGAGGTGGGAGTATGGATGGGATAGGCTCGGACTCTAGTGCTCGAGAGTTGGAAGGAGACAGTGTGGATGGGACAACCTCAAACTCTACAATGTCGACCTTAATGGGCTATCCACCCTAAATGATCATCGGGTGAGGCATAGGAGTACCTGAATTGGATGCAGTTGGCCTGCCCGTGAACAATGATCTAGCCCTCCTTATCCTTACAATTCCTATAAGAAAAAGAGAATAATCAGATAAATTCCCACGACAAACTATAACAAGCAAAATAGTCATAACTAAAAATAATAAGATCAACTATAATAACATGTACCAAACTTAAATTAATGGTAAGCAAATCAGAATATATAAAAATAAATAAAATGAATACAGTGACAAGCATAAATCCACTTCCCCTTACAAAAATAATCTCTCTAAATTTTGAGTATGCAATGGATCACTCTCGTATTTATAAAAGATTATCATCGTCTTCGCCCATTTCGTACAAGTCACGGGATTTCAAATTCACAACCATACTCCATTTGTTGTCAGACTCATCTTGTACATATGTACATAGTATACCTGATGAGCCTTAGATGCTTGGATGTATAGCTCGTTATGTCATTTTCACCAGTATGAATTAATCGCAAGAAATCAACAAAGGTCACCTCGAATTCATCTTGGTAATGCCCCTCGAATTAGTTGTATTGGCCCATATACACTTAAACAAAGTGACTGTAAAGCATCCATGGTAATTCAATTCAATAATGTCTAATAATTTTTCATAATATGGGATACCACCGAATTGTATGTTGCTAACACTACTACTGCATAACTACTCGTCCCAAAAGTACCATAAACACCACTATTATGAGTTATCAATCCTTGGTTTCCCTCTAAAGTTTGGAATTTGAATCCATTTATATTGTATGCATTGTATCGGCATGGTCTATCTAATGGCCCAAGTAAGAGGAATCTTAAATTAGTAGACTGAGATTCATCATTTTTAAGCTGGAAAAAGAAAATGATGATGTCAATTGTTCTTTTTTAAACATCTAATGTCTACTAATTAACCATAATTTGTATACTTACACAATGAAAAAGCCATGGGACATTCTCTAAGGACTTTTTTATCTATATCGAACGATGATTGTGTTCGACATCTTAAGCTATGCCTTACATAGTCTCTAAATTCACTGTAAAGGAAATAGTTCATAAAAACTTAACGTGACACATCAACCAAGTAAATTTTAATGTAGTTAACATACTTAGTTTATTCACTGTAGGTAAGGATAAACTTTTTTACAATTGTTAGCACATGGTGATTGGATTACAATTTCTGCTACGGGGAAAGAGTGAAATATCTAAACCCACCAACCGGTCTTCCTATTTGCGGGAACAAAGTATTCCTGTCGGATGTCCAAACATCAGGTTGATCATCCATATGAATAGGGAGGTTGAAGACCATCTCTACACCATCTAAGTACCTTGAAATGAAAATTAAAACTTCTTCTACAATATACGACTCAGCTATTGAGCCTTTTGTCCTTACTTTATTCCACACGAAATACTTCACCTTACCCAAGTATCTGTACAGAATACATGAAGTCAATAGAAATTGAGAAACAGATAAAGGGAAATAAAGCATATTTGGTTGGTTTTTGGTTTTTAACTTTTCAATGGGATACATTTATCGATATTGGACTGGTCCACCTAACTTAATTTATTAGACCAAGTGAACTATTAAGTGCAACATGATTGTAAAGAAGGAAGGATGAAATAACATCTTTAGATGGCATAGCATTATGAAAATACGATTCTAAAGTTCATCAAATTCATTCACATTTAAAATTCTACTGCAAACTTATCAGAAGAATAAACAGAACTCGATCAAAATTACGGACACTTGCTCAGGAAGTGTCTTTCTTATGGCTAAGGGTAACAGTTACTTCATAAGAATGTGACAATCATGACTTTTTAATCATCCAATCTTACATTGTCTTCCTTATCATGCACAAACACTTGATGTGATACAAATTTATCAGAAAATATAATTTGGAGTATTTTTCGCACCCTTCATATAGTTATTTTTTACAATCTCTAAGTAACTCATAAAAATCATTATCACTTTCATTCAACATTTCACTTGACCGTGGAACGGGCATGTTCACAGAATCAATACTTTCATTTCCGTGATACATCCCGATACATCATGGATTATGTACTGTACAGGGTCATTTTTGTCACACCCCTACTTTTAAGGGCACGTGAAACACAACTTTACGGACAAATATTTATTATAATAGATATAATACAAGCGTCAATTAAGGAAATAGATACAGATATGTTCTCTCATGTAAACACAATATACAGACCAAGTTTATAAATATCAGAGTAACAACAAATGTAAGGATCCTACCTGTGGTGTTTAGAGCATACTCTAGAGTACAAGTACAATATAAATAAAAATCTATGGGCCCTAAAAACAAAATAGGCTCACTAGAGTATATGTCGCTTAACTTATCACCTATCTAACAAAAAATAACTAAATTTTGTATTCTTATCTAAAAAATGTGAAAATATCGTGTAGTGAGTTTGACAACTCAGTGAGCAGATAATACCTCCTATGACCTCTTAGGTCAACATATGTATATATTCATATTTTAAAATTTATCAAGTAGAAAATTACAGTTCGGAAGTACATCCATGTGAGACCTAAGTTTCAAATATTCTCAAATTAAAAGACATTCAAATATCCAAAATCGTATACTGTACTGTATGATCATTAAACAAATGTTATTATGCATTAAATATTTCACATGAAAACATTAGGATGATCCCATATCAGAACCACTATATCAGAGTTTAAACCCTTTCGTACTTTAGTGGTGTAAGATTTTCCTATACTTAACATCTAAGCCAAGGTTTGCCTTACCACCATTCAAGAGGACACGCGGAGGGACTCTAAATGGGCAATTTCTCAAGCATATAGTAAGAAAGGGAAAATCATATATCATATAGTCAGCATCTCACCCAGATATAAGGCATCTCGCTCTCCTTTATATATCATATTCCGTATGTTGGTTGTCACACGAGGTTAGCACCACCCCTACTAGCTGAGGTGTCAAGGTGTACCAGGGCTAACATTGTATGTTGTTAGCAAACAGTGTTTCGAAAAAGGATTCCTCCATAAAAATCATATTTGCACATATGTCATATCATTCAAAACAGAGGTTTTAGTGTAATACAAAATTTTCAGTCTTAGTACAATTCCTCTGTTAGAAACTTCCCAATCAGAGTAATCACATATACATGTCATTTTCAAAGGCAATCTTATATCTTTACATAACAATATCACGTACACAATATATTTCCTTTACTACATGATGAGAAATACATTTAAAATCACATATTCAATGAGTTTAAAAATATATTTTCAAAACCATACTCTTCCTTAACTATATGCGACATTATAAACAATTCTGGCAATTTAATCCATTTCAGAGACATATAAAAGTATAAATAACTTGTAAATAGAATTAATTATACATTTAAAGTTCAAGAAGAGTATAGGGTAAGTCATAGAAAGAATTATATATTTATAGGGAAAGACTCCAGGTTTGATAGTCCTAAAATATACTTTTTCAATCTAAATTTGACCAAATAAACCTCAAAATCGAGTTCAGAGGATCCAAAACCCTAGGAAAGACTCCAAAATCGCAAAATTTTGCCTCTGAGAGCTTAGTCAACACTGGTGAACTGATGGGTACTATTTACGGTTGGAATTACTATTCACTGCCGAAATAACTATTCATACTAGCCGGATTTACTGTTCACGACGTAAAAAAAGTTGTCAGATGGCTGAAAAATTCCATATCCTAAGGTTTATTTATCTCTTGAATCCATCTACGGATTTATATTTTCAATTTGAGGTTTCTAAATAGAAGTTTAAGAACTTACCTTTTTCTAAGATTTTATACTTCCGATCTACGGTGATTCTGTGACTGATTTGAAAAATTATTCAGCCAATATCATAGTACTCTTCGTCTTGAGTCTAATGGTACCCTTAGTTTTGAGATCGGAATATCAAAAGTACTCTAGATCTAGAGAAAGAAAATAGAGGAAAGAGAAACATTATTCATCATCGTTTTATAGAATTCATTTGCACGAAATTTTTTTTTTAAATAAATGATGGAGGGACCATTATGCAAATATTCAACTTTTTAGGGAGGTCCTTGAAAATTTCATTATTTATATTTTGACCCCTAACTTTTAGAAAATTACACTTTGACCCCAAGAATATTAATAAGTTTTCATTTTCATCCCTAAAAATTTTCAATTACATCCCTACTCCTTTATTTTTTTTTAATAATCTATACATAAATGAAAATTACTAAATGTTAGGAGTGTTACATTGTTCCCCCTTAAGAAATTCGGTCATCGAATTTCAACCCATCTTATCACAAGTAGGGAATGAAGTCAAGGCATAAATTATTGTTATTAACCTTACTACTCAAGCTATTGAATATATATCTTTTGTATATCATCTTCATTAACATCTGAACTATCCTCAAATTTGCATATTTATATCCATAAGTCGATATAATTAGGAACCATACACTTAAAAGAACATATACACATCCATATTGGGTAATCAACTTTTCTTATTCCAAACTTCAACAAAGTCATCTTTGATTCTCACATGTCAACATCCTCCCATGAATCTCAGGCCTTTCTTACTTTTATTTCTAAAAGCATATCATTCTAGTTCTTATTAATTCCATTTAATTAGCCTGTTCGTTCTAAGAAGACTTTTCTCAACAATTATTCACACATAAATTTTCAATCTCAACATAATCACATCTTAGATACTAGACTCAATTTAGCATGGTATAAACTCTTAACACAAATATCTTGATCACTCTACATTACTTTCGGACATGGTTCTCAAAATGTTCTCTATATGTCTAAATTAAGAGTTTAAAAACTAATTTGAATCTTACTTCCTATATTTTATTCCTCAAGAACTTCAACACCACTAATTCACTTGATTACATTCCTCAAAGCACCATAAAACCATCATCCGTTTATTTCTTTCACCTAAAAATCTTTATACAGTTCGGTGTCTAAATTCACTATTTTAGATTATGACTAGTTTAATACCCAACTTCCTTCCTCCAAGATTTCCTCCATTAATCACTTCCAACAAATTGAAATCACAAATTTCCTAATTTTGTCTTACCTATCCTCAAGTAAACACAATATGCTCAAATCTTCCTCTTATGACATTTTCCCATCACTAGCCAATCCTTAAACAATCCTAACATATCTTACTTTCACTATTTCTAACATGTCTACTACCTACCCATCTCAATTCACTTCTCACACATTCATATATTTTAGTGGCATACTATCCAAATCTTAAACATCACCCAAATCACAATCTCGACATACGAAAATAGTTATAAATTTACATTACATAACCATATTATACTATTTATAAATTTATAGACAAATTATAATTCTTTTCTCCATGCCATAATTTATGTCATTTACTCACTCACCTATTAAGAAACCTACGATGTTTCATGTAAAACCTCAAATGGTGCCATTTATATATTGGCTTGGTAGCTATAGTTATAAGCAAATTTAGTTAGGGGAAAGAATGTTTCCCAACTACCTTGAAATCAAGCACACATGCTCGAAGCATATCTTCCAATATTTGGATGGTTCGCTCAGACTGTTTGATGAGTGAGTTTTATACTCGTAAATTAAATATTTTCATCTTATCTTTTGCCATAATTAAGCATAAATCTCCCTTACTTGTCTTTAGTTTTGTGTCTTTCTTACAGATGGAGAGAAGAGTAGAAAATGGACTTAATCGGAGGAATCAGAGTTAAATTGTGGTTCTTTGGGAATGATGTCTATAAATCAAGTAGATAAAACAAATTCATTAAGGATGGCTGAGTAAGGAACATTATCATATTGTCTCTTGAGACGCATCCTAATGGATATATGCACAAATTTATTCTTAATTTATGATCACATTTCCTAAAGAACTAAAACATAAAGATTCAAGGCAAAGCACCCAATGTTGAGAATATGTTTGCTGGTTGTAGTCCAGCCCAACCTTGCTGTAGTACTTGGGCCATATCTCCGAAAATACATATCCAATATGTATGCAATTTGGTAGGTGTGTAGTTGACACAATTTCGTACAACTTTCATGTTCAAGTGGTCAGAAAATACAGACATTAAAAGGGGCAAAAGTGGACTAGAAAAGAATCTGACTACTGCTACAGTCCAGCCCGACTTTGCTCTAGTATTTTGACCATAACTCACACATTACGTATCCAATTTGTCCACAATTTGTCTTGACGGAAAGCTAATGAAATGGTCTACAACTTTCGTGTTGATGAAGTCAGAAAATTCGGCAGCGTTCAAGACGATATTCAAGGATCAATTTCGGTGCACATGATGGAATTCAAATTGTCAATTTTGTACAACTTCCTACCTAACAATTTTGACAATTACCACACCAACCACACTTAATTGTATCTATAAATAGAGGGCTTGAGGGGTGAGTTAAGGAGTTTTTTGGAGAGCTTTGGATAGAGCTTGGGAAAGCTTTGTTGGAATTCTACGAACTTGTAATGTTATTCTCTCTTTAGACATCTTGTATTTTTCATTTTCTTTCGTAATATTATCATGTTTCTTCATCTTTCATTTCACTTTCTTGCCTTGATTATGGAGAACTAATCTCCTAATGCTAAGGTGAAAGGGTGAAACTCTTGGTATGAGAATAATAATTTATCTAACTCTTAATCTTAATGTTTATCTTTGATATTGTATTTACCTTCCTATTTCTTTTCTCATAATTATTTCTTAATGGCTGGTTTTATCATACCGCTGATTTCTTGTTATGTTATTGGCTGGTTTTATTAGACCGCCTATCTCTTATTATTTTCATGGTTGGCTTTGCTACCTACTTTATTTTATTTCACTATTGGTTGGCTTTGCCACCTATTCTATTTCATTTTATTTTGTTATGTTAATTAATTTTCTACCTTTCATTTTTTGCATAAGTTAATCTTGTAAAATGTGAATTTTGATATATTGTAGACAATATAATGATTGGCACAATTTATGCTTGAATCCATTTACAAGTTATCTTTTGCATCTTTGTATTTTCAATCTTGTGAAGTGTGAACCTTGATACATTGTAGACAATTTTTGGCACAATAAATACTTGAATCACTCTTGATTTATTGTAGACAATATGTTGATTGGCACAATGTACGCTTGAATCCATTTTACAAGAATTTTTTAATTATTAGAAAGGAGGTAAATATAATTCATGTATAAACAAAATTGAGCTTAAATTAACATATCATCCGATTATAACTTTATTCGTGTAAAGATTCTAATTGAGTAATAAAAGAGTTAAATTTATTTTTATTCGATATACCAAGAGTGGATCTCCTAACCTTAGCATGCTTCTTTACCTTGAATACATCTTCATTTAATTTCAGTATATTAGTTCTTTGCATATTTTGTTCAATATTCCTCTCACAAAACGAGACATTGGGAACTAGGTTAGAAGTATTTATTTCGGATCTATATTAGAATTTTCTCTCAATTGGAAATCTCTGTGGGATCGACCTTGCATACCACTAAATCTATACTCCAATAGATTCGTGTACTTACGTGTTTTAATTAAAACAACAAGTTTTTGGCGCCGTTGCCGGGGATTGCGACGGAAAAGCTATTTGAATCCAGGTAAGTACTTTTCTTCCACTAGTTATAGTTAGAACATTTGTTTATTTTGTGTATAGAAATTCTTTAGAATTGTTTCTTAAAAATTGGTGTAGTAATTTGGTTGTATAAAATTGGTGGATTTTGTCAACAAGGCTAAAAGTACCTAAGGAATATGGGTTTTAAGTGAAACCATTGTGATTCCTCCATATTTTCCTAGGAAGTCTACTGATTAAATACTACCCATTATTACTAACACTTTGAAAAAAAGAGTTTGTATAATTTTGTGATTTTTTTTGTGGTATTTGCATTTTGTTGCCGTTGTGTAGTTAGATTCTTTTTTTCATAATTAGAAAGCATTTTTTTAGTTTATGCGTGCTTGGAAACGTGATAAAGATAAACGGTTGGTTAGGAAAAATTTAGGGTCAACCATTGAGTGTACAATAGAGACATTAGATTCTGTTGGATCACCATTAAAAATGGAAGAACAAGTTGTGCATAATAAAACTCTTATGGAGTACTTCTCACCTGTCCTAGCCAATACTCCATCTTGCATAGTTTTGCCACAAACTAATGCAACTCATTTTGAAATCAAACCATCCATACTCCAACTTTTACCATCATTTTATGGTTTGGAAAGAGAAGATCCATACATGCACATTAAAGAGTTTCTTGAAATTTGCTCGACATTTCGCTTCCAAAATTTTAATGATGAGTCAATCAGGCTCAGAATGTTTCCATTTTCATTAAAAGATAAAGTTAAATCCTGGTTGAACTGCCTTCCTACAGGAACTATCACTAGTTGGAACCAATTAGTAAATAAGTTTCTGGCAAAAATTTTCCATATGTCTAAAACTGATGCCTTTCGGAGAGAAATTTCTGATTTTTGTCAAAAAGAGGGTGAACAATTTTTTGAATGTTGGGAAAGATTTAATGATCTTCTTCTGAAATGTCCTCATCATGGTTTTGAAACTTGGAGATTAGTGAAATATTTCTATGATGGCTTAACTTCATCAAACCGTCAAATGATCCAAAGCATGCATGGTGGGAGATTTTTACAATTGAATGAGGGGGAAGCTTGGGAATCCTTAGGATCTTTATCTGAAAATTTTCAGCATTGGAACTGCATAGATCCCAGGGATAAGAAGTCTCAAATACAAAAAAAGGGAGGAATTTATGAAGTGAGTGATGACACAGATGTGAGAATTGCCTTAGCTAGCCTGACTAGAAAGGTAGAAGCTTTAACTTTAAGTCATACTCTAAACCCTTCTACCAATACTAGGATAGAGGCATGTGCCTTATGTTCTAGTACATCTCACATTGCACAATTTTGTCCATCCATACCAGCTTACCAAGAAGCATTTTCTGAGCAAGCTAATTCTCTTCAGTCTTATGGAAAATCATCAAATAGTCCATTTCCACCCACATATAATCCAAATTGGAGGAATCATCCAAATTTTTCATGGAGGCAAAATCAACCTGCAATGAATCAAAATAGGCAACAATTTGCCTCTTCCAATTCATACCCTCAAGTTTCTCAACATGCTCCTCCTTTCGGGGTATCTCAACAAAGAAAACCTTCTTTGGAGGATACCTTGCAAAAATTCATGCAATCGACCCAACAAGTCCTACAATCTCACACTTAAGCTATTTCAAAGCTTGAAACACAATTGGGTCAATTAGCCAATGCTGTAGGAGAAAGAGAAAAAGAAAAATTCTCCAGTCAACCTATTCCTAATCCTAAGGGTCAATTTGAAGTAGGATCATCAGCAAATCCTAAGGAAGAAGTAAAGTATGTGACAACCCTTAGATATGGAAAGGTTATTGATAATCATGTTCATATGCCAGAAAATGAGGAACAGAGTCAACATGAATCTCAAACTAATGACTCAAGTGAAAAGAAAAGTGAACAGATTTCTTATGCCCCCAAAGCTCCTTTCCCACAAAGACTTGCATCTGTCAAGAAAGGTACTCAGAATAGTGACATTTTATAGGTGTTTAAGCAAGTAAGCATTAACATCCCTTTTCTTGATGCTATCAAACAAGTACCTGCTTACTCAAAATTCCTAAAAGATCTTTGTACAGTGAAAAGAAAAACTAATGTTCCAAAAAAGGCATTCTTGACTGAACAAGTAAGTTCTATAATTCAGCAAAAAGCTCCTGTCAAGTACAAAGATCCAGGTTGTCCTACAATTTCTTGTATTATAGGTGACCATGTGATTAACCGAGCCTTACTTGATCTAGGAGCAAGTGTGAATCTGCTGCCTTACTCTGTGTATGAGAAACTTGGGTTAGGAAAACTGAAACCTACACCAGTGACTCTTCAATTAGCTGATAGGTCTACAAAAATTCCTAGAGGTGTCATAGAGGATGTGCTCATTAAGGTTGATAAATTCTACTTTCCAGTAGATTTCATTGTTCTTGACACTGAACCTATTGAGAATACAGAGACACAAATTCCAGTCATTTTGGGTAGACCATTTCTGGCAACATCCAATACAATCATTAATTGTCGAAATGGAATTTTGAATTTATCTTTTGGAAATATGACTGTGGAATTAAATGTTTTTAATGTCTTTCATCAACCTGTGGACATGGATGAATTATGTGAGGTCAACCTAATTGAAAGTGCCATTGCTGATTCATTTTTAGACTCCTTTAGTAATGATCATCTAGAAAAATATTTGATTCATTTCGATAAGGATAAAAATGAGGATTATCTGGTTCGTGAAGTAGACTCTTTGTTAGAGACAACTCCACTAATGGATACTGATAAATGGAAAGCCAAAAAAGAAAAAGTCTCACCTTTTGAGTCAGTTCCACTGCCATCTGTTGTTCATACTGTTTACCCACATGGTGCAGTAAAGTTTGAAAATCCCAAGAACGGTGATGTGTTTAAAGTAAATGGTCAAAGATTGGAAGCATTTTTGGAATTACCAAATCCGGAGATAGAGGAGACACCTTTGTGTGATCCTGTCTACAAGGATTAATCTGCTTCTGTTGTTAAACGTTACCGTGCACGTTATCTAGGTAAGATCTTTCTTTATTTAACTTGCATTAATTTTTCCCTTCAGTGTTATCTTCTTTTGAATTTCTATTGTTTTCCCTCCCTTTGTTTTTTTCAAAAAAGAAAAAAAAAAGAGAAAAGAACAATCGAGTTGATAATGGAGGACATTCTCACACAATTGAAAATCATTTTCCTTCTCTTCCACCTAATGCTTTGAGAAAAATTTACAAAGCTTGGGTTGCAAGATTAAGGGTGTTGATGAACATGAGGATGCCTACTGATATTCGTTGGCTAATTGAAGCTAAGGTACGGTTATCAGGTGAGTCTGTAAATGATTTTATCTCTTACATGCCTGGTTTAGGAAAAAGCAGTTTTGCTAAAAAGCACAGAGCTAAACGAATGAGGGTTTGTTACAAATGTGGACGTGAAACTTGTATCAAACGTTGTCGTTCTTTGGGTTGGGTGTCTGTAAATCGGGAAGACAAAATTAAGTTCATTAAGGATGGCTTGAGTAAGGAGTCATTGGATGATGACTTTCATCCAACGTCTCTTGAGACAAATCCTAGTGGATCTGTGCATATCGGTATTGTCGGTTTATGGCCCCATTTCAAAAAAAGAACATAAACGGTACAGTCTTAGGAATCTGACGTTAAAAGACCCTGTTTGCCAATTTATAAGAAAATTGGATGGGAAGCATATCCTCGACCCATAGAGGGCGTTTAAGCCGTTACTGGACGTAAAACCAGAGGAACATGTGAGCCACAATCACAACTACTGTACATATGCATGCGTGCCGTCATTTTTGAATTTTTCACCTTTAATTTAGCTGACATTTTTCGGCCTACTCTTATAGCTATGAAAATTATGCCCCCGGCCTATGCACATAGCTATTACAAGTATGCCCTTATTTGAGTCTTATAAATGCGCACCTCATTATCTTCATCTTCATAATCAAAGTCAAGGTGAGTGCAGATATGGAAGGAATTGCAGTTCGTCACTTTCGTAATATTTGTGTCTTTTGTGGTTCTAGTCCTGGGAAAAATGGAGATTATGTAAAAGCAGCACAAACTTTGGGTATGGTACTAGCCAAGAGAAAGATTCATTTAGTGTATGGTGGGGGTTGTCGAGGGTTAATGGGGAGTGTGTCTGGATCTACATATCTAGGAGGATGCCAAGTTCTTGGTATTATTCCTACAGCTCTAACTGCATCAAACATAGGAGGAAAAACAATTGGGGAAGAATGTAGGGTATCCTCCATGCATGAACGAATTGCTAAAATGATGTGCAACGCTGACGCCTTCATTGCCTTACCTGGAGGTTTTAGTACTCTAAAGGAAATTTTTCAAGTCGTCTCTTGGGCACAACTGAACATGCACCATAAACCCAAAGGTTTGTTGAATGTTAACAATTTCTTTGATGGTTTTTTGTCTTTTCTTGATCATGCTGTAGAACAAAGGTTTATCTCGCACTTAGCACGTCGGATTCTCATCTCGGCCTCAAATGCTGACGAGCTGATTGATGCGTTACAAGCATTTGTTCATGTACCTGATCCAGTTATAGCTCAAATAGATTGGACAACAGAACACCGCAGAAAGTGCAAACTGGACTTAAATCTTCATTTGTAATACCTTTTATTTGCTTGAGTAAATTTGTATTTTCTGTTTAGTTTGTTGCAGGTTCATCTTTTCTTAGATCTCCTTCCAGGTAATACCTCTTTTAATCTTTATTGTTTATTTTGTGTTTCTTCATCTTTCAAAAAAAAAATTTGAGTGATGTTTTGGGATTAGGCAAAGCTAGCACCAATGATGAAAATGGTTTAAAATGCTTGTAACCTTTGAAAATTTGATGAGTTCTGGGTGTTATGTGTGAACTTGAACTCTAATGTAACTTATGTTTTATTTGAGAATCCTAATATCTGATGCACTTAATCTTTTACATTTGACTGATTGTTTATTCAGAAAAGATTTATGTGATTTAGATATGTTAATTGATCTCATAAGACTCTAGAACTTATTCGATTGTCACTTGAGGCGAAATCCTAGACTACTCTCCATTTAAGAAATGAATTAGGCATTTTTGGAATCGTTTGAGCCTTTCAAACCAACCTATACATGATGATATCCCTAGCAACCTATTTTGAGCTTATATTTATCCTTTCTTGAACACCTATATTTCTATCTAGCCTTTAAATAAAAATATGTCTAACTCTTACCTTTCACTCACAGGCATGATCATTTGAAAAGTTATGATTCAAGGGTGGATGGTAGAAGTTTAAAAAAAAAAGAAAAAAAAGAAAAAAGAAAGAAAGAAAGTTAATACTCCCTAAATAAATAAGTTTGGGGGTGTTTATATTCAAAAAAAAAAAATAGTATGAGCAAATAAATGTAAGGATGATGAAAAGGTTGGAGATAGAATTCACAGTATAATATCAAAATTATTTGTGAGGCTTTAAATGATTATGTACGTCAAAGAGTGAGTTGAGCTTTCATTCATATCATTTTATCCACCTTTAACCTGTGCCATACATTACAAGCCTAATGAAAGTCCTAATGATCTTAAATGTTATGATTAGTCTACATTAGTGGAGAGTGACATGAAAGCTTATGGAGTCTCAAATGCATATATCTAGAGATCTGTTTTAAATATTTGATTACATAAATTTATTTGAATGCAAAAAGTCCAATGTCATAAGACTACTACTACACACACACTTGTGATTCAAGAGTAAACCATATGTTGTATTTGAATAAAAGTTCTACATAACCTTAGAATTCTGATATCTTTCTTGGTTGCACATTTTAGATCCTTGAGGAATGCTTAGTAAGTCAAAAACAATTCATCACTCACTCATCATTTGAATTTTGAAGTTTGTGTATTTTGCTTGAGGACAAGCAAAAGATTAAGTCTGGGGGTATTTGATGAGTGAGTTTTATACTCATAAATTAAATATTTTCATCTTATCTTTTGCCATAATTAAGCATAAATCTCCCTTACTTGTCTTTAGTTTTGTGTCTTTCTTACAAATGGAGAGAAGAGTAGAAAATGGACTTAATCGGAGGAATCAGAGTTAAATTGTGGTTCTTTAGGAATGATGTCTATAAATCAAGCAGATAAAACAAATTCATTAAGGATGGCTGAGTAAGGAGCATTATCATATTGTCTCTTGAGACGCATCCTAATGGATATATGCACAAATTTATTCTTGATTTATGATCACATTTCCTAAAGAACTAAAACATAAAGATTCAAGGCAAAGCACCCAATGTTGAGAATATGTTTGCTGGTTGTAGTCCAGCCCAACCTTGCTGTAGTACTTGGGCCATATCTCCGAAAATACATATCCAATATGTATGCAATTTGGTAGGTGTGTAGTTGACACAATTTCGTACAACTTTCATGTTCAAGTGGTCAGAAAATACGGACATTAAAAGGGTCAAAAGTGGGCTAGAAAAGAATCTGACTACTGCTGCAGTCCAGCCCGACTTTGCTCTAGTATTTTGACCATAACTCACACATTACGTATCCAATTTGTCCACAATTTGTCTTGACGGAACGCTAATGAAATTGTATACAACTTTCATGTTGATGAAGTCAGAAAATTCGGCGGCTTTCAAGACGATATTCAAGGATCAATTTCGGTGCACATGATGGAATTCAAATTGTCAACTTTGTACAACTTCCTACCTAACAATTTTGACAATTACCACACCAACCACACTTAATTGTATCTATAAATAGAGGGCTTGAGGGGTGAGTTAAGGAGTTTTTTTGGAGAGCTTTGGATAGATCTTGGGAAAGCTTTGTTGGAATTCTACGAACTTGTAATGTTATTCTCTCTTTAGACATCTTGTATTTTTCATTTTCTTTCATAATATTATCATGTTTCTTCATCTTTCATTTCACTTTCTTGCCTTGATTATGGAGAACTAATCTCCTAATGCTAAGGTGAAAGGGTGAAACTCTTGGTATGAGAATAATAATTTATCTAACTCTTAATCTTAATGTTTATCTTTGATATTGTATTTACCTTCCTATTTCTTTTCTCATAATTATTTCTTAATGGCTGATTTTATCATACCGCCGATTTCTTGTTATGTTATTGGCTGGTTTTATTAAACCGCCTATCTCTTATTATTTTCATGGTTGGCTTTGCCACCTACTTTATTTTATTTCACTATTGGTTGGCTTTGCCACCTATTCTATTTCATTTTATTTTGTTATGTTAATTAATTTTCTACCTTTCATTTTTTGCATAAGTTAATCTTGTAAAATGTGAATTTTGATATATTGTAGACAATATAATGATTGGCACAATTTATGCTTGAATCCATTTACAAGTTATCTTTTACATCTTTGTATTTTCAATCTTGTGAAGTGTGAACCTTGATACATTGTAGACAATTTTTGGCACAATAAATACTTGAATCACTCTTGATTTATTGTAGACAAGATGTTGATTGGCACAATGTACGCTTGAATCCATTTTACAAGAATGTTTTAATTATTAGAAAGGAGGTAAATATAATTCATGTATAAACAAAATTGAGCTTAAATTAACATATCATCCGATTATAACTTTATTCGTGTAAAGATTCTAATTGAGTAATAAAAGAGTTAAATTTATTTTTATTCGATATACCAAGAGTGGATCTCCTAACCTTAGCATGCTTCTTTACCTTGAATACATTTTCATTTAATTTTAGTATATTAGTTCTTTGCATATTTTGTTCAATATTCCTCTCACAAAACGATACATTGGGAACTAGGTTAGAAGTATTTATTTCGGATCTATATTAGAATTTTCTCTCAATTGGCAATCTCTGTGGGATCGACCTTGCATACCACTAAATCTATACTTCAATAGATTCGTGCACTTGCGAGTTTTAATTAAAACAACAACACTGTCCATCTGTTTGAGGATGAAAAGCAGTATTGAGATTTAGCTTCGTGTCCAAATTTCTTGGAAAACTCTCCAAAACCGAGCTGTGAACTGTAGTTCTCAATCAGAAATAATCTATATCAGTACCCCATGAAGTCTCACTATCTTATTTAAATACAGATTTGCATATTGAGCTACGTTATATGTGGTTTTCACTAGTAAAAAATGTGTTGATTTAGTCAACCTATCAATGATCACCCATATTAGATTAAACCATTTTAGAGTCCACAGTAGCCCTGTAACAAAATTCATAGTATTCTCTCCCATTTCCATTCAGGTATTTCTGTTTGTTGATGTAGCCCCGCAGGCCTTTGATGTTTTGCCTTTACTTGTTGATATGTTAAACACTGAAAAATATAATCATCTATATCTTTCTTTATACCATCCCACCAATAAATTTCTTTTAAATCTTGATACATTTTAGTTTATTCAAGATGAATGGTATACATAGATTGATGGGCTTCTCCGAGAATCTCTTCATTGAGTTCTTCTTTATTAGGTACATACAACCATTTGCCCAATCTCAGAATTTATTTAGAGTCTACAGTAAATTCAACTTCACTGCCACTCTTCACTTCTTTAATTTTCTTGCATAATAGGCATCCTTTTCCTGTGCCTTTTTCACTTGCTCAACCAAATATGATTAAAACTGTATATGGGAAATAGTATCCCAGGCTCTTTTACTTCTAATACTACTCTATGACTTTCCAACTTAAACATTTCTTCAATCAACGGCCTCCTTACCATTGTGATATGAGCCAAATTACTTATTGACTTTCTGCTTAATGCATCAACCACTACATTGTCCTTACTTGGATAATATAATATTGTACAGTCATAATTTTTAAGTAATTCCATCCATCATCTTTGTCTCAAGTTAAGATCTTTTCGTTGGAAAATATATTTGAGGCTTTTATGATCTATATAGATTTCACATGTATCACCATACAGTTAATGCCTCTAAATTTTCTTAGAGCAAAAACTACTGCTGTCATTTCCAAATCCTGAGTCGAATAATTTTGCTCAAGTAGTTTAAACTGTGTAGATGCATATGTAATGACTCAACCATGTTGTATCAATACACACCCTAATCCAATTCTCAATGCATCACAGTATACTGTGTATCCTCTGGTACCTGAGAGAATAGACAGTACTGGCGTCGTAGTCAAACATTCTTTTAATTTTTGGAAACTTCTTTTATATTCATCACACCAGTCAAACTTTATTCCTTTCCTTGTCAATCACGTCAAAGGAGTAGCAATTTTTCAAAAATCTTTAATGAATCTACGGTAATAATCTGCTAAACCTATAAAACTACGAATCTCTATAATTGTGGTAGGACGTGGCCATTGCTGCACTAATTTTACCTTTTTAGGATTAACTTGAATATCATCCTTAGTAACCACACGCCCTAGGAAAGTAACATTACTAAGTCATAATTCACATTTTGAAACTTAGCATATAACTTATGTTCCCTTTGAATTTGTAAAACTATCTGTAAATGTTGCCTATGATCCTTTGAACTTAGAATATAATAGTATATCATCAATAAATACAATAATAAATTGATCCAAGAACAGCTTAAGTACTCTATTCATCAAATCCATGAATGCAGTTGGAGCATTTGTCAAATTAAATGACATCATTAAGAACTCATAGTACTCATATCGAGTCCTGAAAGCAGTTTTCAAAATATCCTCTTCCCTTATTCTCAATTAGTGATACCTAGATCTCAAATCAATTTTTTTTAAAAAAAATATTGAGCACACTATAATTGGTCAAACAAATCATCTATACGAGATAATGTATATTTATTACTCACTGTCACTTCATTCAATTATATATAATCTATACATAACCACAGTGATCCATCTTTCTTTTTCACAAATAGGACTAGAGCACCTCAAGAATAGTACTAGGGCATATAAATCCATTGTCTAACAAGTCTTATAACAAATTCTTTTTTTTTTAGTTTCTTAAGTTTAGTCAATATCATTCTATATAGGGATATATATACTAGTTGGGTTCTAGGAAGTAAATCAATAATAATTTCTATTTCTTGTTTTGGGGGTAATCCATGCAATTTTCTCTAGGAACACATAAGGAAATTTCCTAACCACTGGAATCTGATCTACATTGGTATACTTTATATCAACATCTCTCACCACTATCAAATATCCTTGGCACCATTTTTTTTGTAATAACTTATGGGTTGCTAAAGCTGAAATTAAATTACTGGATATATGCTTTCACTGATTGTTCACTACTCACAACTCATTTACTAACTTTTTATGTTATTGATGACATCTTCATACTGTATCAGCTAGAATACACTTCAAAACACTTAAACAAGGTTAATCTATTTTGACTTTATTCTTTAACATGCTTATGCAATGTATTAACAATCAATCATGAAAAGTTTATGTCCATCCAAGAGTCCTTCACATGAATTATCCATTTTGCATACCTCAAATTTCAAATTTCTATGGGCAAATCTTCCTTTCTCATAATGCTTGTACAAAATATTATTGAAAACCAAACGGGTTTTGAATCTTTTATATAAAAAAAATATATCATTGAAAGCATTATCTTCATAGATTCCCTGCTCTCCAATTCAATCCACTCCACAACTTGTAAATTCCAATTATATGTGCAAGTTTCAACTCATACATCCAAAAAGAGATTTACATCTATTTCCAAAACACTCACTTTATTACAAACCGTTATCTTAGAGTTAACATCTTTGATCACATCATAATCCACTATCAATATTGTATTAGCTATTTTTCATATTGTTTCACATAAGCAAATCAAACAACCAATTCAAACCTTCTTAATATCCAAATAAGCCATTACCTTTATGTTTGGATTGAATCTTTTTATTTTCAGCTAATTCTTTTTCTTTGTACCCAAGAAGGTTCTCTTTATCACTATTTATCAAAACGAGTTCAAAAGCTGAGTTTGTAGTCCACACTCAAGAGGCACTGTCTAAAACATACGCATCGATGCTTAAACATCGCATACCTAAAGATAAGAGTCGGAAGGAAGAAAAGGATAACACCCTATAGAATTCCACAACAGCACTGTGAGTATAAATATATCTGCGGTTACATACCCATACCCAAAGTCCTAATACATAATTCTTTACTCTGATAGCCATAGGAAAAACTAATGTTCTGATATCAACTAGTTACGCCCCTACTTTTAAGGGCACATGAAACACATACTTTACGGACAGATCTTTACTATAATAGATATAATATAAGTGTTCATTATGGAAACAAATACAGATAGGTTCTCTTATGTAAACACAATATAAAGATCAAGTTTATAAATATCAGAGTAACAACAGAAGCAAGGATCCTACCTGTGGAGTTCAGAGCATACTCTAGAGTACAAGTACAATATAAATCAAAATCTATGAGCCCTAAAAATAAAATAGTCTCACCAGAGTATATGTCGCCTAGTTAATCACCTATATGAAGAGAAATAACCAAACTCTGTATTATTGTTTGAAAAATGTGGAAATGTCGTGTAGTGAGTTTGACAACTCAGTGAGCAGATAATATCTCCTATGAACTCTTAGGTCAATATATGGATATAATCATATTTTAAAATTTATCAAGTAGAAAATTACAATTCGAAAGTATATCCATATGGGACCCGTGTTTCAAATATTCTGAAATCAAAGGATATTCAAATATCCAAAACCATATACTATACTGTATGATCATTAAACAAATGTTATTATGTATCAAAATATTTCATATGAAAAGATTAGGAGGATTTCATATCAAAACTACCATATCATAGTTCAAACATTTCAATACTTTGGTGGTGTAGGAATTGCCTATACTTAGCATTTCAGCCAAGGTTTGTCCTACCACCATTCAAGAGGACATGCGAAGAGACTCTAATATGGGCAATTTCTCAAGCACGCAGCAAGGGAGGGTAAATCGCATATCATATAGTCAGAATCTCGCCCAGATAAGAGGCATCCCGTTCTTCTTCACATATCATATCCTGTGTGTTGGCTGTCACACTAGGCTAGCACCACCCCTGCTAGCTGAGGTGTCAAGATGCATCAGGGTTAACATCGCTTGCCGTTAGCAAATAGTATTATGATTCCTCCACAAAAATCATATTTTTCACATATGTCATATCATTCAAAATAGAGGTTTTAGTATAATAAAGAATTTTCAGTTTCAGTACAATTTCTCTATCAAAAACTTCTTAATCAAGGTAATCATATATACATGTCCTTTTCTAAGGCAATCTTATAGCTTTACATAACAATATCACATGCACAATATATTTCCTTTATTATATGATGAGAAATACATTTAAAAATCACATATTCAATGAGTTCAAAAATCTATTTTTAAAATCATACTCTTCTTGAACTATATGCCAAATTAAAAAAAATTCAGATAATTTAATCCATTTCAGAGACATATAAAAGTATAAATAACTTGTAAACAGAATTAACTATACATTTAAAGTTTAAGAAGAGCATAGGGTAAGACATGGAAATAATTATCTACTTCAGGTTAGACAGCTCTAAAATATATTTCTTCAATCTAAATTTGACCAAATAGACCTCAAAATCGAGTTCAGAGGGTCTAAAAACCTAGGAAATAACTCCTAAATCGCGAAATTTGCCTCCGAAAGCTTAATCAACACTAGTAAATTGATGAAGACTATTCACGTTCGAAATCACTACTCATATCGACCGAATTTACTGTTCACGACGCACAAAAAGTTGTCAGATGGTTGAAAAATGTCATATCCAATAGTTTATCTATCTCTTGAATCCATCTACGGTGTCAAATTTTCAAATTGAGGTTTCTAAATAGAAGTTTCAGAACTTACCTTTTTGTAAGATTTTTTTACTTCTGATCTATGGTGATTTTGTGGCTGATTTAAAAAATTATTCAGCCAATATCATAGTATTTTTTGTCCTAAATCCAGTGGTACCCTTAGTTTTAAGATTGGATGCTCGAAAATACTCTAGATCTAGAGAAAGAAAATTGAGGAGAGAAACACTATTCATCACCGTTTTACAGAATTCATTCGCTCGGAAATCTTTTTTTTTAATAAATGATGGAGGGACCGTTCTGCAAATACTCAACTTTTGAGGGAGGTCCTTGCAAATTTTATTATTTACATTTTGACCCTTAAAATTTTAGGAAATTACACTTTGACCCCAAGAATATTAATAAGTTTTCATTTTCATCCCTAAAACCTTTCAATTACATCTCTATTCCTTTATTTCTTTTAATAATCCATACATAAATGAAAATTACTAAATCTTAGGGGTGTTACAATTCTGACTAATGGGTTTCACGATGCCATGTGATATTATATGATGTCTTACACCAGGATCTTTTATTGACCTATCATCGTACATACTATAAAAATCATATCCTTGTGAGAAAGGTTTAACGATCAAGTGTTGGTGCACAATTTTTATAGCTTGCCGTTTCTTAAATATACACTTAGGGCATATTATTCTACCTTTCACACCTGAGTTAGCAGTTGCAAAATTCAAAAAATCCTCTAGATCATCAAAATATTTAGAGAT
Organism: Gleditsia sinensis; assembly: GCA_037074535.1. Classification (NCBI taxonomy): domain Eukaryota; kingdom Viridiplantae; phylum Streptophyta; class Magnoliopsida; order Fabales; family Fabaceae; genus Gleditsia; species Gleditsia sinensis. The sequence goes on from CM073466.1 coordinate 20,102,527, forward strand.
GTGTCGGGGTTTATGGATCCAAGACTTATCCATATATGAAACCTTTATAAATTTAAATAATTAAATATTATGTCTACCAATTAATGTGTTAACGAACTAACTAATTAATTTTCTAACTATTCTCCAAAGATTAACTAATATAACGAAAATCTTTTTGCAAACTTTTATTTTATTTAATATATTCATAACTTATGATATTTATATTTTTTATTTGTAATTTACGGTTTACTAACACACAGTCTTTCCATTTATAATTTAACTTCTTAAAATTTTTTCACAAATAATTAGGACTATATAATTTGCATAAATATGCTTAATTATTTACGTTTAATTTAATATAAGTACATACAAGTCAATTTTAATATATTTTTTCCCATTTAATAAGTTATGATACATGTATAAATTTATTCAACTTTATGCATATCATATCATTTTTCCACTCTTTTTCCTCTAATAATATTTTATGTGCAATAATTTATTGCATTTACAAATGTATTTATTATTTTCCTTTCTTTTGAATTTATTTTAACAATATAAAAAAAACACTAAATAAATCTTGTCTCAAATTGTTTTAACTATTACTTTCCACTAAAAATTATATGTTCTTATTTTTCTATTTTAAATTTATTATAACAATTTCAAATAATGACTATTTATGTAACTAAAACTCCACAATTAATTTATTATGTTTTATCTATTAATTATTAATGTTCATTTTAAAATTTATTAATTATTAATATTTCTTCTAAATAATCATATAACATGTATGACAACTACTCTAAATAATTGCCCCTAATAAACTCTTACCTCGAAATTTGGTCTTCCTTTTTTTCTTTTACTAATAATTGTATATTCCCAATTGTGGATGATTAATTTTATTATGACAACATTCTCACATTAAACATTTCTTACTCCTAATTTTACTATGTACATGAAATATACGCAACACATATAATATAATTAAACAATTTAAAAAAATTGATAAGTACACATATACATTGTAAAACAATATAATCAAAAATTATGTTTAGAGCAATACATTATACTGCAAAATATATAATTTTTAAACTAAATATGCAACATCTACAATATACATCATCAACCATTTTCATATAAATATTCTCATACACTAATTAAAACATGTACTATATGAAAAATATTAATTGACAAAAGTAATATTATTAGAATACATACCTTCAACGAGAGTAAAGAGTTACAAACTTGAACTGATGAATGAAATTTTTTCGCAAAGAGAAAAGAAGAATTGTTTGAGCACGTGATAAAAATGAAAGAAGTGAAAAGATTTATAGGAGTCTCGTGGTTTAACCACGGTAACAAAACCGTTGTTAAACCGAGTTTTATCGAAGGTTAACGACAAAACTGTTGTTAAATCATATTTTAACGATAGCTTTCAATTAAACAATCGTAAAAATGGCACGCGTTCCTAGGACAGTTAGAGTAAACCGTCATTAAATTCGTTGTTTAATTTTTCCACTCCCAATGAACAGTTAATTTATTGCCATGGTTCATAAATAATAATTGTTAAATGATGACGGTTTATATAATTGTCATTAGATAAGAACGATTATTTTTTGAATTGTCGTTAAAACTCATTGACTCCCATACACGATAAAATTACAAAAGAAAATTTTAAATTAATCGTCGTTAATTGATGACAGTTTTAATAACCGTCGTTATATCACGACAGTTATTTTTCAAACCGTCGTTGAACCTTAGTGACTCCCATAAACAGTAACATTATGCATGGTGGTTCTAAATTAACTATCGTTAAATGATGACGATTTCTTTAAAACATTGTTATAGTATGACGGGTTTCTCCAAATGTCATTAAACTGTGGTAAATTCTCTTATACGGTTAATTTTTCATGATAGTTAGTTAAAACTGTCATTAAGATCCTTGGTATGACGATGGTTTGTGAACCATCGTTATACCTGGATTTGGAGACCATTTTTTTATTATTGTTAAGTCACCGTCATTAAATCTAGCCTCTCTCATAGTGACTCTTTAATAAATCTAGGAAGAGGACATTTATGGATTATGGTCATTTTCTTAAGATCTACAGTAACGTTGTAACATCCCTAATTTCGTTTCTTTTATTAATAAAAGTACAGAAATATTTAATTAAGAAAATAAAATTTATTAGACAATATTTTAGATATTTAAGGAAATATAATCCTTAGAAATTCTTCACCTTATGTATATGCATAGAAAATGTTTCTAACATTAAGAGAACAAATAAAGAAGGAAAACCTAATAGGAAAAAAAAATTAGAAATAACATACTAAAGAGATGCAAAATTCTTGGATAAGGAAGATAAATTTTTAGAAACAAGTAAATGTCTTAAAATTTCAAGAACATTGGATTAGGGTAATTTTTCCTAATTCAAGAACTAGAGTTACTAAGTTTAAAATCTTTACCCGTACATTGGGCTTTTACCTATGGACACTTCATATAGAGTTTTTCCACTTCACATAAGTTTCTAGCAAGCCTATTGGATAACCTAAACAAGAAATAAAACATAGACTTGGATTAGGATATAGTAATTGGACCAATAGCCCAAAAATTATGAAAATGTGACCAAGCCCTCCAAGAGAGGAAGAATTTTATCCAAAGCAAAGAAAATGGGTAGGAACAAGCCTATAATGGGTAGGAATAAGCCCAAATCCAAGAGGAAAAATAAAATAAAATAAAATAGGTGATGATATAATAATGTAATAATAATAAAGATTAGGTTACATGGCATTAAGACAAAACTTTAGCAAGTGGTGTGATTCTACATTCATCATTTTGGCAAGTGGCATGATAATACAAGGCTTTAGGACAAAAACATCTATATCATACACTCATAATTTTAGCAAGTGGTATGATAATACATGTCATTAGGACAAAACATTCCTATCCCACACAAATAATATCAACCAAATAATGGAGATTCAAGGGCTAGAAATTTGCCACCTAAAAAGGCAAACCTATCATACTTGTTTAAGACAAAAGAAAATGAAAATGAATCCCTAAATCAAAGGGACCTTGTAAATTGATATGAGGTAGATATCGTCTGATTAGTAAGCAAAGGTCAGAAAATAGTTCATCAGGGAAGAATATGTTAGGATAGCTTCTGTATTTTAATTTATGGGAATTATCTGTATAGAATTAAAATAAATGGTTAACATAAGAATTATAGATATTTGTGTCACGGATTTTTAGCCACTGGAATAACTCAAGTTGGAGTCCATATGAGGTAGATATGGTCCGATTAGTAGGTAGAGGTCAGAACCTATCCGAGAAGAAATAACCTGTACTTTGAGGGAGTAATATCACTATGATATCTTAATATTTCGTTCAACTATTCAACATAATAGTTTTATATAATAGTTTTATCTTTAAATTGATATCAAGATCACCTACATCAGAGTTAAATTGAGGGAGTTATGCTCTGATTAGTAAGAGAAGGTTAGATAGGATGAAAACCTACATCAAGAAAATAAAGAAATAGAATTAATATTTAAAAAAGAAGATGAATCTTATAAATAAAAATAATAAATGACTAGTATAGTCACAGCCATTGCCATTGTATGAACTTCTTACCATCTTAAGTGTGAAATTCTTACATGGAAATATTTTATAAAGTGATATTTGAAATAGTTATGTTCATGACATGATTACCAATGATTTATGGTAACAGTTATATTTTGATGAACATACTTGTTATTGAAAGCATATTTTTGGCTATCATTGTGAAAAGAAAAGAAATGAGCATGGTCACATGGCAATCCGTGTGGTGCACCAGTAGGGGACGCCCTACTAACGGTTATGATCATGTTAATGAGAAAAGAAAGAGAAAGTGGGTCATGTCAGACGGAGCGAGAAAAGCCCGTACCGGAGAGTAAAGAATACTCACCCTGATCGGGGTAGCTTGAAATGAGAATAAGTTGATGGCCATCATATGATAGTCTGAAAATAGTTAATCCTGTCATATATATCATTATTGTATGATTCTTATGTGCATAGATATAATGCATTCATGTGACCAAAGCTATTTTCTGTAGTTTATACAGCTAAACATGACATGATGAACTATATTGATGGTAAATTATGATTTATTGTTGAACTTATTGGGATTTAATTCTCACTATATTTCCATATCATGTTCGGAAGAATAAATATGCAGATTTTCTCTATGACACTTATTATTTCTGTACGTTGGATCGAGGTGCCCTACCTTAGGCAACTTTCAGTTATTTCAGATGTATCTGTCGTAGATGTGACTGAGATTCCGGTGGACGTGCCACCCGCACCAGTGTCCCCAGAAGTAGTCGACATAGAAGATTAGAGCTAATATGTATCTTTGTACAAATGTTTGTAAAATAATGGTGTGTATGGAAACTCAGTATTGTATCACTGTTAAAAACAATTATGCTTGATTAAAGTGATTATTATTACAAGTTAAGTGGTTAGAATTAAGTAGTAATAATTTCATGGAATTTTATAAATATAAAAAAATATTGTTACATTTACATAAATGGAGTTGTTACAAAATTGGTATCAGAGAAGGTTGATCCTAGATGGCCAGTGGGTGGATGGTTATCTGAATCGATCTTATAGTGCCTTGAGTATGTTTGTGGTTGTGCTGTGTAGGGATCAGTAAATTCTTATAGGTAAAAAATTACTAGTGTTTCCTACCTACATGCCGAGGTGGTGTTATGAATGCTGTTAAATATTTTTGAACTAACTATTGGGCTTGATCACCTCAATAGCAGCATAACTTTGTTTTTGCCACAGTAGAAAATGGCACCACCAAGGAGGAATCTGGCAAACAATATGGAGGAAACCCTGCACAACCTTGCCACGGCAATTCGAGACCAAGTCATGACCACCAACCAAATTTTACAATATCTCCAGAATGCTAATAACCCAAATGGTGAGAATATTGCTAACAACCGGATGGCTAGAAAAGATAATGGCATATCCGAGTTTCTAAGGACTAGACCACCTTGTTTCCAAGGTGGCTATGACCCAACGGTAGCCGAAAGTTGGATAAGGGAACTAGAGAAGATCTTTGAAGTAATGGGCTGTACTGAAGAGCAGCAAGTTATTTTTGCTGCGTATATGTTAAAGGATGAAGCAGAATACTGGTGGCGTGGAACTAGAGAACTTTTAGCTCATCAGGGAAGACAGATCACCTGGCAAGTGTTCAAGGACATCTTTTTTGAATAGTACTTTCCAAGTACTGTACGGGCAGAGAAAGAGATCGAATTTCTCTAACTCAGGCAAGGCAGCATGACCGTGGACTAATATATTGCAAGGTTCGAGGAGCTGTCTAAGTTCTCCTCTTATCTGCGATATAACCCAGATGAAGCATGGAAGGCGGTTAAGTTTGAAGTGGAACTAAACCCGGAGTTAAAGAATGCTGTTATAGCTATGGAGATCAGGGAGTTTGTACCTCTAATAAATAAATGCAAACTTCTGGAAAAGAGTTTAAGGGCAGTGGAGGACGAAAAGCAAATGCGAAACCTATGGAAGAGGAAGAAAAATTTTCCCAACTCTGGTAAGAACGTGAGGAGAAGTGGATATGGAGCTGGTAAGAGGCCATTGACTGCGGGTCCTAGACCTTTTCAACAACACCTCGCCCCAGTAAAGTGCACTAAGTGCGGACGCATGCATGGTAACCGGCCATGCTACATAGGACAAGATGCCTGCTTCTATTGCGGACAGAAGGGATATTTTGCGAAAAACTGCCCACAGAATATGGGGAAGCAGCCAGAACAGAGGCCTCAAGTGAAAGAAAGGGTTTTCACCTTGAGCAGCCAAGAGGCAGCTCAATCTTTGGAAATGATTCAAGGTACATGCTATATCTATGGATTTGCTCTTATGGTGTTATTTGACTCTGGTGCTAGTCATTCATTTATATCGGAAGAATGTATTAGGAAGTTTCAGTTTCCTATTTCTGAAACTCCCTATGAGCTATCCATAGTAACCCCTACAGGGGAACGGGTATTAACTTCTTTTGTATGTAAAGATTTTCAAGTCACCATCCAGGAGAAAACGTTTTCTGTAGACCTCATTTGTTTACCTTTAAGAGGTATTGAGGTCATTCTAGGGTTAGACTGGATGTCTAGAAATCTTGTCTTGTTGAATTGTTGTAACAAGACCGTTGAATTTCTACCTCCTACTCTGAAAGCGGAGGTCCAGTTATTGATGGTAAATGCCAATCAAGTTAATAGGGAGTTGAAGAATGGAGTACTTGGATACATTCTCTTGTATTTATCAAACCTAGAAGTCGAATCGAAGCTTGATGAAATCCCAAAAGCCAATGAGTTTCCTGAAGTATTTCCATCAGATATTCCAGGCTTACCTCCCAAGAGAGAGATAGAGTTCTCTATTGATCTCTTACCTGGGACAGGGCCTATCTCTATTGCACCATATCGAATGGCCTCGAAGGAACTACAAGAATTAAAGAAGCACTTAGAGGAACTACTAGACAAGCAATTCATTAGACCGAGTGTATCACCTTAGGGAGCTCCTGTATTGTTTGTTAAGAAGAAAGACGGGAGCTTGAGACTATGCATATATTACAGACAGCTGAATAAGGTGACTATCAAAAACAAGTACCTTCTCCCTCGGATAGATGACTTATTGGATCAATTGAAGGGTGCCTCCATCTTTTCTAAAATTGACTTGAGGTCAGGATATTATCAGATCAGGATTAAGGAAGAGGACGTACCAAAAACTGCCTTCAGGACTAGGTATGGGCACTATGAGTTTCTCGTAATGCCCTTCGGGTTGAGGAATGCACCTGCAACTTTCATGGATTACATGGATCGCATTTTTCGACACTACCTAGATCAATTTGTTGTAGTGTTCATTGATGACATCTTGATATACTTTAAGAGTGAGAAAGAACATGAACAACATCTCTGAATCGTGCTGCAAGTGCTGAAAGAGAAAAAGTTATATGCCAAATTGGAGAAGTGTGAATTTTGACTGTCAGAGGTGAAGTTTCTTGGACATGTCATCTCTAATAGTGGGGTAGCCGTAGATCCTAGCAAGACGGAAGCAGTGATTTAGTGGGAGAGACCAAAGACGGTTACGGAAGTCAGAAGTTTCCTGGGTTTGGCAGGATACTACAGGAGGTTTATACAAAACTTCTCTCGTATAGCCTTGCCATTGACTAAATTGACCAAGAAGGGAAGTCCTTTCAAATAGACTGATCAATGTGAAGCTAGTTTTCAGGAGCTTAAGACAAGACTGACCACTCCTCCAGTTTTAATTATTCCAGACCCCACAGGACATTTTGAAGTGTATAGTGATGCTTCAAAGAAAGGGCTAGGGTGTGTGCTAATACAAGACAAGAGAGTAGTTGCTTATGCCTCTAGACAACTAAGACCCCACGAAGGAAACTATCCAACCCATGATCTTGAATTGGCGGCAGTGGTGTTTACTTTAAAGATTTGGCGACATTACTTATACGGAGCAACCTTTGAAGTATATTGCGATCACAAGAGTCTTAAATATCTCTTTGATCAAAAGGAGTTAAATATGAGGCAACGAAGATGGGTGGAATTTCTCAATGACTACAAGTTTGAGATAAAGTATCATCCAGGAAAGGCGAATGTTGTAGCTGATGCCTTGAGTCAAAAATCTCAGCACATGGGTCAGATGATGGTGTATGAGATGCAGATGCTAGAGGAGTTTCGAAATTTGAAGCTAGCCACTACTCTTACTCCAAAGAATCTAGTCATTAATGGTTTAAGTATAGGGTGTGACCTTAGAGCCCAGATCAAAGAGGCTCAAGCTCACGACCAATATTTATAGGATCATAAAGACTAAGGTAATTTTTCTGTCATGGAAGATGGAGCAATCATGTATTAGGGAAGGATTTGTGTCCCTCAAGAACAAGAGTTGAGGACTAAGATACTGCAAGAAGCGCATCAAAGTAAATACACAGTCCATCCTGGATGCACTAAAATGTCCCAGGATTTAAAAAGGATGTATTAGTGGCCAGGGATGAAAAAGGACATTGCTGAGTTTGTGGCGAAATGTCTCATTTGTCAAAAGGTGAAGGTGGAGCATCAAAAGCCAGCAGGATTTCTACAACCTCTTGAGATCCCTAAATGGAAATGGGATAGTATCTCAATGGACTTTGTTGTGGGATTACCTAAGACTTCAATGAGACATGACTCTATCTGGGTAATAATTGACAGATTAACCAAATCTGCTCACTTTTTACCCATAAAAATTAACCATTAGCTGGATAAATTAACTCAATTGTACGTCCAAGAAATAGTTAGACTGCATGGAATTCCCTTAAATATCATTTCTGATAGAGATCCGAGGTTCACATCGAGGTTTTGGAAGGCGTTGCAGGAAGCTTTTGGTACTCAGTTGCGGTTCAGTACTGCCTACCATCCTCAGACTGTTGGGCAGACAGAACGCACCATTCAAACCTTAGAAGATATGTTGAGAGCCTGTGTGATAGAACAAGGTAAAGGATGGGATAAGTGCCTACCTTTAGTAGAGTTTGCTTATAATAATAGTTATCACTCTAGTATTAAGATGGCCCTCTATGAAGCTTTATACGGTAGAAAGTGCCGATCTCCACTATGTTGGTTTGAGGTAGGAGAAAAGAACTTGTTGGGTCCTGATCTAGTTCAACAAACCACTAAACAAATCAGGATGATACGAGATAAAATACTTATAGCTCAGAGTCGGCAAAAGAGTTACTACGATAAGAGACATAGACCTCTAGAGTTTGAGGAAGGAGACCATGTATTTCTAAAACTTTCCCCGACTACTGGAGTTGGTAGGTCTCTCAAAACAAGAAAGTTAAGTCCGCGATTTTTGGGACCCTACCAAATTCTGAAGAAAGTAGGGACATCAGCATATCAAGTTGCTCTCCCACCCAATTTATCCAACCTGCATAATGTTTTCCAAGTATCACAGCTGCAAAAGTATCTTCCAGATTCATCACATGTAATACAGGATGAACCAATCCAAATAAAGGAGAACATGACATACCAGCTAGTACCTGTATCCATATTGGACACTGACATGAAGCAACTGAGAAATAAAATTATTCCCCTTGTTAAGGAGTTATGGGAAGGTTTGACTTCGGAAGAAGCAACTTGGGAGCTGGAAGAAGTCATGAGGAAGAAATATCCGAAATTGTTCTTATTAAGTAATTTCTAAATTTTTGAGGACAAAATTTCTTTTAGGGGAAGAGAAATGTAACATCCCTAATTTCGTTTCTTTTATTAATAAAAGTACATAAATATTTAATTAAGAAAATAAAATTTATTAGACAATATTTTAGATATTTAAGGAAATATAATCCTTAGAAATTCTTCACCTTATGTATATGTATAGAAAATGTTTCTAACATTAAGATAACAAATAAAGAAGGAAAACCTAATAGGAAAAAAAAATAGAAATAACATACTAAAGAGATGCAAAATTCTTGGATAAGGAAGATAAATTTTTAGAAACAAGTAAAGGTCTTAAAATTTCAAGAACATTAAATTAGGGTAATTTTTCCTAATTCAAGAACTAGAGTTACTAAGTTTCAAATCTTTACCCATACATTGGGCTTTTACTTATGGACACTTCATATAGAGTTTTTCCACTTCACATAAGTTTCTAACAAGCCATTGGATAACCTAAACAAGAAATAAAACATAGACTTTGACTAGGATATAGTAATTGGACCAATAACCCAAAAATTATGAAAATGTGACCAAGCCCTCCAAGAAAGGAAGAATTTTATCCAAAGCAAAGAAAATGGGTAGGAACAAGCCCATAATGGGTAGGAATAAGCTCAAATCCAAGAGAAAAAATAAAATAAAATAAATTAGGTGATGATATAATAATGCAATAATAATAAAGATTAGGTTACATGGCATTAAGACAAAAATTTAGCAAGTGGTGTGATTCTACATTCATCATTTTGGCAAGTGGCATGATAATACAAGGCTTTAGGACTAAAACATCTATATCATACACTCATAATTTTAGCAAGTGGTATGATAATACATGGCATTTGGACAAAACATTCCTATCCCACACAAATAATATCAACCAAATAATGAAGATTCAAGGGCTAGAAAGTTGCCACCTAAAAAAGGCAAACCTATCATACTTGTTTAAGACAAAAGAAAATGGAAATGAATCCCTAAATCAAAGGGACCTCGTCCCTTATCTTAAGAACATATCATCATAATTTTCAAAATCCAAATCTCCTTTTCCTATGCATATCTTGACTAAGGAAGAGGAAGACAAGAACATAAGTTGTTTGTTTTCCAAAAATTCTACAAAGTGTATCCTAATTGTGATAAGGTAGACCCATGATCATGAAAGATATATTATTTGGTGGTCTATATAAGCAAAACCCACCCCTACAACATTTTAATTTCGTCTAAGTTAGGAAGAGAGAGAAATAGAAGTAAGGTAGAGTAAGGAAAGGAGAGAAAGAGAGGAGAAGAAAGGAAGGAAGAAGAAGGAGAAGTTTAGAAAGCTAAGTACTCAAGGTAAGTTACCTTAATCTCCACTTGAATCCATTTTTCTTCTTCATCCTTGAGGTTCAAAAATTCATCGTCCTTCTCTTACCTAAGCTGCTAGAAAAGCTAAGGGAAGGGAGGAATCTTGCTACTTCTTTCGAGAGGAAACAAGAAAACCAATTCACTAAGTAAGCTAGGGAGATTCTTAGGTAAGTTTAATAATATTTCTTTTTGAAGAAAACTTTTGAAACTTATAATATTTATATGAGATTTTGATCTTAGAACTTTGATGATTGGTCATGGATGTTGCTATATCATGTTACATATTGATCTTGCATGTGATGTATGTTTGAATACTTAGGTTGGTGTAGATAGTTCTGCATGGTTATGGCTATGAGTGGCAGAATTTTTAGCTTCGGAGTTTTAATTTTTGGGAACAACTTATAAGGAATTAAAATAACTAGTTAACATATGAATTATAGATATATGTCTCATGGATTGTTAGCCACTGGAATCATGCCATTTGGAGTCCATATGAGGTAGATACGGTCCGATTAGTAGGCAAAGGTCAGAAAATGGTTCATCAGAGAATAATATGTTAGGATAGCATCTGTATTTTAATTTCTAAAACTTATCTGTATGGAATTAGAATAAATGGTTAACATAAGAATTATATATATGTGTGTCATGGATTTTTATCCACTGGAATCATTCAATTTTGAGTCCATATGAGGTAGATATGGTCCGATTAGTAGGAAAAGGTCATAAAATGGTTCATCAGAGAACAATATGTTAGGATAGCTTCTGTATTTTAATTTCTGGGAATTATCTGTATGGAATTAAAATAAATGGTTAACATAAGAATTATAGCTATGTGTGTCACGGATTGTTATCCACTGGAATCATTCAATTTGGAGTCCATATAAGGTAGATATGGTCTGATTAGTAAGCAAAGGTCAGAAAATGGTTCATCAGGGAAGAATATGTTAAGATTGCTTCAGTATTTTAATTTTTGGGACTTATCTGTAGGGACTTAAAATAAATGGTTAACATAAGAATTAAAGATATATGTGTCACGGAGTTTTAACCATTGGAATCATTCAATTTTGAGTCCATATGAGGTAGATATCGTCTAATTAGTAAGCCAAGGTCAGAAAATGGTTCATCAGGGAAGAATATGTTAGGATAGCTTCTGTATTTTACTTTATGGGAATTATCTGTATAGAATTAAAATAAATGGTTAACATAAGAATTATAGATATGTGTGTCACGGATTTTTAGCCACTAGAATCACTCAAGTTGGAATCCATATGAGGTAGATATGGTCCGATTAGTAGGTAGAGGTCAGAACCTATCCGAGAAGAAATAACATGTACTTTGAGGGAGTAATATCACTATAATATCTTAATATTTCGTTCAACTGTTCAACATAATAGTTTTAGATAATTGTTTTATCTTTAAATTGAAATCAAGATCACCTACATCAGAGTTAAATGGAGGGAGTTATGCTCTGATTAGTAAGAGAATGTTAGATAGGATGAAAACCTGCATCAAGAAAATAAAGAAATAGAATTAATATTTAAAAAAGAAGATGAATCTTATAAATGAAAATAATAAATGACTAGTATAGCCACAGCCATTGCCATTGTATGAACTTCTTACCATCTTAAGTGTGAAATTCTTACATAAAAATATTTTATAAAGTGATATTTGAAATAGTTATGTTCATGACATGATTACCAATGATTTATGGTAATAGTTATATTTTGATGAACATACTTGTTATTGAAAGCATATTTTTGGCTATCATTGTCAAAAGAAAAGAAATGAGTACGGTCACATGGCAATCCGTGTGGTGCACCAGTAGGGGACGCCCTACCAACGGTTATGATCATGTTAATGAGAAAAGAAAGAGAAAGTGGGCCATGTCGGACGGAGTGAGAAAAGCCCGTACCGGAGAGTAGAGGATACTCACCCTGACCGGGGTAGCTTGAAATGAAAATAAGTTGATAGCCATCATATGATAGTCTGAAAATAGTTAATCCTGTCATACATATCATTATTGTATGTTTCTTATGTGCATAGATATAATGCATTCATGTGACCAAAGATATTTTCTGTAGTTTATACAGCTGAACATGACATGATGAACTATATTGATGGTAAATTATGATTTATTGTTGAACTTACTGGGATTTAATTCTCACTATATTTCCATATCATGTTCAAAAGAATACATATGCAGATTTTCTCTATGACACTTATTATTTCTGTACGTTGGATTGAGGTGCCCTACCTTGGGCAACTTCCAGTTATTTCAAATGTATCTGTCGTAGATGTGACTAAGATTCCGGTGGACGTGCCACCCGTACCAATGTCCCCAGAAGTAGTCGACATAGAAGATTAGAGCTAATATGTATCTTTGTACAAATGTTTGTAAAATAATGGAGTGTATGGAAACTCAGTATTGTATCACTGTTAAAAAGAATTATGCTTGGTTAAAGTAATTATTATTACGAGTTAAGTGGTTAGAATTAAAGTAGTAATAACTTCATGAAATTTTATAAATATAAAAAAAAATTGTTACATTTGCATAAATAGAGTTGTTACAAACGTCATGTTATGGTATGAAATGTATCAAGTGTTCCACCTTCTTAATTCTAAAGGAACACTTTATTTTAGCATACAAGTTGTGATCTTACTAGGACTATTTTCATGTGAAGTAAATGTTACTGCCATTCTTTGCTGTATATTAGAATATCATAAAAAAAAGACTAGAATAAACTTCCCAAAAAATGTCCTAAAAATATGATTCATTAATAGCTACAAGATTGTAGGGGAATTGTCAAAACAAAAGACATAACTAGCCATTCATAATAGCCATTATGAGTTCTAAATGTAGTTTCAGGAATACTAGGCTCATGTATCCTTATTTGATGAAACCTGACCCTCAAGTCTAACTTGCTAAAGTAAGTTGCACCATGTAACTGATCTAGAAACTCTTCAATTCTTGGAATTGGAAACTTTTCTTTAATAATGATGTCATTAATCTTCTTGTAATCCTTGTAAAATATCCATGAGTTATCCTTCTTTTTCTCCAACACTATAAAGGAAGCAAAAAGGCTGGAACTCTATTGTATTACTCCTTATTCAAGCATCTCATTAACTATTTTTTCAATAATGTCCTTTTGGATTTGATGATATCGATAGGGCCATTGACTAATAAGATTACTACATTTCTCCAATACAATTTTGTGATTATATAATCTATGAGGAAGCAGTTGGGTTGGCTCTTTGAAAATATCTTGAAATTCTATCAAAATTGCCTCCAGTTGGAGTTGTTCCTCTTTGGTTTTGTAAGTATCACTCCCTTCATCTCTAATTGCTTCCATCTTTTCCCTTTATAGTAGGAAATCATCCTGATAAAAAAAGCCTCAAGATTTGCAGATATTTTACATTACTAGCTTTCTGCTTTCTAAACCTATAACTCGGGTCTTATACCCTCTAAGTAGATTTCTTGTCCCATATAGGTAAATGACATTGTGAGGTTGGCATAATCTGACTTTGTAACCCCTAATGATCTTAGCCATTGTATACCTAGTATACCTCCATAACTCGAAGTGGGAAAAATAAGGAAATCTGCCTTAAACTGATGTTTTCCTACCCTTCATAGGAAGGACTCACATTTAGCCGTAACCATGATAGCCTCCTTATAAGCAACCATCACTTTATACCCCTTGATCTACTAAGTCTTCAATCCCAGTCTTTTAAGCCATTAATTACTGAGGAAGTTATGAGTACTTCCTGTGTTTACCAGAAAAGATAAATGCTATCTCTTGATAATTCCTTCCAACTGCATTGTGTTACCCCTCAATACACCTTGCAATGCGTGTAGTGATACAATAATATCTTCCTCCTCAACTAACTCCTAATCACCTTTTTGCTCCTTTGTTCCTTCTGTGGTTGATAGTCCAAGTATATCCAGCTCTAACCACATAGCATTTAATCTTCCCTAAACTTTGCACACATTTTTATAGTTGTAATCATACCTCTCCCCACAAAATTTACACAAACCCTTGGCCATTCTATTGGCAATCTCAACTAAATCCAACTCTTTGGAACCTCTACCATTGTACTTTTGAAATGATTGAGTCAAATTCTTATTAATTGTGTTTAATGATTGAGCTAGTTGCTAAAAATAATTGATATTTTGGGAACTTGGTTGAGTTAAGTAGGTTTTAGGAACTAAATTTATGGGAAATTTGCATTATTGTGGATTACTCTACTATTGAAGTTTGAACTAGTAAGCTTATGGTTTTGAGTGTAAGAGTTGAAGGCTATATTGCGTGACGTCCTAGCATCAAATGGTATGGCTGTCGACTGAGTTCAAGAAGTAACTTTTCCTAAATTCTTGCCATTCCTATAGCTTCAATTACTGCCTTGGGTTTCTGTAGTCTCAAAGCTTCTAGAGAGGTGCTTTAAGACCCCCCAAAATAACTCAAGGCTATTGGTTCATTAATGGCGACCTTAGACACCAAATCATCGAAAGACTCAAGGTAATCATCTAATTCCTTTATTTATTTAAGATTCACTAACTCAGACATTGGATCATCAAAACCACTATGGTCAAAACAATTTCCTACAGCTTTAAGAAATTTTTGCCAATTCAAGGAGTAAGTACCTTTAGCCCTAAAAAAATTCTTTTTCCAAGAAAATACTTTACCTTCCATTGCCATCAATAGTAACCTTAAGTTTTTCTCTTCCATGACATCTTCTAACAAGAAATACTACTCACATTTATCTCTCTATATTTGATATCCATTCCTATTAAAAGTTTGGGAATGAAATCTTTGTTCCCTCATGAAGAATACTCACTTTTGATTTAGTTGTCCCTTCACATACCATGTCTTCATCCAAACCTTTGATTTAAGAACTCCTCTATTGATGACAAAATCTTTTAAACATTTTCTTTAAGATCTCGCATGTCCATGCTCAAACTGTCAATCTTCTCCTCCATGGAGCATACCTATTTCTCCAACTCTATCATTTTCTACTATACATATTTTACGGATACCTTCTCAGCCATCTTTAATCTCTAACTAGCTTTGAGACCAATGTAACAGTTTATTTTCTTTTGGAGAAAAAAATGCTTATGCCTCACAAATAGTAAACTAAGAGAATATGGAGCTGAAACTTTCTACTCATATTACTAAAGGAAAGACCAAAATGGCCTTTTGGAACTACAATAGTAATTGTTACAAGTCAATGAATGAATCTAACCTCCTATTCTTCACCTCTTTAACCATTCCCCGAACTAGCTACGACTACTAACCAACAAAATGACTTTTGCCACTTGCTCCTTATAATTGTTAATTCGTTGGCTTTAATACTAGAAGGAAACGATGCATTTCAAACTAATTATATTTAGTGAAATGGTGTGTTTCCTATATTTCCCTTTTGAACATAACAGAAAGGAAGAAATAAATAAGATATTACCAAACATGAAATTTGTTCAAGCTATCAATGCCATTGAGATCTAATTGCTCCACATTGTGTCAAGGATACTGCAAAAAATATTTGTTGATTTCGCTTAAACAAGTTGATGATGCTATAACAGATGAACAAACCTTTATAAAGAATGTGCATATATGGCTATGATGACGATGGGATTAGAAAACATGACTAAGGTAATGTCTGAGGTCAAAAAAAGGGCCAAGGCGATAGTAGATGAGACAAAAATTGGAGAGGCGATGGCAAAGATAAAGGAGAAGAAGTCAAACATGCCACCTGTAATCCCCATCAACAAACTTTCGATAATTCCATGCCATTTGTTAGAGCGTATCAACAAGCCTCCAGTCATTTCATTTGCCATTAGTAAGTCAATGATGTCTTTATTCTTACGACTTCTAATATCAAGCTATGAAAAATTACGAGATTATTTATGGATTGAATGTTGTTTTGGTATTTAATCTTGGTGATGTCAGTTTTGATGCCTATTTCTTCCCTATTTGGAAGCTTCTTTCTCATAACCTTAAAAAATACCCAACTCTTAAACTGATTTCTATATGTTAATGGAAATGATGCACTAAACTAAATCCCACACTATCTAAAGTTTGTTGCCATACCAAATATTGCTGGATATGCGTCAAATTTCTCTAGAAAAAGTAAAGACGCAAATGGATGGAATCATATGCTTCTAGAGAGTAAAAACCTTGTGGTTAACATTCAAATCACTATGGTCTTAAATGTCACGCTCCTAATTTAAAGGAACGCGATTGTTACGAGTAGCAGATAACTTTAACCTTATTCTATTGCATACTTGCTTCAAATATATCACATATCAGGATTAATAACATACGTTTACAAGTTCTCCAATATAACCAAATATACAGGTCAAGTCTTAATTCACATATTATAGCAAAAGCAGGGATACTGTCTGTGGCGTTCAAAGCCTACTCTAGAATACAAGTACAAAATAATTTAAACACTGTGAGCCTTGGAAACAACATAGGCTTACCCAAAGAGTATGACACTTAGTTGATCACGTAGCTACAAGACCAAACTCTGTATCCTTATCTGGAAAAAAATGTATCGTGTAGTGAGTTTGATAACTCAATGAGCAGATAATACCTTAAATGATCTCTTAGGTCAACATATAGATGTACAAATATTTTAAAATTTGTCACATAAAAAATACAGTTTGGAAGTACATCCATATGAGACTTGCATTTCAAATATTCTTAAACAAAGGATATTCAGATATCAAAAACCATATTCTGTATTGTATGATCATTTATCAAATGTTGTTATGCATGAAACTATTTCACATGAAAACATTAGGAGGATCCCATAACAGAGTTCAAGCCCTTCCGTACTTTGAGGGTGTAGAATTTGCCTATACTTAGCATCTCAGCCAAAGTTTGCTCTACCACCATTCAAGAGGACACGCAAAGGGACTCTAATATGGATAATTTTTCAAGCACACAACAAGGGAAGACAAATCACATATCATATAGTCGGCATCTCGCCCAGATAAGAGGCATCCCGTTCCCCTTCACATATCATATCTCGTGTGTTGGCAGACACACAAGGCTAGCACCACCCTTGCTAATTGAGATATCAAGGTACACCAGGGCTAACATCACCTGCTATTAGCAAACAATGTTTTCAATAGGATTCCTCCACAGAAATCATTATTTACATTTATGACATATCGTTCAAAATAAATGTTTCAATATAAATTTAGAATTGTCAGTCTTAGTACAAATCCTCTATCAAAAACTTCTCAATCATGGTAATCACATATACACGCTCGTTTTTAAGGCAATCTTATAGCTTTACATATCAATGCCACGTGCACAATATATTTTCTTTACCATATAATGAGAAATGCATTTAAAATCACATATTTAATGAGTTCTAAAATCCATTTTTAAAACCATACTCTTCTTGAACTATATACCAGATTGTAAACAATTCAGATAATTTAATCTATTTCAGAGACATATAAAAGTATAAATAACTTGTAAACATAATTAATTATACATTTAAAGTTCAAGAAGAGCATAGGGTAAGTCATAGAAATAATTATCTACTCACAAGGTAAAGGTCCAAGTTGGTTAGTCCTAAAATGCACTTTTCCAATTCAAATTTGATCAAATAGACTTCAAAAACGAGTTTAGAGGGTCAAAAAACTTAAAAAATGACTCTGAAAAATTGAAACTTGGCCTCTAGAAGTTTGATCAACACTAATCAACTGATAGTGGTACTATTCATGATCGAAATTACTATTCACCGCCAAAATTACTATTTATACCAGCTGAATTTACTATTCATGACGCACAAAAGTTGTCGGATGGCCAAAAAATTTCATATCCTAAGGTTTATCTATCTCCTCAATCCATATATAGTGTCATACTTTCAATTTGAGGTCTCTAAATAGAAGTTTAAGAACTTACCTTTTTCTAAGATTTTCTACTTCCCATTTGTGGTAATTCTACGGCTAATTTGAAAAATTATTCAGTCAATATCATAGTACACTTCGTCCTAAATCCAATGGTACCCTTAGTTTTAAGATTTGAGGCTCAAAGGTACACCAGATCTAGAGAAAAAGAAAATAAAGAAAAAGTACTATTCACTCTCACTATTCATTCGCCCGAAACTCTTTCCGTCTCTTCTTTGTTTCTTTCTTTTTTAAAATAATAATGGAGGGACCAATTAGCAATTTGCTAATTGTTGGAGGATGTCCTTGCAAATTTCGTTATTTATATTTTGACACCTAAACTTTTAGGAAATTATACTTTAACCCTTAAACTTTTAAGAAATTATACTTTAACTCTTAAACTTTTAAGAAATTATATTTTGACCCCTAAACTTTTAAGAAATTATATTTTGGCCCCAAATTTAAGTCCTCATATTACCTTCATAATTCCTCAAATAATATAATAAATAAATATATTTTTAATGGTACTTATCTCCATTTATCATAATCCTCGCTTACATTCATAATTTTTTTTTAATTTAGGGTTTTCATTTATTTAGGCTTTTTCTTTATTTTAATGCTATTACATTCTTCCTCCTTAAAGAAATTCGGTCCCCGAATTTCATCTCCATATTTACTGTAACAACTTTTATTATTATTATACAATATAGAGTTCATATACACGTCATTAATCAAAACGTACGTACAACATATCAAACACATAAATAACTACATCTTATTTATTCTGGTTAACCAATTTCGGAGATACAGGTGCGGGTGGTTGCACCTTTACTGAGATCTGAACCAACTCAACCACATCATTTTATTTGTTTTTGGGATTTTCCCATCATAAAGTAACTCGATACAACGTGCACTAAAAGTTAGAGCCATAGAAAAATCTGCATAACTAATTTTCTGAACATGACATGAAAATATAGTGAGAATTAAATCCCAGTAAGTTCAACAATAAATCGTCATCAATATAGCTCATCACGTCATGTTCATCTGTATAAACTACAACAAATATCTTTGGTCACATGAATGCACTTTATCTATGCACATGAAAATCGTACAGTAATGACATGTATGACAGAATTAACTATTTTCAGAATATTATATGATGACTATCAATTTATTCTCATATCAAGCTACCTCGGTCAGGATGAAAATTTTCTACTCTCTGGTACGGGCTTTTCTCGCTCCGTCCGAGATGGCACACTTTCTCTTTCTTTTCTCATTAATATAATCATAATCGTTGGTAGGGCGTCCCCTACTGATGCACCACACAGATTGCCATGTGACAGTGCTTATTTTTTTTCTTTTCACATTAATAGCCAAAAATATGATTTCAATAACAAGTATATTCATCAAAATATAATTATTACCAAAAATTATTGGTATTTATGTCATGAACATAACCATTTCAAATATCACTATATAAAATATTTTCATGTCAAAATTTCACACTTAAGATGGTAAGAAATTCATGCAATGACAATGGCTATGGCATATACTAGTCATTTATTATTTTCATTTATAAGATTCTTCTTCTTTTTTTAAAATATTTTTATTTCATTATTTTCTTGATGCAGGTTTTCATCCTATTTGTCTTTCCCTTACTAACCAGAGCATACCTCCCCCATTTTAACTCAGATTTAGGTGATCTTGGTGTCAATTTAAAGATAAAACAATTATCTAAAACTATTATGTTGATAGTTTATCAAACTCTTAAGGAATCATGGTGATATTACTCCCTCAATATACAGGTGATTTATTCTCGGTTAGGTTCTGACCTCTACTTACTAATATATGCATATCTCCCTCACGAATTTTAAATTGAGTCATTCTAGTGGCTAAAAATCCGTGACACATATAGCTATAATTGTTATGTGAACCATTTATTTTAATTTCCTATATAATGTTCCTAAAAATTAAAACACAGAAGCTATCCTAATATATTCTTCTCTAATTAACCATTTTCTGACCATTTATTACTATTCAGACTATATCTACTGCATATGAACTCCACATTGAGTGATTCTAGTGGCTGAAAATCCTTGAAACATAGTTCTACATTTTTCATGTTAATAATTTCTTTTAATTCCCTACAGATTTATCCCAAAAATTCAAACACAGAAACATATCTGATGGATTCTTCCCTGGTTAACCATTTTATGACCACTACTTAGTAATTAAATCATATCTACCTCATATGGACTCCAAATTGAGTAATTCAAGTGGCTTAAAATCCGTGAGACATATATCTACATGTTTTATGTTAACCATTTGTTTTAATTTCTTACAGATTCTTCCCAGAATTTTAAAAATAGAAGCATAAAAGTTTTGCCACCCATAACCATACCTATGCAGAACTATCTACACCAACCTAAGTATTCAAACATACATCACATGCAAGATTAATATGTAACATGATATAACAACATCCATGACCAATCATCAAAATTCTAAGGACAAAATCCCACATAGATGTTGTAAATTTCAAAACTTTTCTTCAAAAAGAAATGTTGTTAAAATTACCTTGAACACTTAGTCCTTTAGACTTCTTCTTTCTCTTTCTTCCTTTCTTCCTCTCCTTTCCTCACTCTACCTTGCTTCTATTTTTTCCTCTCCCTCACTTGGACGAAATTCTAATGTTATAAGGGTGGGTTTTGCTTAAATAGACTATCAAATAATTTACCTTTCATGATCATGGGTCTACCTTATCACAATTAGGATGCACTTGGTTGATTTTTTTGAAAAACCAACAACTCATGTTCTTGTCTTCCTCTTCGTTATTCAAGATATGCATAGGAAAAAGAGATTTGTATTTTGAAAATTATGATAATATGTTCTTAAGATAAGGGACAAGGTCCCTTTGATTTAGGGATTTATTTCCTTTTTCTTTTATCTTAATCAAGTATGATAGGTTTGCCTTTTTAGGTGACAAATTTCCAACCCTTGAATCTTCCTTGCTTAGCTAAAATTATTTGTATAGGATAAGGATGTTTTGTCATAATGCTGCTATGTATTATTTCCCACTTGCTAAAATTATGAGTGTAGGATATAGATGTTTTATCCTAATGCCATGTATTATCATACCACTTGCTAAAATTATGAATGTAGGATATCACACCACTTGCTAAATTTTTGTCTTAATGCCATGTCACCTAATCTTGATTACACCATTATTTTATCACTTTATTGTTTTTTCCTCTTGGGTTTGGGCTCATTCTTACCCATTTTCTTTACTTTGGTTAAAATTCTACCTTTCATAATGGGCTTGGTCATATTTTCATGATTTTTGGGCGATCGGTCCAATTTCTATATCCTAGTCCAAGTCTATATTTTATTTCTTCCTTAGGCTATCCTATTAGTTTGCTAAAAATTTATGTGAAGTAGAAAAACTCTATATGAAGTGTCCATAGGTGAAAGCTCAATTTATGGGTGGAGATACTAAACTTAGTAACTTTATCTCTTAAATTAGAAAAAAGTACCATAATCTAATCTTCTTGAAATTTTAAGACCTTTACTTACTTCACAAAAATTTATCTTCCTTATCCAAGAATTTCACCTTTTTTTAGTATGTTTATTTCTAAGATTTCCTCTTAGATTTTCTCTCTCTACCTATTCCATTAATGTTAGAATATTTCTATACATACACGCAAGGTGACGAATTTCTAAAGATTATATTTCCTTATATATCTAAAAATTGTTTAATAAATTTTTTTTCTTTAATTAAATATTTTTGTATCTTAAAAAAAATTAGCTTTACTTACTTCACAAAAATTTATCTTCCTTATCCAAGAATTTCACCTTTTTTTAGTATATTTATTTCTAAGATTTCCTCTTAGGTTTTCTCTCTCTACCTATTCCATTAATGTTAGAATATTTATATGCATACACGCAAGGTGAATAATTTCTAAAGATTATATTTCCTTATATATCTAAAAATTGTTTAATAAATTTTATTTCCTTAATTAA